>JARHVA010004182.1:1142500-1292500 GCA_037957365.1 Torreya grandis | reverse complement strand
ATTTTAAAAGGCAAGAAAAAACTCTTTTTCTTCATTTTTTACAAAAGAAGTACAAATTCCATATAGTTTCCATATAGATGGGGCAGGGGAGATCATTTTCATGGCATATAAAAGCTTATACAAAAGTTTCATGCAAATTAATGGCCATAGAAGACCTAAAATAGCCTTCTATTGACACTTTACTTCTTTGCACAAAGGGACCTACTTGTAGGTTTTCTGATGGTATAGACTACTGAGGAAGGGTACATATCTCAAATTTTGGGGTGAAGAAATTAGACTCAAAGGCTTCCTGATGGTCTAGATGGTTTCTCAATTGGATTCTCTAGGATCATGAACCATTTAGTTGAAGAAAGGCCAATTTCTGCTACCCTACAACCATAAAGGCAACTGGGTTTCTCCATTTTCTCTTCCCCTGGGCAGAGTTTCAAGGAAAATCAAATTGTTCCAGAATCTTGGGAACTTTTTATACCTCTCAATAGAATTATAAATTTGTTATTCATGCAATTCAAGGTCAAACAAACCTCAAAAATTCAACCAGTTAAAACTATAGTATAACATGCTTGCAAAGGAAGGTTGTATGGTTAGGGAAGGAGATGGCAGCTTCAAGTTTTTAAGAAATTCATGTTTTCAGGGTTCTATCATGTTTAATATGATTTATAATAAGAATTTTCCAAGATTAAAAGCAATAAATATCATTTCCATTCTCTTAAGATGTCTTAATGGAGCCAGTTTAACATAAATCAAGGATTTTTTGTAAATTTTAAAGTTTTTGGAGAAAACTATGTTTCTAATTCACCTCCTTACACTCCTCTAATGGCCTCCAAATTTAGGTATTATGATGATTTAGTGCCCATGTTTTCATTTGAATCCTTATCTTGGCCTTGTCATACTCTTACTGCTTCTTTCCCACTTCCACCTCATTCCCCCATACCACTATCATACTTTGTTATTTTCCACTATGTTTTGTGTTCATTCACCCTCATTTCATGATTTTCCCTCATCTTTCCCTCATCCTTCATCCATAACACCCTCACCCATATCCATAACCTTGTTTCATCATTAAGGAGCCAAGGTGGATCAACATCATCAAAAGCATGATTAAGGGGTTATACAAACTACTTGATAGCACAACTACAATCATAAAGTGACCTATAGTAGTATATAATAGTTAAGGTGTTTGATGTTGCAGTGAAGATAGAGAACATGAGAAGATACCTAAAGGATTTAAAAATAATAACTCAATGTCAAATCAATGAAGATCATCTTAAATGTGAAGGAAGAGGATCTACAAAGCTATAATCCCTTGTTCATAGCCAGCTACTATGGAGAAAAGGGCAAGTTTTTTTAAGTTCTAAAGCATGACATCAAGACTATGAAGAGATTAAATAAGCAATACAAAATTTCTCAATCCTTGTAAGGTAAAATTAATGCCATGAGTGATAAGGAGATAGTCATCAAATTATCCTCAAGATCAATTACAAACCTAATATCTATGGAATACTCACCTATAACCATCGTACATAGCCATATTCTATGTTTGAGGTGAGGGAAGGGTTTGTTTTAAGTTCTTAAGGATTTTTATGCATAGGAGACTATTTCATGAGATCATCAAAAGACATATATATCTATTGATCAAATCAAGGCCATTTTAAGGGTTTATAAACTATGTAGTCTAAAAACATTCTATAGGCCTATATGTGTATCCACCTATAATTGAGCATTGTTTGAGCTTCAAGAAAACCAAGGGGAGGTTTTGAAACCTATAACATTGATAATAATGGTTCCTAAGTGGAAATACTTGCCTTTTGAGTTTTAATAAGCAAGATATGGGTTGTAAATCAAAATGAATTATCACCTATAGAGTCCTAAGGCATGTACAACTCATTTCATCCTACAACCAACCTTTTGAGCAACCTACAGTCTACAATGAGGAGGTACATTTATAGTAGTGAGGTATAACTAATGAATAACATTAGGGTAATGAGAAATATGGGAAATCATAGAGGTATTCTTAACCATATGAAGCTTGCATCCATATCATTATGAAAGAAGGTTTTGTTAATGAATAATTACCTACAACCATACCTCTAGGGTTGCAGGGGTCAATAGGAGTGTAGTGGTATGTAATGAGTTTCTTGATCATAAACCAAGTCATATGTCAAATATGATGGAATAGGATAAGGTTATCAAAGTATAAATTAATGATTACAATCACATGGTGAAAATCATGCACCTTGAAATGTCTCACATATAGTCACTTAAGGACAACCATTTCTTCAAGGCTGACCATTATGAGGTTGAGGATGCAATACTATTAGTAAAATTTTCAAGTTTATCTTCATTAAAAGTGTTTCAAAAGATGATGATGATATAATAATAAATTAGGATAAAAAGGGATAATAAGCATAAAAGTACAGTTAAACACATTGTCAATCTAAATTTATAGCCTTAACCATATAGGGCTGTCCACAAGCTAGAAGAGGTTGATATACAATGGCTCTTTAATGAGTCTCATGATGATATTTGGTATAATTGGTAAGATGAAACTTGAACATGAAGTCTTAAAATCATTTTAAATCTTCATTCACCTTACCTCATGCAACCACAGGGCATTGTATGAAATATACATAGTTCAAGGCCTACAAAGGCTTGAAACTAGTCAAATTGCCATAAAGAAGATGTGTGAAGAGATATATTTTGGCATAGATGGTATTAAAATACATTTTGAGGATGGATTTACCTATAATAGTTTTAAAACCTAACCAATAACTAGCTATAGAGTGTATACTTAGTCATGGAAATGCCTAATTATCTTGTTCCAAGGTTTAAACATGAGTGTTTTCAAACCTCTTGAGGGGGATTTTGAGATAATTAAGGATGATTTTGATAAATAAAACATATAAAATCCATGAGAACACTTTCAAATATGTTAAAATTTAGTCAATATGTAAACAGTCCATGCAAGAAAGTCAATTTTGAGAGAAAATTGAAGATTCTGGGAGCTACATGTGGTTTCAGGATCTGAATTTTTGTACATAGGGTCATCATGAGTTGGAAAATAGTTTGAAAAAGTTTCATGGATATTTGATGAGTGGAGATAATCATTGTTTTGTCATAGTCATCATCATGTCCTTTTGAGGCCACCATTGGAGTAGATAGTGTTCTAGAGTGATACAGAGGTTTCTAAGTCTAGGTGAGAGTTTGAAAAACATGGAATGATTTATTTACATCATAATAATACCTTTTAAGAGTGTCAAAACTCCAAGTGAAAACCATGCTCATACAGGGTTTTGTAACCAAATAGGCATATAGGCCAACAAAGGATTTCTTAAAAATTCAAGCAAAATATGCTTTCAAAATGTTTTGATAGCATGTTATAGGTCTAATGATGATCTTTTAAATATTTATGAAGCAATATAAGATTGATTTTCATCTTGGTGAAGATTTTCACTTTTTACAGTTCTAGACACCCTTCCAAGCCTCTTGTTCAGATGTTCCTATCTTTCACCACATGAGGAGTTTGGCCAAATGTTATTAATATGTTTTGAGGAACCATATGAACTTATAATTAATTAACAATTGAGTTTAGTTTAGGTGATGTGATTTATGAAATCAAACTCGAATGTAAGCAAAACTCTATAGTCAAATTTCCTCCATGTGGTAACTTTTCATATTTTTTTCATGGGAACCCAATATTTTAAAGGATGTTAGGGGGTCAGTGTGCTACAAATAAATGGAAATATTTTAGAATTTTGAGGTATGTACTTCATGAATAATCATTTTGAAGTTTTATCTTAAAAACCCTCCTAAACCCTCAAAAAACTAGTTTTGTAAAAAGTTGATTTTATTGCCATCAAAACATCATGGATCAGCCTACAATATTTTCAAACATCAATTAAAATTAGAGAGGATTCTGAAAATTCCAATTTGACATATGGATCTATACAAATTAGGGGAAAAATTATGGTTTTTATGGAAAAAAGCATGAAAAATGAAGTACAAGGTATTTCAATGAAATCTAATCAATGGAAGCCTGAGACTTGTTCTTCATCCTAAAATCTTTTTTTGGTCAGAAATAATCCTAGAAGTGTCCCTAATAGCTCAATAAAAATGGCCAGTTTGTAGGAAAATGGAGCAAAATGGGCCTAGTCAACCCTATTGACTGAATGGTAAGAGTTTTCTCATTAAAATCACATATCTTATGATGAGAAAAGTTGTTCAAGGTCTGGTATTTTTGGATTTTAGGTTTTATGGTGTCTTGTTGTAGGTTTCATGGAGTCCAAATGCATATATTAACTTTTAAGCCTATTTGTTCTAATAGGCCTAGTTGGTCAAATGGTCAACTTGAAGTCTGGCATTGAGAGATGGCTATCTAAGAGTTCCAAATGGATTTAAAATTCCACTTTACTATTGTTCTATGGATATTTCATACACATTTCATTATTTAGGGTCCATTTTCATGCAAGGTGGAGTTAGTTGGAGTTGACCAATCAAAGCTTCAAATTCACTTTTCACAAATATCATGCATATCTCCTTGGTGGACATGTCATTCAAAGCTTTCAAACACTCAAGTGGAGTTCCTTTTTGAAAATTGGAATAGCTTTCATTCATGAAATAATTTTGATTTGCCACATGGGCCCACCACCTCCCTTCTACACCAAGGCTGAAAACCATGCAATTTTCATGAAGTTTAAGGAAATTTGGAGAATTGTTTTAATATTTTAGAAGGATTAGTCTTGAGTTAACTAACCAAAACTAATCCTTCTTCCTTTTCAATGCTAATTTGGGCTAGAAGCTTTGCTTTTGCTATATATGTTAGATTTTTAGCCATTTTTCAAGAAGATCCCTCTCTTGGCAAGATTAGACTCTGCCAAGATTGAGTTTTATAACCTTTTCAGATAAATTAAATCTCTATTTTTAGATTATATTATTATAGTATAGTGTATTTATGTCAGTTGATTTACATATGTGGCAGAGCTTTCTCTCTTGTCAAGTCTTGATTCTTACCTAGTTACTAGTTGGTCAAATTATGTAGGTCATGTTCAGTGCTTGACATCTTTTGGATGAGATTACAATGGATGTAAGTGGTTTTTTAGTGCATTTAATTAGGCCTATTTCATCATTTTCCTCAAGCTTTGATCACCAGATAAAACCTCTTCATGAAATACTTGTCTAATCAGTGTTTTAGGAGCTCAAATAGAGTGGATGAACCAAAAATATAGGTGTATCACCAAAAGTAAAGTAGGATTTACCTTTTAGTTTTCTTCTTCCCCTTTCATCCCAATAATTAGTAGTTTATTAAGTAGTACAAAGTGATACATCAGAGGAACTAGCCTCAACAAAATCTAGAGGTCTGGTGTAAGTTCAGGTATCCTACAACTTAGATCATTCCAATGTTAGTCCAAGTGTGAAGGTTTCATAGCCAAATCTATCAAGCCTTCAAGTGAAGGTGCTATTTGGATAACTAATAAGAGTTTTTAACTCTCAAAGATACTATAACGAACTTATAAAGTAGGAAAATCAACATGATGCCATAGGTTTAGGGGCATACTAGAATAAAAATTAGTGAATCTAAAGTCAAACTATTTTTCTATTGTTCCTCTATGGTTTGAAATGATTAATATACTTTCTAAAGTCTTAAATATAGTTATGTTACTATTACTGCATATTTCTATGAGTATTTACCTACCCATATCATATCCAAAGCATAGTTAAATCATAAAATAGTCTTTAAGACCACATATGCTCCATAACATCATTGTTTATACATATATATTCCCAACACATTAACCAATATTAAAGATGGTTATTTTATGAAATTGAAGACATCACCTACCATTTGGATTATTTTTTCACTGTATCAGCTATCCCTTTGCTATGCTTTTGCTCTCCTCCTTGGTCTCTTCTTCCCAAAAAAATGTGCATAAGAATCCTCCACTCTTTCACTTAATTAAATAAAATAGGTGTGGCTTTCCCTTACAAGATTTTTTTGTTTGTATCTTTTTATCTTTTTTTTTGTTTTTATCATTTAAATATATTTTTTAATTCTTTTTCTTTTTCTATTTTTAATCTCTGGTTTTTCCTTTCCTTTTATTTTTTAAATTTTTCCTTGTTTTTTAAATACCTTTTCATATGGAATATTCACTTTACATAATTTATTAAACCAAATTAGCATCTAAATATGTTATAACAATTTAAATGATAATTTTCAAAAAATAGAAATAACCCATATTTAATTTATCTTTGCCAAAAAATTTCTTAACATTATTAATGACAAGACATGTCACAACCACAAAATAATCTTTGATGACATTTACCTATATTGGTAATCCAAAGAAAACAATATTTCAAGTAAGAAATAAACACATGGTAATCAATCATTTTTAATGCATTTTTACAATGTACTAACTACTATGTGTATGTGCAAGGTTTCGCTAGGTCTTTATATACCTTTGATGTCTCCATCCACATGACCCTCTTTAATGATGCTCTCCCTCTAACACACTTGAGGTATGATTTATCCTACATCCACATCACAACATGCAAGTAATTAGATCATATCTCAGGTTAAACATAAAATAATAGTATAATTAAAATAATACATTCATATACTTTAAATATAAGCACATACATTAACCAACTCATAGAAATCAATCATGTATCATCATCTAACCAAGCAATATTCTACTATCCCATAATACCATAAATCTCAAACTTAGTAAAAAATATAAACCAATATCATATGTGTCCACTATAGATATCCATGAATAGTCAAATGGTTTTATTAGCAAGGAATCATGATGTAACATCCTTCCCCCCTAAAGCTAGTCATTATCCTGGATGACCCTTATTCAAGCATATGTTGTGAAATAAAAATATTGTTCAACTAAAAATAGAATAATATAGTAGTATCTAATCAAGAAAATAAGTGTGAAAATATTTCAAAGAACTCATCATAGTCCTCCCATGTAGCACTATCCTTAGAGTATTATTCCCACTGGACCTTACATTATGACATCACTCTATTATGAAAATAAAGTTTGCATGTGTCCATTACCCTGATTGGTTTTATTGTGACCACCCTGGGATCTAGAACTTGAAAAGCATTCCAATCTAACAATGCATAAGATCAGTTATATATTTTTTAAGATATGAAACATGGAAGACATTATGTAAAAGAGCTAGGGATAGTGGTAATGCAAGCCTATACGTAATAGAATTGACCACTTATAACACCTTGAAGGGTCTCATATATCTCAATGATAATTTTACAAACTTCTCAAATTTAATCAAGCTCTTCTACATATTAACCCATAAAAAAACTTTATCATCAATTACAAATTAATTTTCTATCTTCTTCAGATCTATGTAGATCTTCTATCTATCATTGGCCTTGACCAATCTCTATTTGATTAGTTTAAGTTGCTCTTCCATCTCTAAGAAGATCTTGGGTCCAAAGACTACCCTGTCCTCTAACCTATCCTAACTAATTGGTGTCTTACACCTTCTCCCATAAAGTGCCTCAAATGGTGCCATCTTCAATGCTGACTGGTATGAGTTGTTATATACAAACTCAACCAATAGAAGGTAATCTTCCCACTTGTATTACTAGTCCATGCAATACATTTGGAGAATATCCTCAAGTTTTAACTCTCTCAGTCTGTTCATCAGTCTCTAGGTGGTAGGTTATACTAAAATTAAGTTGGGTACCCAAATCTAAATTCAATGTCATCCAAAACTTCAAAGTCATCTTTAGATCATGATTCAAAATGATCTTCTCTAGAAAACCATGCAACCTATACACTTCATTTACAAACCTCTTTGTAAGGGTAGGTGCATCATCCGTCAAATTGCCTGGTATGAAGTGAGACACCTTGGTTAGATTATCAAAAACTACCAAGATCATATTATGCCTATTCCATGACATCGACAACCCTTGGAAAAATTCCATGTTGATCACCTACCATTTCCATTCTAGGATATCATGTGCATTTAATAACTGAGTAGGATGTACATACTCAACTTTCACTTGTTGACGCTCTAGACAATGTGACACATAATTAGCTACATCTTTCTTGATTCCTTTCTAAAAATATAGTGGTGATTCAGGGGATTTCCACCTCATGATTTTGATCAATTATTTTCAATATTTATTTATTGTTGTGAATGTAGGTGGGACATTATCTGGTCAATAATGCCACACCTCCACCGCAATGTTTATAATTAATTTTGAAAATTTTTATATCAATAAAATATATTTTAATATATTTATTATTGACTAATAAATATATTTTTATTAGTATATTTAAATTATTCTTTAAATATTTTAATACATTTATTAATAATTAATAAATATATTTTAATATATATTTATTAAAATTTTAATTATATCTTTTATTTTCATTTTAAAACAAAACCGTACCATTCCATAAAGTTTTTGTTATTAAAAATCCGTGCATACAAATCCTTGTGGACACTTGTCATTAAAATAGCATGAACTTCTAAGTCTAGCACCAAAGTTAAATGCATGGTAATATTCTTTAAAGAAGTTAAGTGGTATTAAGTATGGCATTGAAAGTAAACTATGCGCATGAAAACAATTTAAATGTGGAATCTTGATTCTTGTTATATGGAATTGGAGTAAAGATTAGCACCAACTACTCAGCAAAGTCAAAGACACATGGAAAAATGTTATTATATCAAAGGATGACGTTGAATTACAATATTAAAGCATTGGAATCTTGGCAGAAGGCATTGATTCTTGACAAAGGACATGGCAAACAAAAGTTGCATGCTTCTATTTATGATGCTAATGTACAAGGTGGTGTTAAATGATTTTGTAAACAGATTTTTATAGCATCGAATTATAGTACCATAACCATGCCAAGCATGGTAAATTGATTTTACTAAATGTAATTGTTATGTAGTGTTGGGTTTGGTGCTAACTTATATATATATATATTGGTAGTTTTGTATGGTATGTAGCCACATGCAATGGGAATATCTTGTCATTATAGGACTTATAGCTAGCAAAGCTTATTTAAGTTTGATTTAATTATAGCAAATTTTTTAGAACCATTTTTAATAGAACATCGACCTAAAAATAGGGAAAACTCCATTTTAGGATTTTGGTTTTGATTGATTGTAGAGCAAAACTGAATACAGGTAGAAAAAAATCTAAGAGAGCCATTGCCATGCTATTAAAATGGGAGAAACCCCAATTTGGGGAAATCGTTAGTACCCCAAGGAAATTTGTTAATGCCTAGCCAATACCAAGCAGTGTTGAGAAATATATAACTACAGGTTATTTTACAGAGGTAGCAACAAGATTTTGGTAGAGATTATTGGATTTGCACAGAGGAAATTGCAAACAAAGATATCTAGATATAGAGGTAGCTGAACCTTCAGGAGGTTTATTTTATTGAACAAATAAAAATATGGTATGGAAATAAATTATTTACTCAGAGAGATTTTTGTAATTAGTCTCAAAGAGTTTTAATAAGATCAAAACACTCATAGAGTGAACTTGGGTATGTAGCTATTTGGTGAACCCTGCAAACAAATCTTCTGTATTATTTTTTAATTTCCTCTCTATGATCAGAAATCCTTTCAATTTACTATATTAAAATTAAAAAAAAATATAAATTAAGTTTTAGATTTATTTAAAGGGGAAATTGGAAATTAAAATTTTTAGTTTATTTTTTATTTGTTCCAAGTAGACTGTAAAAGTTTTTATAACTTGAATTTTTAGATTAGTTTGGCATCAAAGCCTATGATCAAGGCCATTTAACACATTATCTGGTAATTTCAATATTATTGTATGTTAACTAGGTCTTGATCAAGACGTGGTGAAGGAGAACTTACAGAGTTTGATCTTGAAATTGGTACAAGACGTGTAAGCTAGTAGTCAAGTGTGGGAGTAGCTATGTCTAAGGCATAATTCTAGTGTGCTTTCCTCAATATGAAAAATATGGTTGAATAAATGTTTGAGGAACACAAAAAGGAGAAAGAAGCAAAGGAAGATCAAGATAAAAGAGAAGAAAGTGCTCTTTCATATTCACCTTCCAAAAAGGCCTCCTCTTTTACATATGGTAAAACTATCACACATTTGAAATTAGATGTTAAATTTGATTTGTCAAACTATAATGGTGAGCTCAGTGCTGAGAAATTAGATAACTGGGTTAAACAGATTGAGATATATTACAGCATTTAAAATATTCTCAGTGAGGAAGCCAAGATTTAGTTGGCTACTCTTTGTATGAGTGTCCCAACACTCATCTGGTGGGAGAGTAAGATTGAGGAAGATCTCAAGCAACATGGTAAGGTAATCTCTTCTTGGAATGATTTTGTTTCTAAATTGAGAAAGCAATTTTATCCTTTGGGTTATACGCAACAAGCTACTATGGATCGGAAAATTTTAAGATATAATAAAGGTCAACGTATGCATGACTATACTCAAAATTTTAGAAATAAGGAATTAATGTTGGGCATTCTTCTATACAGTTCAAAAACATTGTTGAAGTATATCAGAGGTTTGCATAGTTATTTGAGACATACTATTCTCATGTTTAATCCTTCTAACCTTGATGAAGTTTGTGTGTAAGCTACCCACATGGAAGCTAGGGGAAAGATGACCAAAGAAGGCTATGGAAATAAATATCACAAGTCAGTTGAAAATAGAGGAAAAGGTAAAGGAAAGGGTAAGGGTAAGTCTACTTACACTTTAAAGAAAGAGGAAGGAAAACCTTTATGTAATCACTAATGAAGAATCATTATGAGTCTAAGTGTTATAAACTCTATCCATAACTTAAGACAAAGATGTTCTATAATAAAAAGGAAAAGAAGGCTAATTCTATAATCTAATAGGACATGGGATCATATTCTGGTGATGAAACAAAAGTGACTACTATGGGTTTGTAGGGTTCAAATTCTTCCTCTTCTAACCCTAAACCTTTTGTTATTCCTTCATATTCTAAAACTAAATCTAAACATGTTGAAAGAAAAAGAAATGAGCTTTTTTACATTAGAGTCATATCTAAGCACACTAAAATAGATACTCTTTTTAATAGTGGATCATAAGCTAATCTTATTTTTGAAGAGATTGTTAAAAATTTAGGACTCAAAACTAAGATACATCCAAAACCACATCCTTTAGGATGGGTGTGTGATGATGCAAAATTGTAGGTCACAAAAACATGCACCTTGAGGTTTGCTATTACGTCTAAATTCATTGATGAAATAGAGGTAGATGTAGATCCTTTAGATATTTATGTAATTTTTTTAGGAAGTCCTTACTTATATGATAGAAAAGAAATATTTTATAGAGAAGAGAACAAATATGTGTTGGTAAAACATGGGATTGAATACATAGCAAGATCCCATCATGTCAAAACCGATTTGACTCTTGTCTCTGCAAGACAAATGAAAAGACTTGTAAACTCAAGTAAGAGTTTTGTTCTCATGATTTTAAAAGCCAAGGATAGTGAAAAATCAAAGGCCTTAGAGGGTTGTGATTCTAAACATCAATTTTAAATAGAAAATATTATTTCTAACTACAATGGTGTTTTTAAGGAACCACAAGGTTTACCCTCTAAGAGGTAAATCCAACATGAGATTCAATTGAAACGTGATGCCTATCTCCCTAATATTGGTATGTATTGGTTTTTAGTAGTAGAGAATGAATAAATAAAGAAGCAAGTGTTGGAGTTACCTGAGAAAGGAGTCATTCAGCTAAGTACCTCTCTATGCAGTTCGCCTATTATCTTAGTACCAAAGAAGGATGATACATAGTAGATGTGCATGGATTTCTAATATTTGAATAAAATCATGATTAGAAACCACTACCTTCTTCCTCATATTCATGATTTTTTAGATCAGTTCAAACATGCAAATTATTTTTCTAAGTTATATATGAGAAGTGGTTATCACCAAATAAGAATAAGTGATGGTGATAGTTGGAAAACCACTTTCAAAACTAAGGTCTTTTTGATTGGCTTGTTATGCCCTTTGGGATTTGTAATGCACCTACTATATTTATGCAGGTAATGAATGATGGGATAAGATCATTTCTTGATGATTTTGTAATTATGTAATTGGATGCCATTTTAATCTTTAGTGACACATGGGAAGATCATCTTAAACACATCAAGAAAGTCTTAGATATTTTACAAAAGGAGAAAATATTTCTTAAGATGTCAAAATGTGAATTTGCAAAAACATATTTGGTTTATATAGGCTATGTTTTAGGGAATGACTCACTAAAAATAGACCCTACAAAAGTTTTAGCCATAGTGAATTTGTCAAGGCCTAATAATGCAGTAGAAGTTATAAGTTTTCTTGGAGCAGTTCAATTCTAGAGAAAAATTATTACTGACTTCTCCTATATTGCATCTCCTTTACATGATTTAACAAGTGTTAAGTAGGTCTTTCAATGGGGAGGAAAGCATGAAAAATCTTTCAATACCTTGAAAATAAAGATAAGTAAAACCCTAATTCTTGTGCTCCCTGATTTATGGAAATCTTTTGAGATAGAAATAAATGCTAATGGGTATGCAATGGGGGAAATATTAATGAAAAACCAAAAACCAGAGTGTTTTCATTCAAAAATATCTACAAGTGTAGTTAAAAATTATCCTACTTGTGATAAAGAGTTGTATTCTTTCATGCATAGTGAAAAAGTGGAAACACTATTTAATGGGCAAAGAGACAATCATCCATACGAATCATCAAACTTTACAATACCTTTTATCACAATCCAAACTAAAACAATCATGACACTTTTGATGGATGGGATTTTTTTAGCAATTCCATCTTGTTATAAGGTATAAAAATGGAACACATAGTCATGTTGCATATGTGATTTATAGACCTCCTATTGTAGTATCTACTATTTTGTTGCATAGTCCTTTTTTTAATGAAATTTATAAGGAAAAATATGATAGAGATGTTTATTTTAAGGATGTCTATGAAGATTTGATAAATTGTAAATCAATAGAAGCATTTGACTATCATGTGCATAATGGAATGCTATATCATCTTGGAAAAATCTATATTCCATAGGATGAAAGAGTTCACATGATTAGAGAAGCACACACTTCTCTTGTTTTAGGTCATTTTGGCATTGGTAAAATAGTTTCACAATTATAAAGATATTATTATTGACCCTGTATGATATAAAATGTATCTAGATATATAAAAGATTGCACTTTTTGTTCCACAAGTAAACCTAGTAAGCAGAAGTTATGATTGTTTACACCTCTTCCTATTCCTAACCATCCTTGGTAAAATATTTATATGGATTTTTTAGGAGGTTTACCTAAGTCATGAAGAAAACATGATTATATGTATGTGTTTATGGATAGGTTTAACAAAATGTGTATTTTGGTTCCTTGTACTAAATAGGTTACAGGTAAGGATACTACACATTTAGTTTTCAAGAATGTTTGGATCCATTTTGGGTTAGCCACTTCTATTATATTTGATCATGATGCTTGATTTATTGGTGAGTTTTGGTCAAAATTATGGGATTTGATGGATACTAATCTAAAGAAAATTAAAACCTTTCATCTACAAACCAATGGACAAATAGAAGTGGTCAACCAAATAGTGGTACATTTACTCAGGGGCTATTATGGTAAACATCCTAAATTATAATGAAAAATTATATTATGTGAAACATTATTATAACCATTATTTGCATTCTTCTACTTTAAAGTATCCTTTTGAGACTTGTTTTGGTTATTTGCCTATGTCTCCTTTGGACTTCTCTTTACAAAAATAATCTAACTCAATGGTAAATGGAAATAATGATGCTGATAAGGCTAAAAGTTTCATTTAGAGGATTTAGATGATTCAAAAAGCTATTCAAGAATAGTTGGAGAAGAGACAAGATAAATATAAGGCTAGGCATGACAAACACAGAGTTGGTCACCAATTCAAAGTGGATGATCAGGTTTGGCTTCACATCATCAAAGAAAGACTGAAAGGTGAAGGCATAAAATTAAAACCAATTAGGTATGGTCCTTTTAGGATTTTAGAAAAGATTGGTACAAATGCTTTTTGATTGGATTTGCCTTCTTATATGTAAATTTATTCATTGGTTAATGTGGAAAACTCAAAATTATATGAACCTCCTATGATCATGGATCAAGATGAGGGTATTCAGGTTCCTAATGTTGATGATTTTGCTCCTCAGTCTCTTCATGAGTTGTAGGTTGATGTTATTATTAATATGAGAACCAAAACTATATGAGGGGGCGATACAAAATATCTTCATGTTGGTTTGAAAGGGATGCATCCAAATAAGGCAAAATGGATGGAAATTGGGAAAGTGAGGGAAAAACACCCTCACCTAGTTGATAATTAAATTCAACTTTTGGAGATCCAAAAGCTCTCCATGGGGAGGAATGATCCAGTGGATTTTCACCCCATGATTTTGATCAGTTATTAAAAAAATTTAATTATTTATTTGAATGTAGGTGGGGCATTATCTAGCCAATAATGCCACACCTCCACTTGCAATGTTTATTATTAATTTAAAAAAATTGTTACTAATAAAGTAAATTTTAATATATTTGTCATTTACTAATAAATATATTTTTATTAAGATATTTAAATTAATCTTTATATATTTTCATATGTTTATTAAAAATTAATAAATATATTTTAATATAATTTTATTAAGATTTTAATTATATCTTTTATTCTCATTTTAAAACAAAATCATACCATTCCATAAAGATTTTGTTATTAAAACCCCATGTACACAAATCCTTGTGGACACTTTTCATTATAATAGCATGTACTTCTAAGTTTAGCACCAAAATTAAATGCATTGTAATATTCTTTAAAGAAGTTAGGTGGCATTAAGTATGGCATTGAAAGTAAACTATATGCATGAAAACAATCTCAATGTGGAATATTGATTCTTGTTTTATGGTTTTGGAGTAAAGATTAGTGCCAACCACTTAGCAAAGTCAAAGTCATATGGCAAAACATTGCATGCTATGATATCAAGGGATGGCATTGAGTTACAATATTAAAGTATTGGAATCTTGGTAGAAGGTGTTGATTCTTGTTAAATCACGTGGCAAATTTATGATGCCAATATACAAGGTGGCATTGAATGCTTTTATAAACAGATTGTTATAGCACTAAATTATAGTGCCATAACCATGCCAAGCATGGTAAATTGATTTTACTAAGTGAAATTATTACATGGCATTGGGTTTGAAACTAACTTTTGAATGTGTGTGTGTGTGTGAAACTAAAAATAACACATTATTGTTGGCAACTTTATATGGTATATAGCCATGTACAATGGGAACATCTTGTCATTGTAGGACTTGTAGTTAGCGAAGCTTATTTAAGTTTGATTTAATTATATAATTATTTTTATCACCATTTTTAATGGAACATCAACCAAAAAATAGGGAAAACTCTATTTTGGATTTTGGTTTTGATCAGTTGTAGAGTAAAATTGAATACAGATAGTAGGAAATCTCAGAGAGCCAATGCCATGTTGTCAAAATGGGAAAAACCCTAATTAGGGTAAATTGTTATTACCCAAGGGAAATTTTTTATTTCTTAGCCAATGCCAATAAATATTGAGAAATATACAACTGTAGGTTATATTACAAAAGCAACAATAGGATTTTGGCAGAGAAGTAGTGGATTTGTACAAAGGAAATTATAGATAGAGATATCTGGATACAGAGGTAGCAAAACCTTTGAAAGGTTTATTTTATTGCAAAGATAGATATATGTCACAAAAATAAATTATTTACTTAGATTTTTGTAATTAGTCTCAAAGAGTTTTAATAAGATTAGAACACTCATAGAGTGGACATGGGGATGTAGCCATTTGGTGAACCTCATAAACAAATCTTCTATGTTATTTTTTTAATTTCCTCTCCATGATCATAAATAATTTAAATTTACTTTATTAAAATTATGGAAGTTTTATAAATTAATTTTTGGATATATTTAAAGGAGAAATTTAAATTTAAAATTTTTAGTTTATTTTTTATCTGATCCAAGCAAACTATAAAAGTTTTTATAACTTGGATTTTTGGATCAAGTGGTCTAAGCTCTGTCATGAGCTTTATTAAAATTGGATGTCCTAAATAAGAGGCATCATGAAAATATTTAAGCATTGTGATTGATAAATTCTCTCGATCTGACACATACATCCACCCATTGTAATGCAATAGACCATCTCTATCCAAAATGAATCCTTTGTACTAAGGATTCTAAGAATTCTTTGAAAATGCTTTTCTAACTTGATCGTAAAATTCATCTCCAAGAGATAAATCAATCACCCGATCCTTAAACATACTCCTAATGGTAACTATAGTTGCAATGTATCTTCTATGACTGAGGTCATCAGCTACTCTATTCTCTTTGCCTTTGATATAACTGATATCAAAATCATAGTCAAATAAAAACTCAAGCCAGCATCTCTGATGAGCATTCAAATTAGGTTAGGTGAAAATATACTTGAGTACCAAATTATCTATCTTGATCTCAAAAGTTTTAACCAAAAATTAATGTCATCATACTTGCAAAGCATGAGCAATCACTACAAGCTTCAAATCATGAGGGGAATAATTCACCTCATATGGATTTAGTTTTCATTACTTAAAAGCCACTACTAGACCATCTTACATAAGGACTCTGCCTTGTCCATCCATTGATGCATTCATGACTACTAAAAAAAACCATTGGGGTCTATCACTCTCAAAACTGGTGGAGATGTAAGCCCTATCTTCAACTCCTAGAAATCTAATTTTCACTTCTTTGACCAAACAAACTTGTGATTCTTCCATTACAAGGAATTAATTTGGCTAGCTATCTTGGAAATATTTGGAATGAACTTCCTATAGTAGCTTGCCAACCCCATGAAGATTTTAAATTCATGTACATTATTCGGTGTTGGCCATTCCATAATGGTTCTAATCTTCCTTAGATCTACAAAAATACTATTTATAAAGATAATGTGTGCCAAATATTTCACCCTTTTATATAAAAATGCACACTTGGATAACTTTCCATATAGCTTATGCTTCCATAACCATTGTAGAACAAGTTCCAAATGTTGAAGGTACTCCTATTCATTCTTATAATAGATAAGAATGCCATCCAAAAAACTAGAACAAAGTGATCAAGGTAATATCTGAATACATTGTTCATGAGATTCATGAATGCTATTGGAGCATTAGTCAGTCCAAACAATAACACTGTAAAATCATAGTGTCTATATTGAGTTATGAATGTTATTTTTAAAATGTCCTCATCCCAAATACTCAAATGATGATATCCTAATCAAAGATAAATCTCATAAAATAATGTTTCTCCTCGCATCTAATCAAAAATATCATCTATACAAGGTAATAGATACCTATTTTTGATGGTTGATTTATTTAACATTCTATAATCAATATATAGTTGAAGGGTACCATCCTTCTTTTTAACAAAGACAACTAGTGCACCCCATGGTGATACACTTGGCCTAATAAACCCCTTGGCCAACAACTCATGAATTTGATCCTTTAGTTTAATCAATTCAATTATTTCCATCTTATAAAGTGCCTTAGACTATGGTTCCAAACTAGGTATAATATCGATAGAAAAATCAAACTCATGTCTAGGAGGCAAACTAGACAACTCTTTTAGAAACACATCATGAAAATATCTAAGAAATGGGTAATATTATAGAGATGGTTATTTAGGTTCCTCAATTTCATTTATCTTGATAATAAATGTTTGACACCCTTTTCCTTGAGCCTTCTTAAGTTGCATAGCTGAAATTTGCCTTATCTTCAACTCTCTCTTCTCACCTTGAATTTGTGTTTGATTCCTAATCATCAAGACACTCAACCTTTTTTAGGTAATAGTCAACCTTGGATTTATGTTTTATGAGCCAATTGACTCCTAAGATCACATCATAATATCCTAGAGGTGGTACATATAAATCCATAATTGCTGTGAATTCAGGCATCCTTGTCTCTGCTTCCACTAGACACCTATCTACCATGACTTTTACATCATTATAATACTATACTAACCATGCATTTTACATTACACTATATCTTTTAGTAAACTTACTAACCATCCTAGGAGATATAAAACATTCAGTGGCTCCTGTATCTACCAAAGTGGAAACTAAATGGTCAAATAAAGTACATGATAGCTCAATAGGTATTGCTTGATATTTGGCTTAATGATTATTGAATTTTTCATAGATCCACTATTCAAAACCTCCCTATTGAGAATTATCTCCCTTTCCCTTAGACTTTTCCTATAGACAATAATAAGCATAATGATCCTCTCTATAAATGAAACACCTTCCTAGTGGTCCTTTCTTGACATTCTGTTGGTTTCCCTTGAAACTATCTTTGGATTCATTACCCTATTTATTACTTCCTGAGTTGTTAAACTTGGCATTCTAGTTTTTAAATTATTTTTTGGAATCTCTACTCCTTTATTACTAATTCTTCTTCTTAAAGGTTAAATTAGAATTTATAAACCTTTTTTGAACTTATCCTTGGCCTGTAAAAGAGACCTCAACTTTTGATCCTATTTGACCACCTTCTCAAAGACTTGGTCCATCGTGGAAGGTCTATGAACATCTACCTCTCCATAAATTTGGGGCTTCAAACCCATGATAAACTTCCTGATCTTGAACTGCTCATCTCCTTGATACTAAGGTACATACTTTATTAGTTTAGTGAACTGCTCGTAGTACGCATTCAATGACATATCACCCTACCTCAGATTCTAATTTTTTTTGAGATTCTAAACAAAATAAATCTATGGAAGCCACCATGACCTAAATAAATTCACAAACTAATCCTAAGTGGTGGTGGTCAAATTTATATTTATTTGCAACCTTTTATTGGCCACCATGTAGCTACTTCTCCATCCAACTAGTATGCTCCCCATAATGACTTGGTGACCTCAGATTAATTTTTAATTTTGAAATACTTATCCATCTTTTTCATCCATGCCTTATCTCCATCACTTAGAATAGACCCATCAAACTTAGGTGGGTTCACCTTCTTCATGTCTCTAGCCAACTCCATAACAACCTGTGCTCCAACATCTTGAGGATTTTATTGATTAGCTAAATGCTCTTCAGGTTCATCCCACTATTCCTATTCCTCATTGCCATGAACCACCTATTTTAGATCTAAAATATGATATTTGGTCTCACTCATAACTATGGTCTCACTCATAACTATGATAATCTGATCCATCTTTGCTAACTACTCAGTGGAAAATCGGCTAGGATCAAATAGAGGGTTTTTGTCATTAGCATTCAAAGGAACCTCTCCAAAAACTCTCACTTTCACCATCCTTATTTCTATCAAAAAAATATATGAAAATTTTAATGGACTCATTAGGTCCTAGAGTTCAAGCCGTAACTCTTATACCAAATGAAACATCCCCACTGGGATCTATCTAGAAATGCATGATTTTATTAAAAATTAAACTCATATACCAAATAAAGATTACATTCTGAGTAACTATATGAGATAATTAAAAGTATTCATGTGAAATCATGAAAACAATTAATATTACATCACAAATTATGGATCTCTAACATCATGAGAGTATGACAAACATAGTATAGAAAGTAATTATAACATTTCAATCTTAGCTGATCTAATTACACATTCACCACTATTAATGTGCATCAATATATAATTACAAATCTTCATGAAAATTTTCAATAATATGTACAACATAATACAATGTATAATAATATACATGACTTTTCTTGAGTATAGTTCATAAATTTTAAGTATATGTGGCAATCTCAAGTGTCATCTCTATAAGTAGTACTGCTATGGGGAGGGAGAGCAGCATTCGAGCATTTTTCCACACCAACCATAGAAAAAAAATCCCCCATACTAATCCCATCAAGAAATGGCCCTCCCTTTATGAATGAGTAGATAGTGATGGTACAAAAATCTAGAGAGATAGGTAAGTACCCATGTACTGTATAATTTCTAACTAACTAAACATGCAGTGTATCATAGAAAACTCAATTCATTACAAGATATCATACATACATGTAAACCATTCTCATGAAATGATAATGTCTCACTAAACATACTTTAGCCCAATCTTTACGAATAGTAATATAAAAGTGATCTATAGATCAATCAATTTCATACACACCACTTGATCAGAATGCCTTCATCTGACATTGCTATGCTAGTAAGCTAATGAATTGCATCTCACTCTTTATTCTGTATTAGCAATGCAGATTGGTCAAATAAAATTTAACCATAAGATTCACATAACTTAAATCTTACTATAAAATACATCACATGGCATGCTAATCATTGGAGTAAAAATAGCATACATTCAAATCTATCAAAGATATGCATGAATCTTACATTATATTTTATCCCATACTAGAAATAATGAACATAGTTAGACCACCTAGGTAAACATACAATTAACTATAGAGTTCAATCAACACAATTCAATTTATTTCCAGTTAGCTACACCCTACAGAAACCCATATTACCACAATCTAGGGTTTAAGCATAGCTATTAAGCATCAAAATAACTAATAATGTAATCATAATACATGGAAACATACATTCATATTTTTCAGCTAGAATAACAAAACTCCATTCCATGAAATATAGAGAGATCTAAACTAGTAGTTGTTATACATTTAGAGGTTTATAGGCACACCTAAATTAAGTTTTATTATCTCAAATAATTTTACATAGGTTACAACCAACTCGTGGAAAAATTTAACCTATGGGAATACACCTCTATGAAATACACATATGCAACTATAATCCTTTTAAAGAATTATGTATTTTCTTTTAATGTCATGCTACACCCCATTTTTTAATTTTGATTCAATATATATAATAGGTGACCCACACCCATCAAAATGAAACTTTTGAGAAGCTCAAATATTAATCCCACATATCACTTACAATTATACATATTTCCAAACTGAGATTGTAATGTATCAAAAATTTTATCCATGTTAAAAATGGTTAATAACCATACTTGGTCAATTGAGATTCTCATAAAAATAACAATTAGCTAAATTTTAGGCTACAAATATTCTTTATAACTTACCTTATGACCATTAAATATATATATCCCAATATATAGCTTAACAATAAACACCACTAATATTGTTAATTGTTTTTTTTATATATACCACATGGATTAATGCCTAAAATAATAAACACTTTTATTATTGTATACTTTCATAAAATACTGGAAACATTGATACCCTAATGTCCCACCTAGTTATATTAACCACTGGTTCAACTTAAGGACTATGCTTGATAATACAAAATATAGAGTTTGGTGATGCTAAACAAGGCTAAAATACTCCCTCAAACAAATAACTTAATTTTATCCGACAACCACCTATTCATTAACAGTTACAGTAGGATTGAAAAAAAAAATACATAATTTGTGTTTGAAAGTATAACGATGCCTGATTCAAAATAATGTTTTGACTTGGTTGGTAGAATACTAAGTACATAGTCATAATAAATGGCTTTAAGCTAGTTAAGCATTTGCCTATAGTAAAAATAAAATGAGATGATTTCATTAATTTAGTTTTTTTATTTACTCATGCAGTATATATATATATATATATATATATATATATATATATATATAATTGCCTAGCTTGTATATAGATTAAATCACTCTTATATTACTACAAAAAAAATGAGGAAACAATAGTGATTAATCAATATATACAAAAATTGACCTAGATTATTAGATTGATGCCTTCTATTTCTAAGTTTAAAACTTGTAATTAAGTCTCCTAAGTGGATCAACACCAAAGCTTACATAGACTAAAATACAAATTATTTTCACATCTTAGCTATCACAAAACATTAAATTGATACCTAAGAGGAACATTCATCTTGATCAAATATTTGGAAATTTAAACAATGTAGAAAGAGCTATACAATGATGCAATAGAGATAAACAAATACTTAAGGTATATACTTCAAGAAGCCAATGACTTCTAACCAGGTATATAGGCTAATAATAACATCTTCCACATATAAATATAGCCTCCCAATTTAATGACAAAGTTTAGACAATAATTGTACAATGACTCTGATATGTAACATATACTTGGAAAATATATAATTCTAACCAGTAATTGAATTTTCAATGGGCATTGTATACTCTCAGATGGTTATCTAGGTCTTTTACTCAAAGCATATAAAAGTTTCCTCTTTTATAATTTTTTTAAAATATTTTCCCTCTGATTACTCATTTTCTGCTTCACCTGCTACCTAAATGTTTTCTCTAAAATAATTTAATTAGTTATAGTTTTGGAGGTGTTTTATGTATATATGCCATAAATTCAATAAACATTTACCACATATATGCAACATCCCCAGTAAGAGTTTCTAATTCTCAAAGATACTTCAATGAACTTATAAAAGTAGGAAAATCAACATGACACCAGAGGTTTAGGGGCATATTGGAATAAAAACTAGTGAATCCAAAGTTTGAAACTATTTTATTATTGTTCTTCTATGGTTTGAAATTGTTACTATACTTTCTAAAGTCTTAAATCTGGTTATGATACTATTACTGTATATTTTTGTGAGTATTTACCTACCTAGATCATATCCAAAGCATAGTTAAATCATAAAATAGTCTTTAAGACCACAAATGCTCCATAACATGGATTTTATTAAATATATATTCCCAACACATTAACCAATATTAAATATGGTTATTGTATGAAATTTAAGACATCACCTACCATTTGGATTTACTTTTCCCTAGATCAGATCTCTTTTTGTTGTGATTTTACTCTCCTCCTTAGTCTCTTCTTCCCCAAAAAATGTGCATAAGAATCCTCCACTCTTTCTTTTAAGTAAATAAAATAGGCATGGATTTCCCTTAATTTTTTTTTTCTTTTTTTCTTTTTATCTATTTTTTGTTTTTGGCATTTAAATATATATATTTTAATTCTTTTTTAATTTTTAATCTCTACTTTTTCTTTTTATTTTATTTCTTGTTTTTTACATGTTTTTTTAATACCTTTTAATATGGAATATTCACTTGCCATAATTTATTAAAACTAAATTAGCATCTAAATGTTTTATAACAATTTAAATGGTAATTTAAAAAAAATAGAAATAACCCATATTTAATTTATCTTTTCCAAAATTGGTCCTAACATTATTAATGACAAGATATGTCAAAACCATAAAAGAATCTGTCTTGACATTTACGTATACTGGCAATCCATAGAAAAAATATTCTAAGCAAGAAATAAACACATGATAATCAATCATTTTTAATGCATTTATACTATGTACTAACTTTCATGTGTGTGTGGAGGGCTTCTCCAGCTCTCTATAGACCTTCAATGTCTCCATATACATCACTCTCTCCAATGATGCTCTCCCTCTGACATGCTTGAGGGATGAATTATCCTATGCCCACCTCACAACATAGAAGTAATTAGATCATATCTCATGTTAAACATAAAATAATAACATAACTAAAATAATACAATAATATTCTTAAAATATAACCACATACATTAACCAACTCATAGAAAGCAATCATGTATCATCGTCTAACTAAGCAACATTCTACCATCCCATAATAGCATAAATCTCAGACTTAGTCAGAAATATAAACCAATATCTTATGTGTCCACTATAGATATCTATGAATAGTCAAATGGTTTTTTAGTGAGGAATCATGATGCAATAAATATAGATGATTTTATGTAGAATTAAGGTAGAATAGGGATCAATAACCTTGATTGTGCACAACTTATTCTAAGTTTGTTTATGTATTTTACATCTTATTTCCATCTAGTGGATAAAGGGCTAAAAGTCATGTATTTATACTAATTAGGTGCTTGTGTGGGGTTTGAAATAGGTCCAATCCAACCCTAAGTGTCTTAGGAATTGAAAATGTATCCATTGGGGTTGAAATTAGGCAAGGGATATTGACACTAAAAGTGGGGCACTATTGTCTAAAGTATAGTGTAGGTGTCCAAGTGGTAGAACCTGAGGCACTAGGGGATTGGATCCCTAGGGAAGGGTTTGGGACTATTTTTGAGATGTTTAAGGATGTGTAAAGTCCCTCAAAAAAGCTATATAAGTGTTTAAATTGGCCCAAAGATAGGTCTAGGGCTAAGCTAGAGATGGGTTGTCTTAGTAACACTAATTGCACTCAAGTGACATTTTATATGACTACATTTTCCTCCCCTTTATTATTAAATATAGTAAATTAAAATGACTAGGATAAATAAAAAAATAAGCATACCTACACTTGTATATGAGGCAAAGCCTATGAATCTAGATCTGAGTGTGTGAGGTGTGCTCAATTATGTATCCTACAAATGAAACATGGATGAATAATTCCTTACTTAAGAGATATCAAAATAAAATACAAAACCAACTAAAGTGGTAAGAGAGAGGAATGGAATGAATATACTTCACTAGGTATGCAAGCTAATGTAAAAACTTGGTGATATCCTATGTTTGTACATGTAGATAGTGATCAAATTAGGGAATAACTTGGATTGAATTGATGGATTTATCAATACCCAGGTGTGGGTGGATCAAGAACTCAATATAATTTTGAATCCATCATTTCCCACCTCTACTCTATGGATTTGCGCTATGAATAACTTAGATTAGATAAATGGCTTGTCCAACCCTCCTATGTAGGTGGCTCAATAAATCAAAATAAGCTATGAATCCATCATTACCTACCCATGTGTAGTAGATGTATTTGTAATTGAAATTTCACAATGTAATTGTAACTATTTAGGATGGCCTTGGGGCCATCAAAGGGGTCTCTTGGGCACTCAAGAATGTAGCTCAAGGACTACGTGTAAATGAAAAATGCTACAGACTAAATAAGGAATCATTTTGGTGTGGTACTTGGTGAAAATAGCATCTAAATTATACAACGTAGATAATGACATGGAGTTTTCCATTCCATCTTAGATGAGCTAGTGCAAAAATAATCATGTGGAAACAATGTTCCATGCACATGCCTCCAATTATAATATATGTGCATATGTATTTTGGACTGATTTTCATTAATCTATGTCTATGTATCTAAAATTGAAATGGGATTGATCATGCCATGCATGATGCACCTAATCTAAGCAAAATTGGTATGATTATGTGAAAAACTGAGCATAAACTAATCAAATATGATAACCTATGACTAAAATTGTGTAAATCTAAGTTGTAACTATTATGTCATTTTGTCAAAAATATGATTTTTTCTATTTTTGGGCTATTAAATAGTAACATTGGGGCACTAGTGTCCTAATTTTAGTTCTAATGTCCTTTTGTGTTTTTTCAATGTAAACTAAAACTGATATACGTCTAACTATTTTTATATGTATTTGATTGATTTTGTACTATGTATTCTATGTTTGCATGATGAAAATTGTATTCTAAGTGCACTCAAATGGCCTGATATCTATGATAAAACACTATGAATGCCCCCTCTTTTGATGGGAATTATTGTACCTATGTAATAACTAACCTCAAAATAAAAAGTATGCATGATGTATGTTAGACTTAGTATATATGATATCTATGTAGTAAACCAATATAATGTTTATACATGACATTAAAATGTAATATAATATGAGTATAAGCTGGTAATATATGATGTATGTTATATATATAATTCACAAGGTTTTCAAGATAGATATAACAATGAAAGCATGTGTATGAACTACATAATTTGAGAATAATCTAAGTAAACTACCTAGGGGATGGGGCATGATATCCATCAAGGTACACAAGGAGAAAAGGGGAGATGTATGAGGGCACTCATGGCATCTATAAATTGATGTAAGTGTAACAAGAAAGAGATAAGTGTCATGGCCATGATGCATACACATAACACACATGAGGCATGTAAAGTATGCCAAGGGGCCATAATACAAGGGACATGGGCACATGTCACTAAATCTAATAAAAAAGACATACAAGGACATGTTCAAATGATCATGTACACAATCAATAAGGCACACACAAAGACATGTGCATGTGTCCAAAGCATAAATACAAAGAAAATAAGTGGCATAGATCCATATAATAATGACATATTCAAATTCCCTCAAATAGATATAGAAGCAAAGAGACACAATCAACTCTAAACTCGTAAATCTAAAAATGAAAGTATGCATGAACATGTGGTATAAATTTTCATACAATCAAAGATGTACATAAATTGAGTCTATAGTATTAATAGTTATAAAAAAATATGAGTAGTATTTGATGATCGATATCAAGGTATAGACAATGCTAAATCTATGATGTAGAGTATAGAAAGATGTAACTTGGCAAACTAGAATCTATGTAGTATGATGACCCCAATGGGTGAATGTATCAATGATGAATCTATGTATATGCCCCTAGTGAGTAAATAGTATCAACTCTGGATCTATGTGCTATACCTAAGTCTTGTAAGAATATATGAACACTTGACAAGAACAAGTGAAGCATTTATATATGATAAAATCAACTATACTAAGATAGCTACCATATATAGTATCTAGAAAGTATAAATTGATATGCAAACAATCTAAATTTTGTTTTTTGATAAATATGCATATGTTTTTGTATTTTTAACATATTATATTATTTTTGTATTTTCCTATTATATAATCTATGTACAAGAAATCATGAAAATGAAACTATATATAAAGAACAATATAAGAAGAGATACTACTAACCAATGAGTCTTATAAGAGACTCAAAATCAATGCATCTTATATCAATAAAATGGATATTGATCATTATGTTGTGTGATGAGGTATCTAGGATCTACAAATTAGATGTACTAGGTGATTTGTAGCTGAAACTACCTATGGAGTAGGGCTATGAATCTAAGAAGATGACTACACTTGTCTATGAACTATGGTTTTATGAATCCATGAAATTAACTATACTAGCCTTTAAATTATAGGGTTCTTAAGGACCCATATATTATAATAAATTGTAGATAGAATGGTTTCTTTATGTTGTAACACTGATATATGTAGTGGTGGAGAGAGAGGCCCTATCAGATTTACATGTCTCTAACTTAGGGGTTTCTCTAATAAAGTTATTTATTAGAGAGTACACATATGTGGTACTATTATAGGAGTAGACCTCACTTGCACTAGTGGATCAATATATATTATATGTGTACTAATAGACTCTGTGTGATGAATAAGAACTGGTGTTTACTATATGATTGGATGTGGAAGAGGTAAAGGATAATCATATGGAAGGCCGTTAATTATAACCACTTGATTAGCATGTATATATTTTATACATCTATATACGGTGGATGGAATGTCTCAAATATATTTTATCCAAGGCCTATCCAATAACATGTGAAATGTGTCTGCACTAGGGACTACTATGAATCTAGTGGCCACATGTGTAGGCCCAACCTATAATGGTAATAATATCTCTCAATGGAGCTCTGAACATGGCCACTAAAACCATGGATAACTATATTATATGATAAATGTCCTACTATGAATAACCCAAGTGCTGTATAAGTGTGATAGTACACATGTTGACAATTGACCCATTATCAACAATGACACTTTGAATAACATGATGATCAATGTAGGCTTGTATGAAGAGTGTGTAATAATATATTTCATTATTAACTATTTTCTACTTTGAAAAGGTTATAAGAGGTATAGATGGAACTATAGTATGATACAACCCAATTATATTATATATAGGATGTGGATGTATTGTATGTGCCTACTAAGATGGTGGTGGTGGTTATGCTTGATATGTATAATGAACATCTAAATTGACTACTATCTTATTAAATGTATGTTTTAGAAATGGATCTAAAAATATTATCAATACTTTTGCTTCTATTGATTTTGGTCTAGGTTCCTCTATAGGAGTGTCGAGATTATTAGCTTGTATCAAATTATGTATCTTGTGTCGCAAGCTAATGCATCTATTTGTAGTATGACCTGGTACCCTGTGATAGTTGTAGAATGCATTAGAATCATAGTTATTTGGAAGAGGCTTAGTTGAATCAACCTCTTTGATGGGAGGGAGAGATATGACATCACATTTTAATATCTTTTATAGAACCCATGCTCAAGACTAAGGAAGAGTCATGAATGGTCTCCTTGAATGAGATAATAAAACCAAGTGAGGAGGTGGCTTTGAAGCTGGATTAAATATCATTCTTTAATAATTCTTATTCTAATTGGGTTTCACCTTATATGGAGGCTTATTAGTGTATACAAATAATATTTTCAAACTTTATTAATTATTGATGCTTTATCTCTTGTAGGAACTCATTGAGCCTCAATCTCTCTGAGTGAACACCTTAAAGGGTACACTGGGAAGGGGGTGAGAAGACCATTGGTGCTTCATAATATTGTTGTACGCTATAATAACACTTGTAATCAACACAAAAATCTCATGTATAGTTCCCTAAGTTTTGAATCCTCCCTTACACACTCCTCCAAGTAATTTACCACGTTACATAGCCCCTATTTAAGCCAAACACTCTTTTTGACATTTATCAAATAATGTTGGCTTGGGCTGACCTTATACTTAAATTATATTAGCATGTTATGGGACTTTATTAGCCTCGACTGATCTAGTCTAGGATGTAATTTGATTCTATCAATTAGAGATATAAGGTTGAATTGGGCCAACACTATCATCTAAACATTTATAAAAGTTTAGGTTTAGATTAATCTATATAAACACATTATTTCTACAATTTATTAGGGAGAAAAGAATAATAAAATCATGTATTATGCATCTTCTTATCCACCATTATACTTGAGGAGCATTGTTTAGGGTTTCAATACTACACTTGGAGATACGAATCTTGTCTTATCAAGAAGTCATATAGCTTAGAGCTAACCTATCCTTGTTACCCTTACATACCAAATAAACCTCTTGTGAATCACCTTGGCAAAGGGAGAGATTGAGTCTTGGTGGGTTCATCTTCAAAGGTAAGTATTCTTAACTCTTGCTCTTCCTTGTTAAACTAGATAGATTTTTATTTGTTAACTTATATGCTTCTCTCTCCATGCATTAGGATCTACTCTACATTGGATTAAGTAGATATATTCTATGCATGTTTACTTTAATTTTTATTACTTCCATTTTGTGCCACAAACTTTGGTGAGCACTAGGTTAGATTTTACTTTACTTTGTCATTTACTTTGTGAATAAGAAAACATAGGAACTAGCTAGGGTTATCGCATGGTGTTATTTGACTAGAGTATTTGAAATCCTCTCTAGTGACATTATTGTGGTAAGGGACCCCTTGGTCAGGTATAGAATATCCATCATGGTCATGACTTTGATTGCCTAAATGTATGAACAAATGGAAGGGTAAGCATGATTTATCTTTTTTGATCTAGGATTGATTTGTAGATTAACTTCAATGTCCCTTATATACATTATGGTGAACTCAATGTGAATGTAAAATTTGTAGGTTTTATTTCACACATTGTTTTATTATCATCTTATATTTTTTTTATTTCTTTAGTACTATATCAAAACTATAGATATAGTTTAACAGTTTTTGTGTAGGTTTAACATGCACTCTTTCCAAATCGACTTTGTTTTTTCTATGTAAGTCTTTTAAAACTATAGGTAACTGGATCGATCATATTGACAGTTATCCTTTTCAAAAATAGGATTCTAGATTCATCAACCCAATCAACTCTGTTTGTAGTTCTGTTTTAGCATACAAGTTTATAGAGTTAGTCAAACCAATTAACTCTATTCATAGATCATTTTTAGGATACAAATTTTGTAGACTTCATCAACCCAGTCGAATCTATTTGCAAACTATAAAAATAATCAAATTAAAGTGCACATACAAGCAAATAGATTAATGTGTTTGATCTAATTGTCTAATTAAATCATTCCATTACTATGAAATTGATCACCTCTAGTGATATGACATTATCCCACTTCTATACAGTCAGTACCCTAGATTTTTTTGGCCTTGCAAACTGAGTCAATAGGGCTAACTCTATTCTTAGTCTATTATGACTTTTTGACAATTTACCATAAATTATTTAGACATTTATTGGTATCATATTTTCCTACCTAGTGCCCCATTATACCCCTAGTCTACCTAAAAAAATTAGGATTAGTTTTGGTGTCTACATTTCATCTAACACCTAATTTTCTATATTTAGCTTAATTTCAATTAAAATTTCACAAAAATGAAATTAATGCTTTCTTTACCTACATTGCACTCATTTTAGCCACTATACATCCTCCACATCATATTTTTTGTCTCCTCACCATGGTCGATCTATAGGTTCAAACTGGGTCTCTCAAAGCAATATTTTCTTAAAATTGTAAAATAATAAATGAATTGATTTTCACCCTATTTATATTTAATGTTTAAAATTATTTACCTATCAAATATTTACCATTAGATTATATTTTTTGACCATAGCTTTGTTTCTACTAACTCTTTTTCTGAACCATATGATGTTTTATAATCCTAACATTGTAGAACATCTTTTCCAATATTATATGTATATTTATCAAAAAATTTGATTTTGCACTAATTTTTATAGGTTCACCTAATGTTCCCTACATTAGATACCTTCATATTTATTTCACTTTCTTCCTCTTCTACAACACTAAGGTAAGTAAAGGTATGTGTTTTTCAATTCTATCATTTCATTTATTTTATTCACTTCTTACTACAATTTGTTTATCTTTAGTATTGTGTTGTTATGCTCTTTTACCAAAGCACCATCCCATGTTACACCTGAGTGATATATGATGAGATTAAAGTGGGGCATATGTATACACATAATATTTTAGAAATTTATCAATTAATGATGCTTTCTCTCTTGCATAAACCCATTAAGTCTCAATCTCTCTAAGTGCATGCCTTAAAGGGTGCATGAAGAAAGGGGTGGGTAGATCATTAGTGCTTTGGACTATTTTTTACTCTTATACCACCACCTATAGTAACCATAAACATATCCTATACACTTACCTAATCTTTAATGACTCCCTTCCACACTCATCCAAGCAATTCACCCCTTATACAACCCCAATCTAAGCCAAAAACTCTTTTTGACATTTATTGAATAATGTTGGTCTAGGTTGACCCTGCACTTAAATTATATTAACATGTTATGGAAATCTATCAACCTCAACCAACCTAGTTTGAGACCTAATTTGATTTTATCAATTATTGGGTTGACACTATCGGCTAAACTTTTAGAAAGATTTAAGGTTAGATTCAGCTATATATACATTCTTTTTGCCATATCTTAGGGAGACAAAAAGAAGAAAATCATATGTTGTGAATATACTTATCAACCATTCTAATTGAGGATCATTTCTTAGGTTTTCATTACTACACTTGGAGATACAAATCTTATCTTATGGAGAAGTCTTTTAGATGCATAGAGAAGTTATGTAGTCTAGAGCTGACCTATCCTTATTATCCTTACATACCACAACAACCTCTTGAAAATCACCTTAGACAAGGGAGAGATTGAGGCTTGGAAGGTTCATTTTCAAAGGTAATTATTCCTAACTCTTGTTCCTCCTTGTTAAATTAGATATATTTGTATTTTTTAGCCTATATGTTATTTTCTCCATGCATTAGGATTTCCTCTACATTGGCTTAAGTAGATATATTGTATGCATGTTTAATTTTATGTTTATTACCCCCATTTTGTTCCAAAAGCTTTGGTGATAACTAGGTTATATTTTATTTTAATTTATAATTTACTTTGTGAATAAGAAAACATAGGACCTAGCTAGGGTTATCACATGGTGTGTTTGACTAAAGGTTTTGGAACCCTTTATAGTGACATTATTATGGTAAAAGACCCCTTGGTTAGGTCTAGAAGATCCATATTGGTCATAACCCTACTTTTCTAAATGTACCAACAAGTTTAAGGGTAAGTATGATTTATCTTCTCCATGCTAAGATTGATTTGTATATTAGCTTCACTTTGCCTTGTATATAATTTGAAATCTTAGTAGTTGAGTCTGATCTAGTTGTGTAATTTAGTTTTCCCATGGAGAGAACCTTGAATTTGTATTCTTTTACTATGTGATAAATATCTATGAATGATGGAAACTTATTGAGTAAGATAGTTTCATGAAATGATGGTAACAAACTTTGCTTGAATATGTCTTGGAGTTCCCTATCTACTATGGGGATAGTCATCTTTGCTAACATAGTTTTATATCTCAAGACATATTTAGTTATTGATTCATTAGAGTTTTGCTTGAATTATGTCACTTGAGCACATGAAACCTTATCACTGATATTGACTGAAAAGTGTGTTAAAAACATATTTTATAACTTATTAAATATTGTGATGGAGTGATTAGGAAGATTGTACAACCATTGTAGTGCATAGTCCTTTAAACTTCGAGGGAATAACTTAGTAAGGAGCCAATCATTAGACACATAGTCCAAACATGTTACATATAAGGATCCTAGATGATGCTCTGAGTCACCCTTACCATCATACAAATTAATCTTGGGTGTCACAAATCTAGATGTAAAAGGAGTTATCGATATATAATGTGTTAAAGATGTATGTAAAAGAATATGAGAATACAAGGCATGATATGGCCTAATGGCACCTTACTAAAGATGGAACACCTTGGATTGTAGATAATATATCTCATACATAAGGGATTGTATATTTGGAGAGGAGGAAATATCCATATGAGGTGTTTCCATTATTGAATGTTGTTGAGTTAAAATTGGTTGTGCATTCTGAGTTACCCCCAAAGTAGGTGTAATAATATTGTCATCTTTAGCGGTTGGAAGATTGACCATTATTGGATTTATTCTTAATTTAAATTATGGATTGTAGAATTATGCATTATCATGGGGATTTTCCCTAAGTCTATATTTTAAACTTTGTAAAATCTCATCCTTAATAACTATTCTATTTTCATTATTAATTGGGGAGGGGGGAATGTGTCTCGAGTCCCATTATATGTATCATTTTGATCTTGGTTGTCTTGCTCATATTCATATGTATTATCAATAAAGTCCACATAATCAAGGTGTGAAGGATCAATAAGGGGGTTTGTAATTGGTCCTTTGTCCATGGCATGTTGAATATGATTGCCACTAACACTAGCACTTCTTCTTAAAGGAAGAGATATAATGGTTTTGAGATGGCATATAGAAAATCAAATGAAATGATGTTGCTAAAACAAAATATAGAAATTTGAAAAGCCTAAAATAGCCAAGGGAAATAGGAAAAATAAAGGTACAAACCCTAATATCATATAGGGCTATGGTTTGGATAGTATTGGAAGTAAGTTAGGTTCATCAAATGATTTAACTTTCAAGGATTTATGGAGTTTAAACCCTAAGTTATTAAAGGGTCTAAGTGCAGTAAACTAGGGTATAAATATGTAATAAATACAACCACTAATTTGTGTAAGAATTGAATTAATATAATATTTCTAGAGAAAGCAATGAATGACACAAATAAGTATGTAGCTAAAAATTGATTGAGATAGATGCTCTAGAGGCTAAACACTGGTGTAGAAGTATATTTTATTATCACAAATAGAGTCTAAGTCTTATAAACCTTATTAGATAATAGCAATGTACCTTGGAAAATAGTTTTGAGGTGCTATTTTCTTACTTACAATGTTAATATCCTTTATGCAAGAAGTGTTTGATCATCTGGGTGCACCTCTAGCTAAGTCTAACTTGATTGGACTTATGTGGATAAGCTCTGATTCATTATCTATGCACTATTTTGAGCTAATTTAGGAATAGACTCTATACCTCCATGTTGTTATCATATTTTAGTGGTAAAATTATGAAAAATGTGATGTTAGTTGGGTATGATGTACATCCTCAACACCCCATTATGTTTAGAGTTACCTTCATATCAATACTCTTGGATGGATAAAGGTTGATGTAGTTCTGTAACATAAGGTCTTGGTACAAGTACAAGTGGATGCTTAGTATGAGTGTCAACTTTAGTGCTTTGAATGAGGGTTAAGATTAGAAATATATGTATTTTATGATTGAGATGGTTGTATATGATTGTGTGTAGATGTAGGGAAGAATATGGATCAATAAAATTAATTATGCACAACTTGTTCTAAGCTTGTTTGTGTATTTTTCATCTAATTTCCTTCTAGTGGATAAAGGGATAAAATCCATGTATTTATACTAATATGGTGCTTGTGTAGGGTTTGAAATATGTCTAGGTTGACCCTAGGTGTATTAGGAATTAAAAAGATATATGTTGGGGTTAAAATTAGGTAAGGGGCATTAATGATAAAAGTGGGACACTATCACATGGTGCTAGTGTCCAAGTGGTAGAACTTGAGGCACTAGGGGCTTTGATCCCTAGGGAAGGGTCTGAGACTAATTTTTCAATGTCTAGGGATGTGTAAGGCCTACACAAAATATGTATGTGTCTAAAGAGGCCCTAATATAGGTCTAAGGCTAAGCTAGGGATGGTTTGTCTTAAGTAAAACCCATTACACTCAAGTGAAATTTTATATGACTACAGATGTACTTGAAAAATAATCAATTTTTAATTATGATGAATAAATAGAACAAAGAAAAAGGGAAGTACCATATATACATTATGAGGAGTCCTTAGGTGATATGGAAATTCCAATAATATGTAAGTTTATATGATGTAAAATTCCAAAATTTCAGATTATTTGGTGCATGGCTAATGGAGGACAAGCCTCCCCCATTTTATAAATATTGTAGATTTTGGGGATGATAACATATGATACAAACATATACTATATATGATGCAAGTTTGGGTGTTTTTATTTTGACCCCTATTATTATGTTATTAAAAACCTATCAAGATAATGACATTCCCATATTATCATTATACAAACTTGATTACTCATTCAAAGATTGATAAATGTTAGATAGATTTAAGTTTAACATGTCAAATTATGGCCTATGTTCAAATTTAGAAATAATAAGAGAGAATATTGAGAAGGGGAATAAAGTGTGTAAAATGTATGATCACACATACATAAATGGATAAATATATGGCTATAATAATATTACTAGTTTGATAAATAATTCTAAAGTATGCATGTTAAATAAAGATAAATGTCAATTAGTGGAATGTGGAAACAACAAAGATAATGACATGTTGAAGAAATTATCGCATTATATAATTACTTAGTAAATTAAGAATATTAGATCAAAGGAAGAGTTTCTTATTGATTATAACTATAATCATCGTACTCATATATAGGTAAGAAAATGTATTATAAAGAGGAACTTAAATTGATGATATTTCATAATCTCTTCAATTATGATCTTAATTATATGGATTTATAAACAAGAATTAGAGAAAAGTTTAATGAATATTTGTAAATATGTAATGTTATTTTTCATTTATTATGTTTTAAATTTACTGAAGGATTTATGTATTTTTGTTGAATGTATTGAAAATTTATCTTCACTATTTATTTATATTCATTTGTTCAACTAAAATATTTTAGATCGATGAACACTCCCCTTGGTCAAAATTTCATCATATAGATGTTTTGTATAGATATGCATGTCCTACTTTGTATCATGATCATCCCATGCATCGTAAAAAAAATAGTCATTGAGAAAGATAAAATTTGAAAGATAGTTTGGATATAGAAACCTACACCCAATGGAGAACATAATCATAGCTATAACATAGTGAAATACATGAGCAAAAATCCAAACAAAAACTATATGGGAATTTAAAATATATGATAACTCATTTCTTTTGGCATCATTCTAGTCATATTTATGATCATGATCATATTGATCAAGATAGTGACAACGAAAATTGGAGTGTTAATATATTGAATGAACTCAATGAAAGACTTGATGAATATCTAATTGATGGTGATGAATAGGTCAATATAGAGGATGAGGGCATTAAACATATAAAAAACTAGTATAAAATCCATTGTTCAAAGCTAAAAAATTTAGAAAACAATGCTCAATCCCTACTTAGAATTGATGGATTTCAACGTTAGATTTGGATGGTTAAACATTAGTATAATAATACTACTGAAAGGAAAAAATTAGTTTTATAAAATATTATTTTTCTTATAAACAATCTTCTTAATAGAAATATTAAATATAAAAAATGCTTAAGTTTCTAAAAATATATTTGTACTTGTGTAAGTTACTAAAAAAAGTAATTTTACATGAGGAAAACATAATTATTGCATCATATATGGTAGAACAACAAATATAACCTTATTTGGGAGTTTCATATGAAAAATATGATGCACACATCAATGAATATTCACTATTTAGGAAAGAGTATGAAAATGCAACATTTTTTGATAATCCTAAGCACAACAAATGTAGTTTTAATGCTAATGTTAGTGAATATAAAATTTCAATGTGGTTTTTTTTTATAATTTACCACTAAGTAGTGAAATTTAACATATTTATAATTAAAATTCACTTATAGAGATAATGAAAAAGAATTAAAATAACATAAGTATTTATGAGGTGATACACATACCAAGTGAATGTAAAACTATGTAACACATTGAACAAGATTCACTTGACAAATTCAAACTCAATTCAAGTAGTGTCAGGATAGGTCTTTTAATGAATGGGGTTAATAAGTATTCTAACTTGTTAACAACATATTCAATTTTTCCTATTTTATTAATAATATATGACATTCTCCCATGGCTTATGTTATGAAAATAACATTTATTATTCCTTATAAAAAAAGTGAAAAATATGGATGTTTACCTTGAATCTCTTATAAATGAGTTGTAGAGTTTATGCAATGGGGTGAATATGTATGATGTTTTAAGATGAATTGATAAAAAAATAAAAAAATATTATGGGATTTTCTATTAAAAAATCAATTATTATCCATGCATAATAGTTTGTTAGGTTTAACTATAAAAGGAGAGCATGCGTGCCCATCATGTGGAAGCCAAGTAATTTCAAGGTGCTCTAGTGATTTGAAAAAAAGTTTATGAAGGACATAAATTTTTTTTAATGATGGAAAATGAATAATTTAGTGGAAAAAGTGAAGTTTGATAATTAAATGGAAATTAGAGAACCACCAAAGTCAATTTATTCTAAATATTAGTTGTTGTATTATGCTGGTGCTTATGATACATTAAATATTGTTTTTCAATAAATTTGGTGGAGACCAGAGTGGGAAAATGAAGGTGTATGTCAAAAACATATATATTTAGTCTTAAAGGGAATGAAAATATTATCTATATTATATAACTTTCCATGATTTTTTATTTAATTTTATATTAATGCAATCTAAATAAGATAAATCTATGAAAATGAAAAGTATGTAAAATAGGGAGTTAATTATAAAAATATGAATGTAAAATATAGATTGATATTACACTTAATATTTTTAGAATTGAAAAAGAAAAGAGGGAAGATATATACATATCTATTTTATGATTTATATTTATCACTTCCTACATCACATTCTTTAAATTTCTTCCATATTAGATATGTAACATTTCAAATAAGGAAACATGCCCTCAAAACCTATGTGGACACTACCAAAGCTTAAATCTATGTGGTGATTAATAGTAACCAATATCTACCAATATTATCCTAATTGGTTATGTAGGTCTATACCACCTTAGATCACTATGCCTGCACCTATAGATGACTCCTATGTATTTTATTACCTAGGTCTTATTATATTATCCTTGATTTTCTTATATTTTCCTTAAAACCCTAGATTTAATTATGAAATAATAGTGACCTAGAAAAAGGGGTTAAAAATATGGGTTGGAGAGATCAAATCCCTCCCCACTAAGAGACTGAGTCTTTCTTATGTTTTGATACTCCAAAAAGGACTCAAATTGCACATAGCTCTCCCACATAGGTGTGTGTGTGTGTGTGTGTGTGTGTGTGTGTGTGTGTGTGTGTGTGTGTGTGTGTGTGTGTGTGTGTGTGTGTGTGTGTGTGTGTGTGTGTGTGTGTGTGTGTGTGTGTGTGTGTGTGTGTGTGTGTGTGTGTGTGTGTGTGTGTGTGTGTGTGTGTGTGTGTGTGTGTGTGTGTGTGTGTGTGTGTGTGTGTGTGTGTGTGTGTGTGCGCGCGTGTGTGTGCACGTGCGTGTGTGTGCACTTTTGTGTTAATGTCTCAAGGGAGCACCAATTGATTTCTCAATCTTGTTAGGAGTTTTAAAATATGAGTGCTAGATTAGTATATCCTTAGGATTGATTTGTAATTTTAGATGACTCATTGATATTCCCCCCAACACTCAAACCATGAAGTTCATCTAAGATGACTTAATAGAGATGTCCAAATTTGAAAATTATCCATTAAGGGTTCATAAATTATTTTGGTAGTGGTAAACACATGTGGAAAACCATAAGAATTTGATTTTTTCAAGTATTATCTTAAGATGGAAAATTAGTGATCTATGAAATGGTGATAGATTGCTTTGGATTATAGTGTTCCTCCATTACTGGGGTGATTTTGAATATGTGTGATGGTAAATTTGGTTGAACAAAATAATAAATAGGTAAATGGATAGGGAAAGTGGGAACAAGAGTCAAATGGGTATGCACAAGTCTAAATATGTTGAGATATGTTAAAATTGATGTTTTCAAGTATCTAATATGAGATTTGGGTGTGTTCACATATTGGAAAGATCCAATAATGTAAATATTCTTGAATCAATGCATATATTCAAAAATGTTATTGTATCAATATGGATGCATATTATAATGAAATACAAATATAAATTAGAACATAGAAAGACCTATGATTTTCTAAAACGAAGAAAAATATGTGGCCCATGAATATTGGAAAATATGTAAAGGATCCATGGATTATAAGTAAACCCCATGTTATATAAGTCACCAAGATCATGTAATCTATATTTCACTTTTGATAAAAATATTATAGGGTTGAAAATATATGGCTAAGACAACATTTAAAAGGTATGTAGAAAATAATTATAATTAATGTAAAATAATTTATATATGTTTATCCCTTTCAATTTTGACATTGTGTGAAAAACATGTTTGATGCAACAAAATATATTTCCCCTTGGTTCAAGGGGAGAGGATGTGATTCAAACTGATATCAAAAAGGTAATCCTAAGACACTAAAATTTCATAAGATGGCTATTGACAAATGAGATCTATAGCTCTAAAATAGAAGATATGAGAAATGAGATTGTAAGGATTATTTTTGTTTTTGAAAAGGATTTTATAATTTATTTCTTTGACTCCTAGGTTTATCTACGAGTCCACTAAGTTAATGGTATTGAGATGGTAGGTATTGTTAACACTTGGTGGATGTTTTGGTCTAAGAGGTACATATAGGCATTGAAGTTGGTTGTCATATAGTTAACATTTCAAAAGGGTTCCATTTAAAAAGTTTATACCATTCAACATTTATTAAAATATGTAACTAACTATATGAAAATGGAATAGCTTGTGATAATTCACATATGAGATGTTGATCATGATGTGGGAAAGTCAGAGGAGACATTAAAAAGAAAAGGCATGGGAAGAAGATTGAGTGACTATATTATATTAATATGATTATTTTTAAACATTTAATTTTTATATTCTTTACTTATATATTTATCTTGCATTGACGTGTGTAGGTCAAGTAAAAGAGGATGCCATCAATAAGTTCATACTCTTTAAATTCAAGGAATTGAACAAATGCCTTAATATTTAAAAGTAAAAGAAAAGATGATCATACCAAAGAAATATGTGCTCATAGAAGACAATATCCTTACAAACCTTTTCCAGAATATTTATGCATCAAATAGTTAGAGAAATGTACTAAGATTTTGATGTGTAAAATTTTATATCTTAATAACACAAGCCATAGAAGCATGTCTAAGGATGTTTTAAACATTGTGGAAGGAATGTGGACATCGAGTAAGATTCTCAAATATTATATAAATTAGTAATGATATTTTTTAACATATAATTCATATTTACTTAAATTAATCATGTTATTTTAGGTGATAAAACATAATGATATGTGGGTGGCTGGTAAATATTTTTGGATCAAGAGAATTGACAAAAAATAAATACCTAAAATTATGGCATTGCAATTCCATTTCATTAATAAAGTTGAACAAGTGCAAGTGATAAAAAAATGGTTCAAGGGTATCTAAATATTATCATAAATATTCATTAAATAATTCATGCGAACTTTAATGAATTTTTGAGGCAAATGGGAACTATCAACTGAAAAAGATATATTAGGATTGATATACAAAGTGGTCTTTATGTGGTATACTTGTTAAAGGATTTTTTAGAGCATAGTGACTCTTATGTGTTCCCACAACATTGTGATAAGGTAAAATTATTATGTTCTTAGTGCATACATTTTTTAATTCAATGAATACCACTTACCCATTATTTTAAATTTGGCATAGGTTTTATTCTATCCCAATTTAGAGATGCATGGATAGAAATTTTAAATACATCTTAACCCAAGGTGAAGATACACTTTCCAAAAGAAATTTTGAAAAAACATATAAGAATATAGATAATTTCTAGTTGAATAAGACTATGCTCCTAAAGATGAATAAGTTATATAAGATTAAGATGTTTGGAAAGATGAAGATGCCCCAAAATATAAGATGTTCCAAAAGATTAAGATGAATAATTTTAACTAGAAGTGTTCTTACAAATAGATGGCAATGTAAAAAAAAAAAATTAAACTAGAAAAATGAAAATTTAGGGATATATAAATAATAATTAAAAATAATGTAAATGTGTCACATGATACATTAAAAGATGTTGAAAATGATAAAATAGAAGAGTCATAAACTTTTGATTACAATTGTATGTTTTAAAATGATTTCTATCACATAAATATAAAAAAATTCTATCACATAAATTTTTATTTTTGTCAAGGACAATTTTAATTTTGGTGTCTATTATAATTTGGGTCTTTATGAATCTACACTGGATATAATAGTTTATGTGTTTTCTTAAATACATATAATTATAGGGTTTTTAGGTTGTATATCTAATTATTAACAATATTGAATGCCATAATAGTTTCATATATAAATTTTGAGCTTATAAACAGAAAAAAGCAATGTAGTCACAAGAGGTATGGTCAAAGTGTAATAGGATACTCCACTTTTTGACACTTTAGATACATCAAAATAGTGAATCCTATACATTTATCAAAATCCCTAAGTAATTTCCTAAAAAATACATTTTTTAAAATGATGTAAAATAATGAAATATTTCATTTTAAGTGAAGATTATATGTATAATTTATATTTTGAAAAACTTAATTTTTTTTTAATTTTTTTTTCATTTAGTGTTTGTTTTCTATATACAATTTTTTATAGAATGAGAGTTTTAACAATATCATAACTTTGCAAAAACATAATATTTTGTTCATATTTTTTAGAAGCATGTCCTTGATTAAAGATTATATAGAATGAATAATTTTTAAACCTTTTATCAATATTTTAGTTTTATTAATATTTTATTGATCAGTCTCTACAATTTAGATATATTTGAGTTGGCATAATAATATTTATCTATATAATTTTAAAAATTAAGCATTTTTTAATCAATGGAATAAAGACATTGAAACCTAATGCAACATATTTTTTACAAAAAAATTGGCCATATTCTCATATTTTTTTGAATGCCAGAAAAAGACATTACATAATTCTATGATGAGCCTTAATTTTGTTGGAGATTAATATTTATTTGTGTATATTAAATATTTTATAGTTGTGTATTATTATTATCATGTGAATTTTTAATTCACATAATCTATTTTATATGAGGTGGCATGTAGATGTTTTATTTATATTTTTTATATTTAGGTGATCTAAGTAAGATAAAACTATTAAAATATAGATTATGTAAGGTATAACATATCCCATACAAATTTGAATGAAAATGACTAATTGATTGCATTTATTATATTTATACATTACTAATAAAAGAGGGAAGATATTGAACTTAGTATATTTTATGATTTATGCTACTTAATTCCTATGTCATGTTCCTAAAAAATGACCTTATATTAGATTTGTAACTGCTCAAATCATTAAATAGGACCTATAAATCTACACAAATGTTATTATCAAAGCTCAAACCCCTGTGATGGTTGATACTATCCATTGTATATTGATATTATCCTTATTTATTTTACCAGTCTATTCCATTTCAAATGATTTATTTGTGTTTATTTTTCATCAGTCCTATGCATAGATTTTGATTTTATTTCTCTTTACCTTGAAACCCTAGATTCACTTCTGAATCTAGATTTAATTTGAAAATGAGTTATAAATATTTCTTCGAAAACATAAACCACTCTACATTGAGTGATTAAGTCTCATGAAAAAATGGAACCTTGAAATAAGGTTGTTTGTAAAGCTACAACCCCAAAACAATCTCATATGTAAAGATGGAACATTGAATCAACCATTGTAGATATATTATACATCCAAATTTCTTACATAGTACCATTTATCATCAATATATAAATTTTAAAGTGTTTGCATGAATAAATTTCATTCCCTAAATCTGATCCATTTGTATCTCAAAGTGATATAGATTATTACGATATATCTATTAATCTACTTAATTTGATAACTTTGATAAAAATATGCTCAATCTAACCTATATAATTTGTGAAATATTCTATATAATCATATAGAATGCCTCACATAAGACTAAATCTACTTAATTTGTTCCATCTAAATCACTTAATCTGACCCTAAGTATGAGCTATATATCTGTAAGGGCCTAAATATCTAATATAATCCCATTTTATTCCCACTTTTAAGGTGAGGGATTAAACTTATGAATTACTCATCTAAAAATAAATATATATTCACACCATCTACTATATATTATGTATACAAACATAATAAGATATGTTATCATATAAATATTTGATCATTCAAGAATGTATGAAATGTCTAATCTAAGCAATAGGAATACAAGTATCATACCAAAAAGATATATCAATTAGGTATGTAATAAACATCACAATTGATGCATGATATACATCATGGAATCAAGCATAATAACAGTATGGATATATAAATCATATAAAAAATATTAACAATCATGTAAATACATAAGTACATATGCACAAAATATTATGATCATGAACTACAATTACGAAAGACATGAATCAAATTTGTCTTGACATGGACAACATGGCCATGCCATGCACCAAAGGATAATTGATAATGTGAAACACAAGTTGTTAATGCACTCATATGATCATAAAATGCATCACTTAATGTAATAATCAATAATATCCTACATGCATTAAGTAAGAAGTGTTAGTCCACATAATCAATCAACATACATCATCATCTAGTACAAAAAATTATAATATCCATAGGAAATAACACACTAAAAATTATATTCCTATAAAGATACAATATCCATAGGTTTTGAAGGTTGTAATAGCTTTAGGCCATCTTTCAATAACTTGTGTATATTTATTTTGGATTATATGTTTTCCTACTTGATAAGTATTGTGTCTCAAATTTTTATGCTATGTTTTATGCTTTTATTAATGTCATTGCATACTCATTACTTATGATTCATTGGTTTAGTATTTTATCTTGGAACAAATTCTTTTAATTTGTTATAAAAATCAAATTTTAATTAAATTTGGAATAGATATATATGGAAAGCTCATAAAAAGAGATATTTATTAAAATTATGATAACCTAATGTGATTTGGGGCTTAATTTTCCATATTATAATGCCCTATTAAACCAATCACTTTATTAGTTGCATGAGACACTTTATTAGATTTGGGATAACCTAATGTGATTTGGGGCTCAATTTTCCATAATTAAGTTCCATGTTCAATGAATAATTCCATTAACTACATTGGGTATGGGATTAGGGCATATTGATCCCATTAAACACAATTTGAAAAATCTAATATGATTTGGGGACTAAATTCATTCTTAAACACAATTATTATAATTTAATGTGATTTGGGGCTTATTTTTTCCTAATTGAGTGCCTAATTCAATAAATAAACCCATTGCTTACATGGGGAAATTAATTAGGGCATATTGAGTCCATTAAACATAATTATGACAACTTAATGTGATTTGAGGCATAATTTTCACTAGCTGAGTGTTTGTTTAGTGAATCACTCTATTGGTTTCATCATGCACCTAATTATGATATATCAATCCCTTTAAACATAATTATGACAACCTAGTGTCATTTAGGGCTCAATATTTCCTACTTGAGTGCCCTATTCAACCAATCACTCTATTGGCTACATGGGTCACACAATTATGGAATGTCAATCCTATAAAAATAATTTAAAAATCCTAATATGATTTTTGGCTCAAAGTTTCCTAATTAAGTTCCCCATGTAGTAAAAAATTTAATTTGTTATAACATAAACTTGATTGAATCATACCAGTCCCCATTAACACAATTAAAACAATCTAATATGAGTTAAGGATCAATTTTCCCTAATTAATTTATTTATTCAACTAGTCATTCCATTGGTTACATCAAGAACTTTATTAGGGCATATCGATCCTGTAAACACAACTCTAACAACCTATGATTTGGGGCTCAATTTTCCCTAATTTCATGCCCTGATTAGTCAATAATCCCTTTGGTTACATGGGAATTTTTGTTAAGGAATATCAAGCCTCTTAAACATAACTACAAAAAACCTTATATGGTTTGGGGCTCAATTCTCCCTAATTAATTACTCAATTCGACTAATCATTTAATTAATTACATCCAAAAATCAAGTAGGGCACATAAAACCTCGTTAAAAATTATAACATAATGTGATTTGGCCTTTATTTTGCCTAATTGAGTGTCACATTCATAAAATGAATTGATTAGTTGCATTATGAACTCAATTACAAAATATTTACCCCCTAAACATAATTATGATGACCTAATATGACTTGGGGCTCAATTTTCCATAGTATTTTCAACCAATCATTCTACTAGTTGTATTTAACACTCGATTAGGGCATATATATCCCCATAAAAATAATTAAGACAACCTAATATGGTTTGGGGCATTATTTTTTCTAATTAAGTGCCACATTTTATCAATCATTCAATAAATTACATCTAGTACTTAATTATGGAATATTTATATCCTCACATAATTGGGAAAACATAATGTGATTTTTGACTCAATTTTACCTAATAGAGTTCCCCATATAAATAATCAATCCATTGGCTACATCGATTATTTGATAAGGGAATATCGAGCCCCATAAACATAATTGCGACAACCTAATGTGATTTAGGTATTGATTTTCCCTAATTGAGATCTCTATTTATTCAATAACTCCATTGGTTGTATGGGGAATTAAATTATTAAATATTAGTATCCATAAGTATAATTTCCACAAATTATTATGATTTGGGGCTCTAATTAACCTAATTTAGTGCCCCATTTAATTAATCACTCCATTGGTTATATCAAACACTCAATTAGGGTATATATAGGCCTATAAACATAATTATGAAAACATATTATGTATTGGAGATTAAATTTAGAAAATTAAGTTCCCCATTCAACTAACCACTCCACTGGTTGCATTAGCCACTCAATTAGAGACATTGAACCCCATAAACATAATTATGATAACTTAATGTAATTTTAAGATTGATTTTGCCTATTAAATGTCCCTATGCAACCAATATCCCCATTGGTTTCATCAATCACTTGCTTATGGAATATCAATCTTCCTAAATGTAATTACAAAATTATATTACATTTTGGGCTCAATTTTCCATAATTGAGTGCCTCATTCAACCAATAACTTAATTGGTTACATCAAGAACTAAATTAGGGAATAACAGCTATATAAACACAATTATGAAAACTTAATGTGATTTAGAGCTTGATTTTTCCTAATTTAATGACTTATTCAACTAGTCACTCCATTGATTTTATTGGAACTTGATTATTGCATATCAAGCCCCCTAAACATAATTGTGACAATATAATGTGATTTTGGGATTAACTTTCCATAACCGAGTGCCCCATGAAAATAATATCCACATTAATTACATTAGGTGATAAATTAGGGTGTATAAATCCATATAAACATAATTATAACATCATAATATTATTTGGTGCTTTATTTTTGCTAATCATGTGTTAAAATAGTGCCCCATGCAACCAATATACCCATTGATTACATTAGGTACTCAATTAGGGAATATTAAGCCCCCTTAACATAATTATTACAACCCAATGTTATTTGGGGCTTGATTTTACCTAATCAGGTCTTAACTCAATGCCCCATGCAACTAATATCCCCATTAATTACATTGGGTGCTCTATTAGGGCATATTGAGCCCCTAAACATAATTGTGACAAAATGAAGTTATTTGGGGATTCATTTTCACTAATTGAGTGTGCCATTTAACCAATCACTCCATTTTTCATCATATAATAAATTATGGATTATCAAGACCCTTAAACACAATTGTGAAAACCTAACATTATTTGGGGCTAGTATTTTCATTAGTGATTCTCCATTCAACCAATCACCTCATTAGTTGCATAAGATACTCAATTAGGGTATGCCAAGTATATTAAACATAAATATGATAACCTACTCTAATTCAAGGTGTAATTTTTCATAATTGAGTGATCCATTTGATAAATCACTACTTTGGTTGTATAAAACACTTGATTATGAAATATCGAGCCCTCTAAATGTAAATATGACAGCCTAATCTAATTTGGGGCTAAATTTTCCCTAATTTTGATTGGATTGTGTAACCAATAATTACATTGGTTGATTTTAGAACTTTATTATATAATATTTATCCACCTAAACATAATTTTGGAAACATAATATGATTTGAGACTTGATATTCCCTAATTGTGTGCATAGTTCAAACAATAACATCATTGGTTGCATCGGGCACTTGATTATGGTATATAAAACCCCTGAAACATAATTATGAAAAAATAATATGATTTGGGGCTTAATTTTACCTAATTACATGCCTTGTTAAAATAATCAATCAAGTATTTGTATTGGGTACTTAATTAATGCATATCGAGCCACCTAGACACAGTTACAAAAAACTAATTTTATTTAAGATATTTTATCTAAATTTGGATTAATGTCTAAACTAACCCTAGTTATAATAAATTAAATATAATAAAGAATAATTTTGTAAATGGAATTTTTAAAATCAAAATGAATGTAAAACATATAATTCAATAAGGTGAAAATGATTAAAATAAGACTAATTATGAAAATAAAACACAACATTAGTTGTTTTTATTTGATTGTTGATTATGTTCACTAATAAATGACTAAAATATAAAATTAATAAATATAACTTCAAGTGCTTATAAGTTTTGGTTGAGATTTAATAAGGTTAATAATGTCCCACTAGGGTAGGACTACTAGTCACTTCTAATCTGAACTGGTTGGTCTTTAACTTTGTATAAAAATAGGAACTTAGGTTATGATCATTTTTGATAGTCTGAATTAGGTATGTATTCACAAATTTTACCTTTAGAAGTGTGTGTAAGACCTAAAAATAAATTATCCAAGGTTGAAACTCTAATAGTGCTTTTCAATGATTAAAAACCTACAAATATAAAAAGGTAGAGTGTAATTTCATTAAGTTGACCCGAATAACCCCCATGATGACCAAAGATTGCCTATGAATCCAATATTTCTAAGAAGGAATTTAATTCCACATAGTTTTCCCACTTAGAGTGTTTATTTTAATTATGATCCTTTGACTATATGAATGTTTCTATGTTAGGAACCCGAGGAAGCACACAATTGATTACCATATACAAGCAACTTAAGATGCGGAATTAACCAGAAGTAACAAGTAACTAGAAACCAGAAACAACGCAGAATATGAGAGACAATACACAACTTGTATTAATACTCATACAAAAAAGAATACAATAAAGAAGATGCCACTTCTTCACCACCTTACAGAGGCTTCCCACACCTCAAGTGAATAGTAACTCTTTCCTCAAAGCTCTCTCTTACGGTCCCAACACACAACTCAAATACAGAGTTGGTGTTCACCTCTCCAACTAGTCAGTATCCACTACTGCCAGTACACCCATGCTCCATGCACTCCACAAGTGCTCCACGCACTCCAAGTACATAAATGTACTTCAAGTAGATCTCCTCTAACCTACAACCTGCACCTCAAACGATCTTACTTATGGAAGGAACTGCCTTGCCTTCCTCTTTGCTCTAAAATGAGTACACACTGTACTCCAAGTAGATCTTGCCTGATCCTGCTCCCTGTTGTGTTGCTGTCCTATCTGATCTTACACACCTACAAATCAATCTAGTTCTGCACACCTGTGAACCTTGACCTTGCACACACATACACCTGAAGATCAATGATCTTACTTACCATGTAGATCTCCTAAAGTAGCCATGCTCACCTGATGACCAAGATCCTACACCCCTGAAGAATCCTGCTGACTCTCCAAAACCAGCACCCACCTTGGTACTATTGTGGAACTAGGAGGAACACCCTTGCTCACCTCACACACAAAAGGAGCTGACTTTTCTCAACTCAAACTAGAACACTTTTAAAATACAACCCATGAGTCTATTATATAGATCTCATGCAAACAATAATTAGACACCTAATTACAATAACTAGATCCACAACTTTGAGTCTAAATTTGGCTCTTGACATGCAAACACTTGGTTCATTAGCTAACTACCTGTAATAGATGTAGTTCGAACCACACAGGTGACTGACATCAGTCCCTGTCTACCTGGGGGGTGCCGACGCCAGCCGACTTATGACCGACGTCAGTTGCCTTCTTGTCTTATCCTGTCGACATCGGTTGGCCTGACCGATGCTGGTGTCTATGACACACAACAAACTCTCTGCAACCTCCTCCTCTATTTGCATCAGTGAAGCTTTTAGCTCCACAACCTAACACTCTCCCACTTAAAGATAAATAGCTGCACTGTACCTATACCTGTACCCCATCTAATCTATTTCCTGGCTTGTATCCCTCTTCAAGCTCAACCCTGAAGACCACCCACCACACAACCTGTGGTGCACCTCCTATCATCCGAGTACCCTACCACATTCGAACCTACAATCCCATGTAGTGAAGCCCTGACCCTGCATAGCATGAATCCTTGCTGCTGGTCCCTCTCAAATACCTGAGAACCCACTTCCCTGAATTGGCTCCTAACTCTCTGACAACACCCACTGCTTGGGCAAACTCAGGTCTATACCAGACCTCATGTGATTTCAGACACTAAACTGTCCAACCCTTAGTGTGCTCTAGTTCTGCATCCTGCATAACAAACCTCGTCAACACCTGATTCACATCAGCTCCCACTGGAGACAAAATCAACCTGTGATCTCCATGTCTCCTATGCCAAAGAATTTTTCTACTCCAAATTCCTCATGACATGCCACTGAACTAACCTTACCCTTAGCTCAGCAAAACCTTATATGTCTGAACCTATACCAAGCTCATCCTCCACATACAACAATAGGATAATGTTGTGACCATCATCCACCTGGTAAGACAAACACAATGGTTATACTGACATTGACTAAAGCCCTGCTTTGTCATCCACCTAGTACCACCTATCAGTCCTATCCCACTGTCCTACAGCTTCTTCAAGACCATATGTCCTGGCCTTCTATCTCATGTGTCCGTTCTCTCTATTCTTTAACTAAGGTATCCATTCATCTTTGTGCTTTCATACTAGTTTGCAACCCTACAAAATCTCTCGCTTGGTTCTGCATACCTATTCATGCCATGCTCCCACTGTTTCCTGGATCCTTCCTGCTTTGTAGTAAACAACTAGTATAAAGAAGAGGAACAATGAATTTGAGGCTTACTTACCACCTTCAATCCTCCATATGGTTGTTTGAGACTCCTTGATAGCTTGTTGTTTGCCCAAAATCCATTATAGTGACTGACCTTGGTCACTACACAGTCTGCATCCGACCGACGTCAGTTTTCATGCGCCTGTCCTGACTACCAACTCTGCCGACATCGGTGTCCCTATTGCCAACATTGGTCCTCTTAACTGACGTCGGTATTACCTACTGCTGATGTTGGTCCTTCTGACCAACGTTGGTCTTACCTTGCCTGACATCACTAGCTTCGGTCTGCACATGACCGACATCAGCACCTGTCTGTTCGACGCTGATTCCTCCTGACCGACACAGGTACCTATGTTTTCTTGTGAGTGATGAATTTTTACCTATGAGCTCCTTTGAATCAAAACCCATGTCCAAACTGCCCTACTCAGAAGTATCCAGCCCCATCCACTGGTCTCTATCCGCCATCTCCTCCATAACACTAAAGCTTTCCAGTTCTTAAGCCTGTCAAATATATCAATCTTCTGCTTAAGAACATGCATCTCCTTCTTGCTCATGTGACCAAGCCTACAAAGCCACGTCTCTGCAACAAAAGAAGAATCAGTAATATAAACAAGTAGATAAAGAGTACCTATTTTCTTACCACCAGCTAATTCAAGTGCATCCATTGTGAGAGTTCTTGTGCATCTCTCATCACCCAACTTTCTTGAAGAAATTAGCCACATCTCCAAGTCTGGGACCTGCATGACCTTCTTCAACACCCATGTGTTGGCCGCCTGTAATTTCAGCATCACTTCCCCTTTGCCAATTCTTTGGCAAGGCTCACCAGCTCCTCTACCTAGGGCTGCATGGAAAGAGGCAACAGAATTTGTAAAACAAGATTCAACTTTATCCAAGAAACATACCAGAGCATCCTATGCAACAACCCCTGCAACATCTTCTTCTTCAGTTCCTTCATGCTGATCTTCCACAAACCAACAATTTTCTTTTTCTTGCTCTTTCTTTCCATAGGACCGTAATTGACCATTCGTGCTATTCAGTTTCTCCATTCGTAGCTTACTTTCTTCTATCGTTGTTATACTCCCACTCAATCAGAAACCCCTGAGAATGACCTGTAACCAAACACAAAACCTGCTCCCTGCAACCTTAGCTTTGATACCAACTGTTAGGAACCTGAGGAAGCACACAATTGATTACCATATACAAGCAACTTAAGATGTGGAATTAACCAGAAGTAACAAGTAACTAGAAACCAAAAACAACATAGAATATGAGAGACAATACACAACTTGTATTAATACTCATACATAAAAGAATACAATAAAGAAGATGCCACTTCTTCTTTACCACCTTACAGAGGCTTCCCACACCTCAAGTGAACAGTAACTCTTTCCTCAAATCTCTCTCTTACGGTCCCAACACACAACTCAAATACAGAGTTGGTGTTCACCTCTCCAACCAGTCATTATCCACTACTACTAGTACACCCGTGCTCCACACACTCCACAAGTGCTCCACGCACTCCAAGTACACAAACGTACTTCAAGTAGATCTCCTCTAAACCTGTAACAACCTGCACCTCAAACGATCTTACTTATGGAAGGAATTGCCTTGCCTTCCTCTTTGCTCTAAACCTAGTACACACTATACTCCAAGTAGATCTTGCCTAATCCTGCTCCCTGTTGTGTTGCTATCCTATCTGATCTTGCACACCTACAAATCAATCTGGTTCTGCACACCTATGAACCTTGACCTTGCACACACATACACCTGCAGATCAATGATCTTACTTACCATGTAGATCTCCTAAAGTAGCCATGCTCACCTAATGACCAAGATCCTACACCCCTGAAGAATCTTGCTGACTCTCCAAAACCAACACCCACCTTGGTACTATTGTGGAACTAGGAGGAACACCCTTGCTCACCTCACACACAGAAGGAGCTAACTTTGCTCAACTCAAACTAGAACACTTTTACAATACAGCCCATGAGTCTATTATATAGATCTCATGCAAACAATAATTAGACACTTAATTACAATAATTAGATCCGCAGCTTTGAGTCTAAATTTGGCTCTTGACATGTAAACACTTGGTTCGTTAGCTAACTACCCATAATACACGCAGTCTGAACCACACAGGTGACCGATGTTGGTCCCTGTCTGCCTGGGGGGTGCCAACGCCGGCCGACTTATGACCGACGTCGGTTGCCTTCTTGTCTTATCCTACCGACGTTGGTTGGCCTGACCGACGCCGGTGTCTGTGACACACAACAAACTCTCTGCAACCTCCTCCTCTGTTTGCATCAGTGAAGCTTTTAGCTCCACAACCTAACATTCTAGAGATGGATTGAATAATTGACCATGATTTAGTTTGGGATAAATAAAATAGATTTGTGACTTCGATAAGGACTACATTAAATTATTAGAATCATAACTGAGAAGATTATGGAAATTTTGAATAATGTAAAATAATGTAAATTTGACTATGTATTGAAATTTCTAAGTTTTAAAATGAGATACTTGAGTGTTCCTTTATAGCAATTCAAAAGGGGAAATAATATGCTATGAATCCTAAAAACATAGATGAAAAGATAAAAGGGGGTTTAATTTTTAAATCTAACCATTAGAGGACCAATGTTAGAAACATTCCACAAGGTTCCAAAAGAACCCATACTAAATGTTTTTGTCTCTTAAAGAAAGGTGTGGAATTTAGATCTGGATCTATACTTACATATGCTTAGGGGTGATTTTAGTTATAACATTGTTTTGATTTTTAGATACAAATTTATGAGATAAATATGTCCATGCAAGTGCTTAGGATAGTGTGAAGTGGAAAAATAGGTCCCAATTAAGTGCACAACTTAATTATAGTGAAATAAATCCAAAACTAAAAAAATCAAGTATTCAAAGAACAAATTTTGGTGTCTACATCGTCCCCATTTATTATAGAAATAAAATTGTTATAAAAAAGTAAATATATACCTTAGTGTGTAATACATACTTTGGATTTGAGTTGGTAATCCAATCATGCAAGGCATCATAGTTTGGCATACCCTACAAAATACATGAAGTAGTCACTTTGTTATTTTGAAAACTAAAATTTGAAAATATTGAATTTTAAATTTGAAAAGGAGCATGGGATGAATACACATGTTTATGTGGAACCAAATTTTATTTTTGTGATTTTTTTAGAGAAGATATTTCTTTGAAGCATTGGAGATAAATTCAGTTCCTTAGCTGAACCAATGGAGAATTTGAGGGTGATAGAATCCCACATTGAATTTTAATTTTGTAAAAATATATAACACCCATTGAGGGATAAATAAACCTCAATTTAACTCAGTTGGTATTTGTAACCCAAATATGTGAAACATGTTGAAATATATAAAGGATTTCTAGACATAATGTTAAAGGGCACTAGACATCTAAGTTATGCATTATGCACTTAATTAAATCAACCATGTCAGATGGATTGTATATTGAATTTCCACTTTATTTATGAAATGCATGATAAAAAGAGAATGGAAAATATCCATGACCATATCATGTCTATATCTAGACAATAGTATTGACAATTTGAAAAATAACATAATATGCATGAAATTGTATAATGCCCTAATTGATAAAATTTGAACATGTAATTGTATGTAGATGTTAATGTGAAATAATTTTAAAAATTGTGCATAAACCTATATCATTCACTCAAAATTGTATGAATTTGTACTTTTATCTTTTTAATGTGACTATATATTCATGCCATATTCCTCCCTAATATCTACCAATGATTGGATTTTGAACCATTTTCCAACCTTTTAAAAATATATTCTCTACCTAAAATTGATTTTTAATTGTGAAAAGTATTATATCATGTATGAAAATCCCACTCAAATTCCCCCATTTTGAGGTGATGCAATTGATCCTAAAATTTACTCATATAAAACTAAAAGTTAACCTAACATGAATAGTAAGATCTAATCATTGAACAATGTAGCATATGTGAAAAATATGTTAGCATAGTAAAATTTGTAATTTTGAATAATGTATATCACACATGAGGTTAGGCCTATGTAAATGTATGTCAATGAATCTCATAGAATGTAGAGTTATTATGCTATGAATTAGTTAGTTCATGATATGGATCATGGTACTCATCAAACACAAAAAGCTCAATAAGCACAATGTCACACAATAAGTCCAAGTGATGCATATAAGGGATGTTTAAATATCATGAAATTAAATATTCACACATAAAAAGACATGAATGATTTAAAAAACAAGGGACATGTTCAAATGTCACACATAACATAGGGCCAAGGGAAGAAAGTGAATGGACATGTTCAAATGTTACACATACCAAATAATATCTCATAGAGATGTTCAAGTAATTAGAAACAATGGCCAAGGGTCACACATAATAGATAAGCAAAGTCTAATCTACCATCTAAAAATAATAGCATCAATTAGAATATAGAAATAGAAAATAGTCTAAACCATGTATATGATATGTGATCATATCCTAGCAAATGGTATATCCATGCACATTATTACATATACAAATGTTAAAAAAGATAATTGTAAATAGTATATAGCTCAATAGTATATAAGTCATGAAATGATAAAACCTAAAAATAATGTAATATGTGGATAAGATGCCCCCAATTTATCAAGGCTACTAGGTAGAGGCAAGTTAAACATCTTAATCCATGTGAAATATGTTTCTTGCATAAAAATCATGAATACTAGTAAAATTAATGTGTGATAGAAAAATAATATGATATCTACTAATCATGATATAAATAAAATATTAAAATTATTTAAATTAGATGTATATTTATTCTTAGATCTTCATTTTAGATTTTTAGAATATTTTCAATGTTTTTGTATTATTGCATATTTTAATTATTTGAGTTTTTTTGGTACTTTTTGCATATTGAACTAGAAACAATATATACTAGTGATAAGTAAAGGTTTGAAATTAGAACAAATAATAAATATATGAACAATCCACAACATGTGTCAATCTAAAATATGCACTATAAATGATGGCATAACCATGTATGACAAAGATGTTTCCATTGTATGTGAGTTATAACTTTGAGAAATATGAAAGAGACAAAAAATTATGCAGAGGACTAATTGTACATCCTTATTTCAGCAAATATACAATTGTCAATGTTTGCAACATGTATAAGCAATGAAGCACATAAAGAGAGTTTTTCATGAATAAACATTGATTTGGATAATAAAACTAAATGAAATATCTAAAATATGAAAATATTGAGGCTCTTTGTGTTCCATTCTTTATTTATATTAAAATTTTCAATGGATAAAAATGTCCAACGGAGGTTTGTAATGGATGACGTTCATAACCCTTACTAATTAGTTATGACCTTGATATAAAATGTCATTTTGTAAGTGTAAACTATGAAAATAGAGAGAAAATTGGCATAATATGGCATAATTTATTAATGTTTTGAATTGTTTAGTTATGGAAAGTGAAAAAAAAGAGCCATGCATATAACAAGTCAACAAGAGCCAATGGATTCAAGGATTTTATCAAATTGATCACATGTCCAAGAAATAGAAGAACATGATGAAATAGTCAAGAAGATATGTACAATCATTTTTTTTGATTTTTTAAATTTTAGAATAAAAAATCATCTAGTAATTTATCCTCATAAAGATTTAACTCCTTATAGTTATTCACATACATAGCATATTCATCTTCTTGTTTAATATCTTTATCATTATTACCATCATGTGGTAAGTCAATTATTCTTCCTTCATGTGAAAATGTCTTGTAATAGTAATTAGTATCAACTGTAGCTTACATCTATTGTAACCATCAACATCATGTTGATGCCTAAATATATACCATAGATGCCCAGAGTGTTTAATAAACACTTATTATTTTAGATTTCCTAAGAATTCAATTTATGAGTTTTAATTTGTGATAATCCTATTATCTGTTGGTGGAATAGAGGCAAAACAAGTGATTGTTTTACAATATTTATATTATTTGGTGGTTGGGAGCCATCGTGGCCAAATAAAATATCTATGTGAAATATACAATATATTATGCTAAAGATGGTGAATTATGATTAAAAAATAATCTAAGATGTATATTTACAATGAAAATCAAACTAAGGAGATTTGGTTAAAAAATGAGTAAAAGGAAGGGTAGGGCAAAGAGAAATGTTATTGATGTTCATTCCAAACATCATGAAAAAGTTAAAATTTCATCTAGGCATGCACTTAACCAATGTGTAACATGAAAAAAATTAATCCCAAATCCTATAACACATCAGGAAAACTCCTACGGAAGGTGGAAATAATGCAAATAAGAACCTAGTTCACTTTAAAGATTTATCCCTGCAAGCAAACATCATTAGCCCAAATGTAAGAAGAGTAAAAAAATGAAATGAACCTAAGGACTTTATGTCAACCTAGCATTGGCACAAGTTAACAGCTTTATAAACAAATGTACACACCAAGAATTCATAAGAACCATTCAAATCTAGAAATCAAAACAAGCAAGTGAGAGAGAAGCCATGATAATAATGAACACAAGAAAATACTAGACAATCTTTGCATAATTACTTATATTAATTTATCCTAGTTTACAAAGTAATTTTTCTCTAAGAACTCCCTCTCTTTTTGAAAATTGACAATGCTCTTTTTATAAGATACAAGGTAGCATGTCGATCAGTCTCATCTAATTACATTGGTACAGTTGTATAGGATAGGTGTCCTTTTTATTACATTCTAGAATAAATGACCTTTTCCTTTTGATAGACTAGTTTATATACAATGTGATCTTACAAATTGCACATGTATATACAAAATAATATCATATTTAAAAATATTACACTAAGATGGTTATAAAAGGAATATTCCTATTTCATTGATCTTTAGGACCCTTATGCTACTAAAGTTTCAAGTTACTACTATAGGGTCCTCATTTTTCATTGATGCTATCCAATATAGGCATGGTCCCATATTTAAGATTATCAAGGATAAAGGAGGTGTCCTCCATCATTTCTTAAAATACCTTTAAACTACTCACTAATGGACTCTAGCTTGACCTATCCTTACACAAGCAACACTTCAGCTCCCTTGAGTCAATTATAAAGCTCAAAATATTTGGTTATGGGCCTCATGCTATAGTAGGTCACTCTTGTAAGTTATAAAAATGATATAATGGTATTATCTAGTTCAAACATTATGAGCTTATACCCCAACCTTTATATTACCAGGTTAGTAGGGTCTTTGATTTGGCCTATTTCACTCACATGGCTTTGACATGGCATTTTCATGGCATCCTCGTGTTATTCAGTTTATTATTATTTAAAATATGACTGTTGCCTTTGAATTTGGATCTAATTAGTTGTCTTAAAATTTACATCCATGGGAATGTCTTTGATGGTCACATGACTGTCAATTTTAAACATGTGATTAAGGTTCTTTGCTATGTTAAAATTGACATCTGTATGATCATCATTTGACATCTATGGGAATGTATTTAATGGTTGTATAACCATGAATTTTAAACATGTTATAGGGACTATTTTCCAAGATTGTCACTTGTCATTTTCTAGTTTTTTTATGCTCTAAGTGTGCCACATGTCAACTGATAAGTGCTTCTATGCTCTTTATACTAGGCTATGAGGTTATGCCACTTGGTATTCCTATGAAACCTTTGAGGATTCAACATGATTTTTCTTTGTTTGATTGAGTGGGTATGAATCAACATGGGCCATTGATTTCCCAAAAGTGATCGATATTTAATGTATACAAGGCTCCAAGGTTATGCCACTTGGCAGTCTTACAAGCCTTCTAAGATCTACATCTTGTTAGTTTCATTAGCTCACATTTTTTTGCCACATGGCCATCTTGCATTAAATTAGAGATTTGTTAAAAAGTCTTCATTGATCTCACTCCATTTATCTAAATCTATATGCTAGCATGTGTACCATTGATCTCTATAAAGTGATTGATGTTTAAATTGGGGTCTAGTGCTTGATTTTTCAATCATTGATTTCACTCCATTAGATCAATTTTGTACAAGCAAACATGAATCATATATCCTAAAAACAAAAATGAAAGTTAAGCTCGACAACATATATAAAGGACTTAGGATAAAAAGATTAAGCTTAGGATAAAAATATTAAGCTAAGTTCTAAACATATTAAAGGGTACCCCGTGAATTAAAAGGGACCAAGGTTATACACATAGAACAAAAGCACCTCATAAAAATATATAAAAGAAAGTCTTAGGCTAAGTTTTTATCGTATTAATAAATACGATAAACCTTAGGATAAGATTTTAGGCTAAGTCTTATAACAAAGGGACCATATGATTACTTGGACTAAGCTAGGATAAAAGGGATCAAAGGACATAAAAGAGACCAAACATAGGATTTTTAGCCTAAGGTTTGGTTGTGTTGAAAAACATGACCAAGCCTTAGGATAAAAATTAGACTAATTTCATGGTATGATTAATTTGTTCCCACTAAAATTTAAATAAAAATCTCCCTCCAAATTTAAATTTGAATTAAAATGTCCAGGTAAAACATTAGGCTAGGGTTTCATCAATTCAAACATTAATTTAATTAATCAATTATAAACCAAGTTAGTAAAATATCTATTTAACATTGAAGCACAAAAAACTAAGCATGTTCATTCCCAAATGGGATCCATTAAACCTATAACCTGAAACATAAATATTCAATGTTAGCACCTTAGATTAGATTAAACTAGAACCATGAACAAATAAGTTAGCTAGACCATGGTGTGGATGATCCTTAAATAAAAATAATGTGCAATCATGTTAATGACACTCTAACTAAGTGGATTTTAATCTTCAAGGAAAAAATTTGCACAATTGGACACAAGGGTCCCTATTTTTTAGAAATGGGTGTATGTTGACCTCAACACATCCCAATGTAAATGGTACCTGATGTGTATGAGGCATAACCTTAACTTTATATTGACAATTTTTGGTCCATAAACTACTAGGTATGTGGCATATCCAAGGGATTCTTCCCATTCTATACCATTATGTAAGTCATTACTAGTATATCCTATTTTTGATAATCCTTTGGCATTATAAATAATTTATTTTATATAAGTATCAATATGATTATGCTAAAAATAGTTTCCTTTCATATATAATATGATACTTAAATCTTTTTTTTGTGGACACTTTCAATTTTTCATAGGTTATGCCTTATGAATCCCTTATGTATGAGATCTTATATTAATATTATAATACATCATTTCTTGTATTTTTTAATTTTATCATGTAATGTCTTATGATGATTTATATCATGTCCTATAATTCTATGATAAGCACAAAATGATTGGCCTTATGTATGCAAAAGACACATTTTTGATTGATATCTAATAGTTAGTAATGTCATGATATTTTTATTCAATAACATTGTTAAAGTTATTATGGGTATATTGTGATGTGTAAATATTTATAATGACAGTGAAATTTTTGTATCCATTATTTACACATTATTCATTTAATTTATCATAAATTTCATATGATAAATACTATCTTAATAATCATTCACATTATCATATTTTAACACGCCTAAAATATACTTACCCTTTGAATTTGATTGATTTGTATAATTTAATTTTGAATCATCACAATAAACCCCTGGATAAATAGGTATAAATAAAGTATGAGATAAGTACTCATCTAAATGATTAAAATTTATCATGTATTTGGTCATTTATCATATTAACCATGTTATCTTCATCAGCATAAGTATCATAATAATCTAAAACATTACCATCTATCATCTCAAAGTTAACTAGAAAATGTAAAGTAGGATTTTTTGTAGATCCATCTTACCTTGATGTGATGTTCTTATATATTTTTTTCCAATTATAACTTTTGATTTTATAAATATTCTTTATTCAATCTTGTTTGTTATTTTTGTAAGCTTTGGATTTTTAATTGGGTCTGTACTTGTCATGTTTTTAATTGATCAATTTATTATGTGTTTGCTATATTTATTGTAGGTCTATTTAATTTTTTTATTTTTATACTTGATTGTTATTGGTATTTGATTCCCTAATTTTATAGGTGAATTTTTTGGTCTTAAAAATAAGTTGAGAAGAAGGGATAATAGCTAAATTATTTGATTGTGATTGACATGTTGGTATCTTACAATGTCACAAAGGGTTATAATCCATATGAATATCCTCCATGAATAAATTTAACCCACCTATGCAAATTAGATGGTACTATTTTCATCATATGTATTCATGGTCTTCATAGTAGTGCATTATAATGCAATTAGCTAGGAATAACATGAATTAAAGCAAAAACTATTTTAGTCCCTAGTTTTACATCTAAATATATCATTCTGAATAGTCAATAAAAATCATTGAATCTTTTGATAATTTTATTTGCTTGTTAAATATTGTTAATGTTAAAACCCAATTGTTGTAATAAGGGGATACTAAAAATGTTTATCCCTAATTTAGGATCAATAAAAACATAGTTAATTCCTTTATTTTGCATTGTAACTTGAATAAACATTGGGAGATTTAGTGTGATTACATATTGAGTTGGAAATTATTCATCATCGAAAGTAATATTTTTTTTGTCATCCTTAAAGGTGCTAATGATAGAAGAAAACATTGTAGGTTATGTATAATGAGGAATGGTATTATCTTGTAATGCAACATATAAAATATCTTTATAAATTGATGAAAGTTTGAGTAACTCAAAAATTGAAATTTTTTCCTAGTTATTTTTTAGTTGATACATGATATCATACCCTTTAGATTGGTTTTTATAGATCACAGGAGGTGGAGGGGGTTGAGGAGGAATGTATTAATTACCTCCATGATGTGGTGGGATACCTTATTGATTATTAATAACATGGACCAAAAAATCCAATATAAGTTTAGGGTGAATAATGGAAGTGGGATGGTAACTATTAGAACCTTGAGGTTGTAGAAATTGTATGTGGTATGCATATAATTAACCAAGGCCCACCTTGACCAAAAAATAACCTTATGTTATTAAATTAATCAATTGTACACAAATAGAGTTCTGACTATTTCCTACTTACTTGATTAAAATACTCAAGTCTTCCCTCTATTTATAAAATTTGAGGGAAGGTGAAGAGATTTCATTTGGTAATTTGAAACTAGTTTAGTTGCCAAATGAATAGTTACCTACCATGTTGACTCTTATGTAGACATGTGGGTATGTAATATAGAACCTAACATGAGTTATATTGACTATGGTGAAGCATCCCTTGGTTAAAACCCAAGTTAAACTTATCAAAAGTTTATTACTCTATCATCCCCCCATTTTATTAGCTTGGGTAGAAAATAAAAATTAAAAAATGGGTCCTAAAAAAAAGGCCTGATCAAGTACCTATGTACAATAAAGAAGGAGGAACTATAAATAATCCCCCCTCAATGACAACTTCATTGACCACTAACATATCTCTAAGAGACACGTACTTGGCTATGGATAGAGGTTTAATAAATATGTTAGAAACCTTGTCTTCTATGTGATAGTAATAAATCTTAACCACATGGTCCTAAATGAGTTGTTAAATGACGTGCATGTAAATCTCAATATGTCTAGTGCACTGGTGTCTCAATAGGTTGAGAGCAATGTGGAAAGCACTCTAATTGTCACACCAAACTATAGTAGGTTGGTTGGATGGAAATCCAAACTCAGAATAAATTTAACAGATCCAATGAGTCTCCTAGGCTATGCTAATAACTCCATGATACTCGGCCTAAGTTGAAGAGAGAGCAATAACATGTTGCTTCTTACTTAACTAAGTGATGAGACCAAATCCAAGATGAAATGTGTATCCATAAGTGGACTTATGATCTTCAACATCACCTACCCAATCTAAATTTGTGTAACCCACTGACTGAGCTATGACTCTTGATGTATACTCAATACCATAATTGGTTGTGCTTTGAATGTAGTGAAGTATGTACTTGGTGACTTACCAATGACTCTCATGAATATCCTACATGAAGTGAGATATAATTAAAACAACAAATGAGATGTCTAGATGGATATGATTCAAATAAAGAAGGATACCAACCAACTATTTGTATAATGTAGCATCAATGGATGGTGTAGAACACTTAGATATCAATGTGATTCTAGACTAAAAGGGATTTGGGGTTGGATTACAATCAAGCATGTTTAAGTGGTAAATTATGTCTAAAACATAATTAGGCTGAGTAATGTTGATCCCTATCTTAGATTGGGAAACTTGAAGACTAAGGAATTAATAAATAAGGACCAAGTCAAACATCTTGAACTACTACATGAGGCTTGAATGGACATCCTTAATCAAAGAGGATAAAATCCTAGTGATGATCAAGTCATCAACATAAATCAAAAGTATAAGGAGTTCACCATCTATCCTCTTTATGTATATGGTGGGGTGTGAATGGCCTCTAGAGAAATCATTATCAATCAAAAAATTATCCATTCACTCATACCACTGTTGAGGAGCTTGTTTGAGACTATAGAGATATTTCTAAAGTCTACAGACAAGGGAAGAATCTTGAACATACCCTAGTGGTTGCTCTATATAAATTTAATCCTATATATCTCCATAAAAGAAATCACTCTTAACATCCATTTGATGCACTTTCCAATTATGTGAAGAAGCGAGTGAGATAATAAGGTGAATGGAATTCATATTTGCAACTAGGGAAATGTCTCTAAATAATTAACTCCCTCAACTTGGGAGAACCCTTTTGCTATGAGGCATGCCTTGTACTTGTCAACTGAACCATCAGCTACATATTTGGTATGATAGACCCACTTTCACTAAACTAATTTTCTTCCTTTTGGAAGAGGAACTAAGTCTTAAGTATCATTCTTCAATAAGGAATGATATTCAACTTCCATTGATTCATCTCATTTAGGTTTATCAACTGCATCATAGAATGTCTAAGGATATTCAAAATCAAAAGCATGAGTAACAAGGCCTACAATAGCCTTTTCAGATCTAGTTCAATGAGTGTCATTGGGATCACCTACAAAAGTGCCATTGATTTTCTTATCTTTTTGACCCCTTATGGAATTATTTATATAATAGGAGGTGGAGGAGGAGTCAAAGGAACTAGAGGTCCTTCATCCAATAGATCATCTGAAGAGTCATCAATTTCAAATGTAGAACCATATAAAGTAGATACAATTAGAGAAGAAGAAGGTGAAGTTAGTGGATCATAGGCTAAAGAGTGTTCCTCTACTTGAACATCTCACCTATAAAGTACTTAATGAGTATGAGTGTCAAACAAATGATAGGATTTAACATCTTCACAATAGCCAACAAAAATGTAAGATTAGACCTTATCTATGGCCTTATATTTTTCATTAGTAATGAAGGCCAACAATTAACTACCAAACCCATGTAAGTGAGAAACATTAGGCTTATCATTGGTTCAAGCCTCTTATGGTATCAAATTTTACATAACGCAATGAGGAGTGTGGTTCTAAATATAGTTGGCATAATTGATGGCTTTAACCCAAAAATGTGGGGCCAGATTCTTGGCTTGAATCATACAATTTGCCATTTATTTCAATGTGTGATTTTTTTTCTTAGAAAAACCATTTTGATAAGGTGTGTAAGGAACTATATGCTATAACTGAATGCCATGAGTAACATAAAAATTGATGAAGGCATGGTTCACATATTCACCTCAATTGTCTGTCTAAAGCCATTGAATCAGGAACCCATATTGATTCTCAACAAATGCTTTAAAATCAATAAAGTGATAAAAAACTTGACTTTTATACTTTAATAATTACATCCAAGTTTAGTAAGAGAAATCATCAACAAATGTGAGCACATACTTGGCTCCTAAAAAATATGTCTTAGGGAAAAACATTAAGTCACTATGAACCAACTGAAGTGGAACTTTAGCATGCCAAGACTTTATTTTCATAAACATTTATTTATGATTTTTTCCAAGAACACATCCTTGACAACACCATATTTTTAAGATAATTTGGGAAGTCCTTTGACCATGTTATGAGTACTCAATTACTAAAATTACATTAAATTGAGATGATCAGATTTTTTGTGCCATAGTTTGTTCAAATAATCAGAATGAGAAATAAGTGCATGAGGTGATTTAGAATCATGAAATGTACCAAATTGATATAGGTGAGATGCATCATTTAATTTTCCATAAGAAATAACCACTATAGGATCACCACTACAGGATTATGTAGATCTATGATAATAACATTGTATGGGTAAAATTCCATTGTACGACCTCTATGGGAATGACAAATATGATAAATGGAGAGAAGATTCACTGAAATATCAGATACATATAAAAAATCATTCACTTCTCCATCTTGTAAGTTAGTTGTGATGGATCATAAGACTAATAAAGGAGTATAATCACCTACCAAAATTTTGGAGGTGTCACTCACAACAAGAGAGGAGAATGCATATTTTGAATTTTCCGTATGATGGGAAGCTCTTGAGTCAAATATCCAAGCATACCTATAGGAATGAGTGGTAGTGATGGCATAAGCATTTATATAAAGAGAATTGCCTTCATCATTACCTTTATTGTTGGAATAAAAATAAGAAGATAACTTGTGAATGTGATTGAGGGACACCAAAAAAAATTGTGTATTTTTTGGTTTGTTTGGGGGTTTTGAAAATTTTAATAAAAAAATAATAAATAAAATTAATGAAAAAATAAACAAATTTATTTTAATTTTGATTTTTAATAACTTTTTATAAAAGACATAATTGTTTTTATTTTTTAAATTAAAAAATAAAATGAAACTAAATAAGACCTTATTGAAATCACTCCAAATATTAAAAAAAATTAAACTCATTTACCCAACTAATGGTTAGAATTGATTGATAAATTTTGGGTAGATTAGGAGCAAAAAAATTCTTATTTTCATGAAATAAAAACTCTTTACCACTAATTTGACTACTATAGATGCTTTTGTATGGTCAGATTTCTTCGAAACTACATTGATTATTCAAAAAATGTGTTACAACTAGCGTGCTTAATGGGCAAATTAGGATCTCCAGGTGATCATTTTGAACAAAATGAAAATTTTCACCACCTTTATTTTCTAGAATAAACTGGTCCATGAACTTTGATATACTCTAAAATGTAGCATGATCTCTAAAATGAATATTTTTCCATAACTTTCCTTTACGTCTAAAAAAAGCCTCCTTTCGACGCTAGTGCACAAATTTGGGTAGTATGACAGGATGAAGGTATTTAGAGAAGGAGGGTAATAATTTTTTTTATGATACCATGTATAAATTGTATGTGGGATGTATGTAATTAATCCAAGCTCACTCTGACAAAAAAATAACCTTATATTATTAAAGCAGTCGACTGTGTAGAAATAGAGTTATGATTATTTCCTACTTGCTTGCTTACAATACTCAATACTTGCCATATATTTATAGGATTCTAGGGAATGTGGGGAGAGTTCATTTGGCATTGTGAAACTGGTTCAATTTCTAAATGAATAGTTAACTACAGTGTGCATAAATATCAACATTCATACCTACCATGTTGACTCTTATTTAGACATGTGGGTGTGCAACATGAAACCCCATATGGGTTATAATAAATATGGTGAAGCTTCCCTTGGTTAAGACCCAAGTCAATATTATCACAAGTTTATTACTCTAACATAAGTCTAGGAAGAGGAGTGATGAAATGATTTCTACATGCCCCTTATCATCTAGTTTTAACTGGTAAAAAATTTGATTGGATGTTACAAGAATAATAATAGAGTGATATTTTAATTCATGGAGTATGTATTTCAACATCTTTAATATACCATTTCTCTTATTCCCATGTCATACTTGACTTTATAAAAATTTGAAATAATGGAGATTTTGTAGAACATTAGATAGTTTCTTTATCATAGTCATAAAAAATATGTAAATCAACCATTGAAAGGATTATTGTAAATAATAATTGAAAGTATTATAGAAAAAATAGAATGAAATTTTTCATGTATTTAAATTAATAAATTCTTATGAAATACAAGGTAAAAAAATGATAATTTCAATGTCAAATATCAATTCCTAGATCAAAATAAAGTGCTTTTAATGTCAACATTTATAACCAAGGTTTAAATCAAGTTTTTTTAGTGTTAGACTTAGATTCAAGGTTGAAATAAAATTATTTTAGTTTTAAATGTTTAAAAATCTATCTAAACCCTAAGGCAAATTTTGAAACAATGTTGAAATGAAAAGTGGGATCACCAATATGTTTTATCTAAATTTGGATAAATAGATGAACTAACCTTAATTCTGATAAATTAAATAGAATAAAGAAAAAAATATAAATGCAATTTTATTAAACAAAATAAATGTAAAATATTGAATTTTACAAGGTGAAAATAGTTATAAAAATACTAACTATGAAAACTAAAGATAAAATTAGTTGTTATTTTTACTGTTAAATGTGTTGAATGATAAATGATTGAAATAGGAATTCAAGAATTGTAATTGAAAGTGCTATAAGATATGGTGGATATTAAATAATGTTAGTAACATCCCATTTGGGTCCTAACCAACTACCACTTTTTACCTAAACTGGGCCATCTTAACCTTTGTAAAAAACATGAACGTAGGTGACAATCACTTGAGACAGTCTAAATTAGGTCTATATGCAAAATTTTTAAGTTTAATAGTGTGTATAAGACCTGCATATAAATTATCCAATGTTGAAACCCTAATTGGGATTTTAAATGAATAAAAAACCTTAAAACAAAAAAATGTGGATTATAATGGGGTTGCATTAACCCCAGTCAACCCATGATGATTGAACATTGCCTATGTAACTAATACTCTTAAGAGGGAATTCAAACCCACCTAGTTAACTCACTTAGATTGATTTGTACAATTGTGATCATTTGAATATGTGAATTAATCTAGGTATGGATTTAATTATTTATCATTCTTCATTTTTGGATCAATAAACTAAACTTGTGACTTGGCTAATTATTGCTTGAAATAATTATAATTAGAATTGGGAAGAGGGAAATTTTACTCAGGGTGTAATAGTATAAATGTGCCTCTGTATTCAAATTTCTAAGTGCTAAAATTAATTACTTGAATCTACCTTCATATTAATTCAAAATGGGAAACTACTAGGAATCTTAACAAAATGTATGACAAGATAAGGGAGGTTTTTTATTAAATTTTTTTGACCATTATAGGACCAAGGTTAGAAAGTCACATAGGGTCCAATACCTATTACACCCTTGATCCCTATTGTATTATTTTTTCCCTTAAGGAAACATATGGATCTTGGTTCAAGATCTATCCTTATAGATGTATATGGGTTTTTTTAGCTATTAAATTTTTTATGTAAGTGTTAGATAGAAATTTAGGAGAGAAATAGGTCTATTCAAGTGCTTAGGATGGTGTGAAGTGGAAAAATAAGTCCCAATTACGTGTGAAAGTTAATTAAAGTCAAATAGAGGTCAAAATGACATAATAAAGTATTCATGGCTAGATTTAGGTGTCTACATAGGTCTCAATTTTTAATAATTATGTATCTCATTCAAATAATCACCCTATTTTTTGTATCAAGAAATTGATTAGGGAATACCAACCCCATACACATAATTACAACATCCTAATTTGATTTAGGGCTCAATTTTCCCTAATTAAGGTATCCATTAAATTAGTCACTTGATTAATTTCATGGGGCACTTAATTATTTTACATTGATCCCTATAAAAACCATTACAATTTAATGTGAATTGGGGATCGATTTCACTAATTAAGAGAATCATTCAACTAATCACCCTATTAATTATAGTGGGTGATTAATTAGGGAATATTGATACACTTAAATAGAATATGAAAAAAAAATGTTATTTGGGGATTGAATTTCCATAATTAAGTGCCCCATTTAACCAATAACTCAATTATTTACATCAAAAGATTTATTAGGTATGTCAAGCTCCTAAAAAAAACTTATGTGAAACTAATGTGTTTTGGGGTTTAATTTTATCTAATTTATTTCCCCATTCAAAAATTCACTCCATAATCTATATAAATAATTTTATTAGGGCATAGGGATACCCTTAAAAATAATTGAAATAACCTAATATGATATGGAGCTTAATTTTCCCTGATTGAGTGCCTTCTACAACCAATCACTACATTGGTTTGTAATAGGTACTAAAGTAGGGAATATTGAGACCATAAAAATAAATATAATAAAATAATTTGATTTTGGGCTTGATTTTCCCTAATTTATTTCATCATTTAACTAATCATTCAATTTATTATATCATAAACTTGGTTAGGGATATCAACTCCAATCAAAATAATTATGACAACCTAATGTAATTTGGTGTTTTATTTTAACTAATTGAGTCATCCATGTAATAATTCACCTCATTAGTTACATAAAGAAATTGATTAAGAAAATTTATCCATGTAAACATAATTATGACAACATTATTTAATTTGAGGATTGATTTTCTATAATTTAGTGTCATGTGTAACCAATCACTTGATTAGCTACATCATGCAACTTATTAAGGTGTATCAAGCCCCATAAACATAATTTAAATAACTTAATGTTATTTAGAGCTTGATTTCACCAAACTTAGTGCCATGTTCAACCAATAACTCCATTGGTTTCATGTCACATTACATTAGGGAATATCAAGCCCCATATACTTAATTGAGACAACCTAATGTGATTTGGGATGTGATTTTCCCTAGTTGAGTTGAAAATGAATCCAATCACTCCATTGGTTGTGATAAGTTATTTATTAGGGTATATCAATCCCTATAAACATAATGGTGCTAATATAATGTGATTTGAAGATTTTGTTTCCATAATTGAGTACCCCATTAAAAAAACCACTCCATTAATTACACTTGGCACTCAAGTAGGGAATATCGATCCCATAAATACAATTGCAATAATTTAAAGTGATTTAGAGCTCGATTTACACTAACTGAGTGACCCATGTAACCAACCACCTTGTAGTTACACTAAATACTCAATTACTACATCTAAACACACTTAAACATAATTGAAACAAAATAATATGATTTAGGACTCAATTTTCCTTCAATTAGTGTCATTTTCAATAATCACACCATTATTTACTTTGGGCATTCAATTAGGGCATAATGAGTAACATATATTTAATTAAAATATCCCAAAGTGTTTTGGGGTTCTATTTTCCCTAATTGAACTCCTAGTGCAACCAATCATCTCATTAGTTGCATCAACAACTTGACTAGGGAATACCAAACCATTAAACACAATTGTGATAAATTAATTTAAATTGGGGATAATTTTTCCTTAATTGAGTGGCATTTTTAAATAATCATTCCATTAGTTATGTTGTGCACTTGATTAGAGTATATCGATCCATATAAACATAGTTACAATAACATAATGTGATTTGAGGATTGATTTTACCTAATTGAGTATAAAATTTAACCAATCACTCCACAAGTTACATTAAGAACTTGATTAGGGCCCATTGAGCCCCCTAAACAAATTTGTGAAAACATAATGTGATTTAGGGTTGTATTTTCCCTAATTGATTACCTCATTAAAATAATCACCCCATTAGTTACATCATGAATTTTATTAGGGTATATCAAGCCCCAATAACACATTAATGACAATCTAATGTGAAATTGGGCTTGAATTTCCCTAATTGAGTGCCAAGTTCAACCAATCACTTGATTTTTTACATCAGGTAGTCGATCGAGGAATATAGATCCCCATAAACACAACTATGATATCCTAATATGATTTGGTTCTTGATTTACCCTAATTGAGTGCCTCATTCAACCAATCACCCCATTAGTTGCATTAATCACTTGATTAGGGAATATCAATCCTCCTAAACATAATTACAATGACCCAATTAAAAATTAAACAATTGTAATCAATATTTATGTGAGAAATATAAGATTTAAAATTTGAGATTTATATCTCTCATCATATTTCACATATAATATATATTTATATAATATTATTTAAATATATAACTATATAACTATATAATATAATTTATATACTATATTAACTATGGAATTTATTGAACATATATTTTGATGTATGAGAAATTTATTTGATGGTGTATGGGAAATACACTAATAAAAATATGGATAAATTACTAGGTGATGTATCAACCAATGCATCCCATGTGTAGTCATATAAAATGTCACTTGAGTGCAATTAGTGTCACATAAGACCACCCATCCCTAGCTTAACCCTATACCTATCTTAGGGCCTCTTTAGACCCTTATCTAGATTTTTTGTGGTAATTACACATCCCTAAACATCCAAATATTATCCCCAAACCTTTCCTTCAGGATCTAAACCCCGAATGACTTAGGTTCTACCACCTATACACTACCATGGTTTTATGGACACTATCACACTGTGCTAGTGACCAAGGTACATTGTTAGTGTCTCTTGCCTAATTACAACCCTAAAATATATATTTTTAATTCCTAAGACAACTAGGGTTGACATAGACCCATTTCAAACTCCACACAATTACTAGATCAATATATATACATGAATTTTATTCCTTTAACCATTAGATGGAAATTAGATGCAAATTACACAAATAAGCTTAAAACAAGTTGTGCATAATCAAGGTTATTAATCCCTATTCTACCCTAGTTTTATATATAGTCATCTAAAACCACCATAAACTCAAAATACATAGATTTCTAGTTTCAAGATTCATTCAAATAACTCAATTTAACACTCATACTAGCGTTCACTTGGATTTGCACCGACACTTAGGTGGGAGAACTACATCAGGCTTGATACATCATTCACGTATTAGTATGTAATTAACTCTCAACAAATGGGTGTTGATGATGTCTAAATTACCTAGATAGCATCAAAAGTTTGATACTTGTACCAATAAAATAACCTAACAACATGGAGGTCTAGGGTTTGCATACAAAATTAATTCAAAAAAGGGCATAGATAGTGAATCAGGTTTCATCCACACAAGAACACACCTATCAAACTTAGACACAACTACTCCCAAAAGTTCACATCAGTCCTTGCATAAGGACACTAGCACTAAAAAAGATGACACTAGCATGGTGTTATAATTTATAAGGTACAATGCTAATATCTAGGAGATTTTTAACACCTGGGTTCTATTCATGACATTGTAATCAACTTCTATGCTAGTTTTTAGCCTCTAGATCATGTGTCTCAGTTAGTTTCCAACTAAGTACTTATTTGTGTCATTTATTACTATTTTTTGAAATATAAGATTAGGTCAATTATTATATAAATCAATGGATATATTTATTACATATGTCTCCCCCGATTTACTATTCCAACCATTTAACACCTAGGGTTTACACTCCATAAATTCCTTACAAGTTAAATCATTTGGTGAACCTAACTTACTTCGAATACTACCCAAACCTTAGACCTAGATGAGATTAGGTTTTGTATCCTTATATTTTATATGTTAATAAATTAATTATACAATCTCAAATATGATTTATTATCTTATTTTGGCAATCTTTCATAGATTAAACTTCTTAAAAGGTTCAAAATATACAACATTTTATTTTCTTGCTTTTGAACCTACAATGGAATAATTCAATAACCAATTTGATGAGATTGATAATAGACAATTGTAATATTTAATTTCTAAACATTACAATATGAAATATGACCTTATCCATATTATCCACAAATAATTTTAAATATCTAATAATGGTTAATCTTTTAACCCCTCAAATCTCAATATTGTTACTCCTATTATGGGGTAAACTTAGAGTTTACAAAAACCTATTGTATTTCAACAACCTTAAATAATGGTAACACCTCCTATGTCTAGTTCCTCATTTCAGTATGTACAATCCCCTATGCATGAGATCTATGATCTATAGTCCAAGGTGTTACATCTTCAGTAGGGTACGACTAGATCATCTCATGCCTTGGATTCTGGAATTCTTTTACATACACCTTTGCCTCAACATATAAAAAAAACTCCATTACCATCCGAATTTGTGTCACCCAAGATTAATTTGTGTTATTGTAAGGGTGACCTAGAGCGTCATCTATAAGCCTTTCACATAACATGCTTAGACTATGTGTCCAATGATTGGTTCCTTGCTAAGTTGTTCACTTGAAGTTTAAAGGAATATGAATTACAATGGTTCTATGATCTTCCTAATCAATCCATCACAACATTCAATCCGTAGGCTGATATGTTTTTGGAATAATTTTAAATCAAAATCATTGATAAGGTTTCTTATTCTCAAGTTGTACAATTCAAAGAAGAATCTAATAAACTAATAGCTGAATATGTCTTTCGATATAAAACTATATTAGCAAAGATGACTAGCCCCATAACACATAGATAACTCCAAGACATATTCAAGTAGAGTTTATTACTAACACTACATGAAGCTATCCTGTTTAAGAATTTTCCATCATTCACAGATATTTGCCATACATTTATTTAAAATAAATTCAAATTTCTCTCCATGGGTAAATTAAAGTACATAACTGGATCAGATTTAACTAATAAGAGTTTTAATAAGCCTTCATACAAGGTGAAACCTAGTGAGAACAAGAATGATTTGAAAATGATAGTTAATGTAGCTTCAAATCCACCTCCTTGCATGGTTTTAGTATCTCCTCTAAGGAGATATTTTATGAATCTTACTCAATATCCAACACAGGTTATATAATAGCTATTGGATTGAAATGTCATATCTCTCCCTCCCATAAAAGAGGTTGATATGACTAGGACTCTTTCAAGGAATTATGATTCCAATGAATTTTATGACTATCATAGGGCACCAGACCATACCACAATAGATACATTATCTTGCAACATAAGATACAAGATTTGATAGAAGATAATTCCATTGATCTCAACACTCTTAAAGAGGGTTATAGACCACAACCAATGGAAGAAAAAATATTCAAAATATTTTTTAGATCTATTTACAAAACATATACCTAATGAGATAGTAGCCACTTCAATTATTCATTATACATATTAGGCACAACCACCACCATCATCTTATCAGAATCACACATGGGATCCATATACACTACATAATATCATTGGGGTGTATAATACTATATTTCCAATTAGAACTATTATCACTTTTTCAAAGCAAGATATCATTGATGATCACACACACAGACACACACACACACACACACACACACACACACACACACACACACACACACACACACACACACACACACACACACACACACACACACACACACACACACACACACACACACACACACACACACACACATGCATTCTTTGTACAAGCATACATTGATCATCATCATATTCAGTGTCATGGTTGACATTGAGTCAAGTGTTAACATGTGTACTATCACACTTATAAATCACTTAGGTTATTTAGATTAGGATATTTCATAGACAAATATAGTTATTTATGGCTTTAGTGTCCATGTCCAGATTTCCATTGGGGAGATTTTACTTCCAATATAGGTTGGGCCTGCACATATGGCCAATAATTCATATTAGTACCTAGTGAAGGCACATTTGATATGTTACTATGTAGGCCTTATTTATAGTAGCTTCGAGCCATTCCATCCAATATAAATAAATGTATACAGTATATACATGCTAATAAGGTGCTTATAATTGAGGGCCTTCCATATGAATATCCTTTACCTATTCCAAAACCACTTATATATCAATCACCATTTATAGTTCTAGGCATAAATTATGTTATCACACCTCAGATGTTAATTAAGCCACCAATGTAGGTGAGGTATAATCATACATCAATACCATGCATGGACACTCTCCCATAGAGACATTTATTAGATAGAACTGTATGTCAGAGACATGCTATGGATTATAGAGGACCTCTCTCTCCACCACCACATAGATAAATGTTATAGAAGAGAACATCCATACTAGCTATAACTTATACCATATGGGTTTCCAAATTCACTATAATTCACATGCCAATTCAGTTAGCTTCATAGATTCATAGACCTATTCCATAGGTAGTTTCAACTACAGATCACTTAGTACATCTGATTCTTAGATCGCATATACCTCATTACACAACATGCACAATCTTTCTTCCTCTCTTTTATACATGACACATTGATTTTAACTCTCTTGAGAGAATAATTGGTTATTATTATCTCCTATTACCTTGCTTGTTATATATAGTTTCATTTTCATGATTTCTTGTACATATATTATATACTCAAAAAACAAAAATAATAAAATATTTTAAAAATACAAAAACATTCAAATATTTCTCCAGAACAAAAAATTTATATTGTTTGTATTTTTATATTTACAATTTTTATACTTTATAGGTATTACGTATGCTAGATATCTCAATATAGTTAGTTTTATTATACATATATGTTTCACTTATTATTTTCCAGTGTTCATAGATTCTTACAGGACTCAAGTCCAACACATAGATTTAGCATTTCTAATATCCACCCACTAGGGGCACATACATAGCTACATGGATTCATCATTGATACATTCACCCATTGGGGCCATCATGCTACACAAAGTTTGATTTTATAGGTTATATATTTCTATACTCTATCTCACAAATTTAACATTTATTATGTCTTGATATTGATCATCTTATACTAAGATTTTTTACTGACTACCATTACTATAGACTTAGTTTGTGTACATATTTGATCTTATATATATATATATATATATATATATATATATATATATATATATGAAATCATCTATATTTGTACCACATGTTCATGCATACTTTCATTTCTAGATTTCCTAGTTTAGACTTGATTGTGTCCTTTTGCTTCTACATCTATTCAAGGGCATTTAAATATTCCATTATTATATGGCTCTATGCCATTTCATTTCATTATATGTATGATTTAGAAATGTTTCCATGTCCTTGTGTGTGACTTATTGATTATGTATATGAATATTTAAACATTTCCTTCCATTGGATCTAAGCTAACCTACTTGGTGTTTACGTATGTGTATATTTGAAGATGTCCTTGTATGTATTAATTTCTTAGGTTGACATGTGACCATGTCCCTTGTATTGTGGCCCCTTAGACTACTTTGTGTGAATAATGTGTGTTATATGTATTCTTTCATGTATGAGTAATAGCCATGACACTTGTATCTTCTTGTTACACTTACAATTTGTTTTAGATTCCATGAGGGACCTCATGCATCTCCCCTTCCTCCTTGGGTGCCTTGATGGACATCATGCCCCATCCCTCAGGTAGTTACTTAGATTATGCTTAGATTAAATTGTTCATATACATTCTAACATTGTTATATTTATCTTGACAACCTTGTTGATGATATATCTAGCATACATCATACATTACCAACTTATGCTTAGATTATCTTACATTCCAATGTCATGTATATACATTATATTATTCTATTACACTGGACATCATATGTTTTAAGCATAAAAAAATCATGTAGAGATTTCATTTTGAGGACATTAATTACATAACTATAATAATTACCCTCCAAATAGGGGGAATTCATAGTGTTTTTTCACATATATTAAGACATCTAAGTGCACTTAGAGTATAATTTTCAGCACGTAGACATAGAATTAAAAAGCTCAAAATGAGGAAAACACATTGGAAAATAGTTAGATAGAGATTCATTTTAGTTTGGTATAAAAACAATAAAAAGAACATTATCACTACACAAAGGAAACTAACATAGTGAAATATTATCCAAGGAACCATGTTACTATCTAGTAGCCCAAAAATTAGGAAAATCTAGATTTGACAGAAGAACATAGTAGTTATAGCCTAGATTTGTACAATTTTAGTCATAGGTTATCATAATTGATTAGTTTATGTTTAATTTCACATATAATAATACCAAGTTTGATCATATTTGGGACACCATGTGCAACATGATCATTCCCTTTTTAGTTTTAGATATACACAGACATAGATTGTTATAACTTAGAATAGAACCCATATGCACAAATATCAAAATTAGGGGCATGTACATGGCACATTGTTTCCACATGACCAACTTTACACCAGGTCATCTTAGATGGAATGGAAAACTCCATGTCATTCTCTACATTGTATAATTCAAACAATATTTACACTAGGTATCACACCAGATTGATGCCTTATTTTATCTATAGTAGTTGGCATTTTTTCATAATCCTTGAGCTACATTCCTAAATTCCCAAGAGGCCCCTTGGAAATTTTAAATTTTAGAGTTTTAAAATGGCCCCAAAGCCATCCTACATAATTTTAGTTACATCATATAGTTTGAGTCATAGATACATCTAATACACATGGGTAGGCAATGATGGAGTCATAGCCTACTTGAGTTCTTGAGCCACCTACATAGAGGCTCGGACAAGCCATTAGTCTAATCCAAGTTATTCATAGTATATGGTCAACTGAGTAGGGGTAAAAAATGATGGAGTCAAAATTAGATTGAGTTATTGAGCCAACACCTATGGAGATTGAGCAATCCATCAACTCAGTCCAAGTTATTCATGGTTTGATCACTATCCACACATACACACACAGGATATCACCAAGATTTTGCATTGGTTCACGTACCCAGTGAGGTGTATTCATTAATTTACTCTCTCCCTTATATCTTAAATTAGTTTTATCTTTGATTTTGATATCTTTTAAGGAGTGATTCATCCATGTTTCATTTGTAGGATATATAATAGAGCATGTTTCACATGCTCAAATCTAGATTTATAGGCTTCACTTCATAGGTAAGTCTAGGTATGATTATTTTTGCTTTCTCATAAACATTTAAATTTGTTGCATTTATATAATAAAAGGGGGTAAATGTAATCATATAAAATGTCACTTGAGTATAATGAGTGTCACTTGAGACCACCCATCCCCAGCTCAGCCCTAGAATTATCTTAGGGCCTCTTTCAACCCTTAATCTTTCATGTGGGAATTACACATCCTTAGACATTCCATAATTATCCCCAAACCTACCTCTAGGGATTCAGGCCCCTAGTGCTTTAGGTTATGCCACTTGAACACTAGTTTGATACTTTGGACACTATTACATAAATAGGGTACAATGTTATCATCCCTTACCTAATTTAAACCCAAATGGATATATTTTCAATTCATAAGATACCTAGACCTATTTCACACTCTAAAAAATCACTAGATTAGTATATATACATGACTTTTAGCCTTTTATCCACTAGATGGAAATCGGATGCAAATTACACAAATAAGCTTAGAAGAAGTTATGCACAATCAAGGTTATTAATCCATATTCTAATTATTTCTACATATAATCATATATATCCACCCTAAGCTCAGAATACATAGATTTATATTCCCAAGCCTCATTCAAAGCACTTAATTTGACACTCATACTAATATTCATGTGTATTTTTACAATCACTTATGTTGGAGAATTACATATAACTTGATCTTTCCTTAGAGTATTTATATGTAAGAAAATCTCAACATAATGGGGTGTTGATGATGTCCATCTTACTTGATAACATCAAAATTTTAATACTTGTGCCACTTGAATACACTAACAACATGGAAGTATATAGTTTTCATAAAAAATCATTTTAAAATAGGTCACAATTAATGAATCATGTTTCATCTGCATAATAATAGGCCTATCCAACTCAGACCCATCTAATCATAGAATTTAACATTATTCCCTACACAAGGACACTAGTGATTAACATCAGGACACTAATATCCAAGGTAATACGATACTATCCAGGAAGAATTATGACACTTGGGTTTTTTTCATGAAATCTTGATTAGCTTTTGTGCCAGGTTTTAGCCTCTAAATCTTTTATCTCAATCAGTTTCTAGCAAAGTACTTATTTGTGTTATTTATTAATATTTTTAGAAATATAAGATTAGGTCAATTCTTATACAAATCATTGGATATATTTATTGCATATCTCTCCCATGATTTACTATACTAGACCCTTTAACAACCTAGGGTTTACATTCCATAACCCCTTAAAAGTTAAATCACCCTGCATATAATCTAATGTAAAATAACATTTAGACTACTATATGGTTGGAATATCAAATGTTTTAATAAGTTAGGTCAAATACCTAAACACATAAACATTACAAAAAATCCTTTAAACCTAAAAAATTAGTGAAGCACTTTAATTATTTATTTGATTTTATTCTTACTTTTTGTTAGTGTTAAAAATATAAGAAAATGAAAAAATTGTGTGGGGCAAAGAAGAGTTTTTTCAAGTAAGAAATAGTTTGAGTAGGATTTTATGAATGGAATTTTGTGGGGTAGTGGTGGTTTTAATGTGTTTTTTACGGGATTTTGTGGGAAAGATAATTATTTTTTATGTTTTGTGAATGGTATTGTGTGATTTTTGATTGGTTTTTTGGGGCTTTATGACAAAAATAATGTTTAGGAAATAAAAAACAAAATATATTTGAAGTAAACAATGAAAATATGATGGGGGTTGAATCTTTAAAATTATCCTTATATGTGGGTAGACACATAAATTTAGAATTACACACTTTGGAAACATAAACTTTGAAATAATTTCACACACATATATTTTGTTTACACATTTGAATCTTGTGCACACTTTCACCTATTTTTATATCCACATGTTGTCTTATCCAACCATATTTATTATGTACACGTATTCATGATCACCTTAGTTTATGAAAGGACCTTCCAAAATACTATACAAACTATCTCCATATCTCAAATCACCTATTTTCACTCTTAAGATAGTCCTAGAAATAGTCATATAGTTATAGTTTACTATAGGTGTCTACCTATATTGGTAATTTATAGGAATAGTCAACAACTAGTTTTAAAATTGGTAAGTATCCATTAGGTTATCCTATGCATGTTTTATGTGTCAATCATATTGGGAAACAAAAAATATCTAGTGATAAATATATATCAATACTAAGGTTATACTTGATAGCCTGATCACTACTTAGTCAATCATATTGATAAATTATTTAAGCACTCTCTTTAAACATTATCAAAAAGTAATAAATATTTTAATAATCATAAAAATAGTATCCCTATATTCAAGTATGAATAGAAACACATGTTAAAGTTACATGGTTCCAAGTGCTGAAAGAGAAAAATTACATTACATCTTAAATTGATCACGATGTTATAAAAACACACCTAGGTGGGATAACCACATGTAGTTTGATCCCTATTTGGAGTATTTAAATTTATAAAAGAATAAATAAGTTATTGGGAACTAGTTGAGTCTATAAAACCAAACATATTAACCCCTTTTTCATGGCTCATCTTGTTGTCAAAATTGAGATTAGAATTTCAAATAAAGGAGAATGAAAAAATGATTTACATATAAGAACAATGGAAAGAAGACACAAAAGAGGAATATAAATATGAATAAATAATATAATAAGGTATTAAAAACATATATATTCAATAGGGACATGAAAAATAGGGCCCAAATAGTAATAATCACTATAATGGTCTCAATTTCACATGCAGTTTCCACACATGATTTGAGCTATAATTTCTTCATTCAAGTAATGACATGGCATAAAAGTAAGATTTTGAAAACACATGACTTATGTTATTAGTGACATAAATAAAAAATAATCTTAACACCTCTCTTTAATAATACTTATTCAATTTATAGTCATCTAAATGTAATATCAACTTACCTTTTTAATATCAAATTTGTATAATTATTTCCCTATTTTACATAATTTGAATATTCATAGTTTTAACTCATTTAAATCACATTACACACAAAGTAAGTAATTTTTTTTGAACACAATCATTTAATCTATAAAAATCACACAACACCTAATGTCTATTATACCTTAGGGTTTCATATTCTCTTAGGGTTTTAAATTTGTATGTTATCATGTTTTGACTTTTAAATATAATTTATGAATTTCCATTATTTACATGTGATCATAATGGAAGATAAAATTAATGTGGATGTTCATAAATGAAATTATTATACTAATTTTAACTATCAATTTGATGCTATAGATTGACATGAACTTAAATGATATCTTAAAATGAATCTAAATATGGTTGATGTAGTGTTTCATGTAGTTAGAGATGAAATTAGAAATTTGATAAAGAACCCACATATTAGATGATAATAATCCATATTTTAGAGTAAAAAATTATAAAATATGTGTTTATCCTATTATTATTACCACTATTATTCATGTGTCTCCACTTATGGATACACAAGTGATGTTTGTATTTAGTGTGGGGAAAATAGAAGTTAATCATCATATTTATATGGGTGTCCCTAAAAAACAACATTTTTTCCTCCTAGGCTTGTTACTCATATTAAAAAACATATTTATAATAAATATACTATGCCTAATAATCAAGATATTATAAAAAAAATCTTCTTAATCTTCAATTCAATATTTGTCAAATAGAACAAGGATCTTATATACTGGGTCATTCAAATAATTCTTAAACATTATTACAAAACCATTTAGCCTAAAATTTAAATTTTTATTTTCCTAAAATATTGTTTGCATATTATAGTACACCATATGATGGTATATGATTTCAATCGTTTAGGTGACTGATTCCTAACTCACTTCTATATCAATATTGGTGAGAAGATATCCTATGCTCAAATTTTAAAACTCAAGAAAAGACCGAATGAGCCCATTAATAATTTTGTGATTCATTATAAGATTATGCTCTAAAAAATGACCAATCCTATGGTTGATAAAAAATTATAATAAATATTCAATAAAATATTACTTAGGCCTACCCATAAGTATATTATGTTCAAATGCTTCTAATCTTTTGATGAAATTTATCATATGGTTAAAGAACATGAGGTTGATTTGATTATCATTAACAAGATAAATTATGAGACCAACCCTCCCACATATTATAATTACAAGTTTAAAAGAAAATAATTCAAATCTAATAATAATAATAATAATAATATTGATAATGAGGCTAAAAAAATGGTTAATACAATTTCACAACCTACTAATAGGCTTGTCCTTTTGGCTCCTCAAAGAAGGAAATTCACATTATTATCATAATATCCTATAATCTATTAAAAAATACAATTGAGTGAAAGATAATATCTCTCCCTTAGCTAATGGATATTGGTATGACAAATACACAACCTAAGGGGTTCAATATCAATGAATATTAAGATTAACATAGATGCACATGACATTCTACTAATAGATGTTATGGTTTGAGACATAAGACAAAATATTAAATTGATAACAAAACTATTGAGATCAATGATCTTAATAAACCTAAAAATGATTCGGTTTCATAACCTAATGAAAATCATAATATGTTTTTAGATCCATTTAAAAAACATGGAACATTAGAAACCAAGACTAATCATGTGGTACATATGACTTAAAATGCACATCCTCCTCTAATATATTATGATTATATAACTAAGGAGGATTATCATATGAAAGTTATTATTGGTAAAATTAAATATGCATAAGTAAAATAAACTTAAATTACATTCAATGACCATGAGTTTTTGATTATGATTCTGTCAATAAACCTTTTTTATACATGCTTTCATTGACCCACATCCTATACATAGTGTTATGGTGGATCAAAATTCAAGTGAAAACATATTCACTATGAATTTATTCACTATTTTTGGATACCCACATAGATAATTGATTGGTATAACTATTGTGCTAAAAAGTTTCAATATAAAATGAAAAAAAACTCTTGAGGGCATTGTGTTACAATTTATAGTAGGGCCTACATAATAAATATACTTAGTTCTTAGTTTTTATCAATATTTGGGAATTAAACATGATATTATTATGTTCATAGATATATAAGATACATGAAATCTCATATTCAGTGTATCAATGATTTAATTATATTTATAGAAACTAAGTGGTTATAGTTTTGGGTACTTCTTATTAGTACCTTTTTCATCTAGAGACATTTACTTTTCCACCTCCATAACAAACTATTGTAAAAAATGCACATGTTAATCCTATGAAGGAACATAAGAGGAAAGTGATTGAATTTCATTGATGATCTATAATCCAAATTACATTACATTAATAATTTAATTTATTCAAGTTTAGAAGTAATTGCCTACTCTGTCATGTCCTAAGATAGTTCTAAAAAAATATTATGTGTTTTTTCCATAATGAACACTGAAACATTATATTGGCATACTAACAATTCCACATGTTACTATGGATACTAGAGATATATAATTTATACATGATCATATTGACTATGATGATGATGCCATGTATTTTACAACTCATGTTCATTTTTCTGATTCAAATAATGATATGGATGTTACTCTTTGCCCACACTGTGTGACACTAGAACCAATTGATCTAAGACTTATACATGAGCATACATTTTATGGGATCATAGGTTATTAAGGACACATTAATATAGATACATAAATAGTAAAATGTGATATATATATATATATATTATATATATGTGTGTGTGTGTGTATGTGTGTGTGTGTGTGTGTGTATATCTATATATATATGTGTGTGTATATATATATATACATATATATATATATATATGTATATATATATATATGTATATATATATATATGTATATATATATATATATATATGTATATATATATATGTATATATATATATGTATATATATATGTATATATATATATATATATGTATGTATATATATATATATATATATATGTATATATATATATGTATATATATATGTATATATATATATGTATATATATATGTATATATATATATGTATATATATATATGTATATATATATATATATATATATATATGTATGTATGTATATGTATGTATATATATATGTATATTTATATGTATATGGTATATTTATATGTATATGTATATTGTATATGTATATGTGTATGTGTGTGTGTGTGTGTGTGTGTGTGTGTGTGTGTGTGTGTATGTATATATATATATATATATATATATATATATATATATATATATATATATATATATATATATATATATATATATATATATATATATATATATATATATATATATATATATATATATATTCAAAAAATATAAAACCTTGCCTTTTGAATGTCATGATTTACCAGTACACATGATTGATTAATATTATATACATGGTGAATTGCATATTCATTTTATACACACAATATCTTGATGGTATACATGAGTGGGATGTAGGACATACATGTTACATATGATAAATGGACATATAGATGTGTGACATTATTTACACCTAAGGGAAACCTTTCTACATTGGGGGTATGCTTTCACCACTTACATATTTTCACACTTATCAAGTTAAATATTTATATACTAGTACATTTTATTAGTGTTACACATGAATTCCTATTGATTTTAATATCTATAGTGCTATGACATTGATTGATTATGAAGACTAACATTTCTTTCTTTAGATGTGCTTGATGTTGATGATTATTACATTTTTATTATTATTGATGTGCATTATATTTCATGTTATGTGAATGCATTGACTATGGTTTCTCACATAATTTCTAGTTATATTATCCTCTAGTCTAATTCATGCCTATTTTATGTATATATCATCTTGATTGATTGTGTCATTCATGATCATGACTATTAATGATCATTTTATGTATTTATCATCTTGGGTGCATGTTTATGGTTACATATACGACTATTAAAGAGCTTCATTCCATGATTTTTATAATTCATACTTGTATTATGTGTGATTTCATGATTTATATCATAAATTTACTATGTTTCTTATTGTGGTGTGCCTAATTGATATAACTGCTTGACATGACACTTTCATGCCCATTGTCTTGGATTACATGCTTCATACATGCTTGAATGATCACATATTTATATGATGAGATATCTTATCATGTTTTTATACATATTTTACATGATTAAATTTTTATACATAGCACAGGGTGCGCATAACCATTTATTTTGGGATGAGTGATTCACAAGATTCATCCATCATATCAAAAGAGGGGCATGTAGTGGGCTTTTCTTAGAGATGATAGACATATAGTTCACAATTTGGGTCATATTATGTGATTTATATGGAAAAAATAATACATATACAAGGCATTATACATGACTATGAGTAATATTTGTAACATTATATAAAATTTTAATATAAATTATATGAGTTATATTGAGTATATTTATCAAATTAATTAGCTAAGATAGATGATAGAATTCTATATGACTTTTAGGTAAAGATGAATCAGATTTGGGGCATGAATGTTATATATGCAAACACTTTTATATTTATATATTTGGATAAATGGGAAACAATGGTATTACATAAGGAATTTGGATCTATATTCCATTTATAAGGGTTGATCCTTTACATATGAACCTATTTCAAGGTTCCACATCTACATACAAAACTAGTTTCAAGGTTCCAAAAAATAAATATGATGATATTCAGAGTAGTGAAGTTGAAATTTAAATGAGACTTAAATTATATAAATTCTTCTTCTCCAATACTGGTTGAGGAATATATAATCATCAAATCATGGTTTCTAAGGTTACATATTTTTAGTGCATAATCACCATATGGTTTTGTGCAAATGAGTTCAACAAGCGGAAACTTGGTTCATGTACCCTTAGATCTATATGTTCATTGACTTTTCAATTTCAAATAATTTAACTATATAAATTATTTTATATTTTATATCATGGATGAAAATTTATCTATACATATTTACTTGAAGGTTATGCATGGATAAAATGGGTCATTTGGAATGAACTTGTTAACATTGACTGTGGTTAATAATATGTACCAAATTTATTCTTTTATCCTTATAATTTAGCAATTTTAATGATAGACTAAAAAGGGGGTATTTTTTGACACATAAATTTGGCATTATACACTTTGGAGACATCACATTTTATACATTTTGACTAAAATAGACTTTGCACACACATTTGACTACTGTGCACACTTTTTTGTATCTATCTACCACCTATTGTCATGGAAAACCAAAAATTTTAGGTACAAATGTTCAAGATAACCCTAATCTATGCAATAATTATCCAAAATAATGAAAATATTGTCTCCATTTCTTAGATCAATGGCTTTCATTCCCATTATATCACTGAAAATAGTTAGACATTTGTGATTTACCATATGTGTCTACCTCTATCAATAGTGTTAATGAACATTGACTGTACTTTTAAAAATAAGATCTATCCATTAGGTTTACCCAGAAACATTTCATGATTTAGTCATAATGGGAAATATCAAAGAGTTTACTATAAATACAAATCAATCCTAAGATTATACTTGGTTAGTTAATCACTACTTTGGAAATCACATTAATAAATTAATTAAGTAATTTCTTAAGACATTATAATAAATACATGCATATTATATGAATTTCCCTTAAAAGAGTATCCCTAAACCTAATTATGAACACACACGTATGTCAAAGTTACATAGTGCCAAGTGTTAAAAGCCAAACATTATATTGCATTCTAGATTGATCATGATGTTTTACACATACACCTAAGTGGGATAAATACATGCAGTTTTTATCTTCTTTAGAGTATTGTAACATGGGAATGTTTAGTCACTTAGTGGAAGTGATTGGGGCTATCAAACCCAACATACTAACCCCTATTTTAAAGATCATCTTATGGTTAAATGGGAGATGAATGTCTTAAATAAATAAAAGGAAAATAAGATCAACACATAAGATCAAAGGTGAGAACACACATAAGAGGCATCTACAAGTGTAGGTGCAATGGTTTAAGGTGTCACAAACCTACATAGTTAAAATATACACTATCCATAGTGTATAAAAAATACTGGTTTTTGTAGGAGTCTAAGTTTCACTAATAATGTTTGTGTAGGTGGTTCCCTAATTTGAGGATTGACATGACATAAATATAATATTTTAAAAACATATGATAAATATTATAAACTACAAAAATAAAAAAGAAGTTTTGTACCTTTCTTCCATAGTGAATTTAAATTTAGAATATTCTAAGTATAATATAAATCTACCCTTTTACATTCCTATTTGTATGATTATAGCTGTATTTAAGATAATTTAAATATTTATAGTTTTACTTCATTTAGATCCCATTAATCAATAATAATTAGAAAAGTGGGGTATGGCACCTAGTGATTCTTAAACATTTATGAGGGATACCAATAACACTAAATCAATTGAATATATCGAAGAACCCCTCATAGTAGAAGAATGGTGGATATGAGTTTCGAGAGGAGAAACAACCTTGAAGATGGACAATACAACATGAGAATACCATCCACATCGTAATAGGAAGAGGAACAAGACCATGATGACAAAATAAACCTATAAACACTAATTTTAATTTAATTAATAAAAACAAATTGATAAATTTTAAAATTTTAAATAATATTAAATTTAGTGTTATTGAAGATTTGAAGAATATTGGAAAATTTAGCACAGTTTTTATGTATAGTAGAATTTATAGAAAGGTGAACAATTTGGAAGTATTTACAACTTTTTTAAAAAATAGGGAAATTTAGGGAAATTTTAGAAATTGAAATTAAGTTTGGAAATTAGAGAAATGTAGGGCCTTTTAGGGCAATATAAGATAAATATTTTGAAATTATAACTTATATTAAAATTATCTAAGATGTAATAGGCATTCAAATTGGCCAAAAAAGGGTCAAATTCATATTATTTAGGGGAAATTATAAAAAAAAATAAATGAAGTGAAAATAATGCAAATTAGTTAAAAGTGATGAAATTAAGTTTAATTATCAAAAAATCAAAAAGGTAAGGGTAATTTTGTAAAATTATTAAAATAATATGTTAAATTATATTAAAAAGATAAATTTGATAAATTTAAGGGAAACTCGCTACATTCTATAAATTATGATAAATTAGGGGAATTTAGGGAATTTTTAACAAATTAGATTATACTATTGAAAAATCTAAAAAATAAGAAAAATTTAATAGATTTAATGAAATTTTCATAATTTACAACAATTTAAGAGAATTTAGAGTAATTTTAATAAATAAGGTTAATGTATTACAAAAATTACAAATAATGCAAATTTGATAAAATTAGAAAAATCCTAAAAGAAAAAGAAAAATACCCCAAGAAAAATAGGGGGATTTAGGGAAAATTTTCAAATTAGAATATATAAGAAAAGAATCAATGAATTAGGGAGAATTCAATCAATTTAAGGTAAGTTTAATAATTGTAGGAAAATTTCAAAAAATTAGGTTAATTTAGCAAGAGTTATAAATTTTAGGAGAACTCAACATATTCATAAATTAAATTATATAAAGATAGGAGAATTTAGAAAAAATTTAGATTATTGAAAAGCTTTAAAAATATGTAAAATTTGACAAATTTAGGGGAAATTCAAAATGGTAAAAAAATTAGAGTATTTAATCAAATTTAAGGCAACTTCAAAAAATAAGGAAAAATTATAAATAATAGCAAAATTTTAACAGATAATGGAAACTAAAAAATATAGGTTAATTCCAATTTTTTTTAATGGTAACTTAAAAAAATAAAAAAATCAACTAATTTAGGAAAAATTAAATAAATTAAATCAAAATGATAATAAATTAAGGGAAAATTCAACAATTTTTTTTGAAAAAACTCTTAAAATAAGGAAAATTTGACATATTACATTAAATTTGTGAAAATAAGAAAAAGTCCAAAATCTATTCATTTAGGAAAATTAATAATAACTTAAAAAATGAATGGATAAATGAGAAAATTGGTAAAAATTGATTTAAATAAGTTTAATTATAAAAAATTTTTAAAAAAAGAATAACTTGAGAAATATAAAAAGTTATGTTAAATTAAAAATATATATATAATTTAGGATATATTCAAAAAATTGGGTAAAATCAACAAGTTTAAGTAAAATTCCATAAATTAGGAAAATGAGAAAAATATAAGGAAATTTAGACAAATTAGGTTAATGTGCTATAAATTTATTAAAAAAAAAAAAAATTAAATACAAGAAAATTTCCCAAATTTTTGGTAAATTATGTAATTTTTGCGAAAATTCAAAAATTAACTTATATTTGATTTTTCCTGAAAAATAAGGGAAAAGTTGATAAATTTAGGGTAAGTTAAAAATTATAAGTAAAAACTAGATAATTAAGTTAAACTAGATAAAATTCTAAAATTTAAGGTAAATTCAATAAATTTATGGAAAATTCCATAAATTATAGAAAATTAGGTAAATTTTGGAAAATTTTGACAAAGTTCAAGTATTGAAAATATAAAAATTATGGAAAATTTGACAAATTTACAAAAACTTTAAAAGAATAGGTAAAATTTAAAAATAAATTAAAATTTAAAGAAAATTCGAAAAATTAAGGGAATTTATGAAAATGGATCCATTTCAATAAATTTACGCTAGTTCAAAAAATTCAAACATTCATTAATTTAGGGAAATTTGATAAAGTACATTAAAATGGGGAAGAAATGAAAACTTATGAAAAATTCAAAATTTTAAAAGGAAAACTCTAAAAATAAGCAAAATTTGGAAAATTTAGGAAAAATTTGAAATATTATGTTAAATTAGTAAAAATACAAAAATATGCCTAATTCTATTAATTTAGGAGAAATTAGTAAAAAAATGAAATATTATGTTAAACTTATACTTTTATATATATATATATATATATATATATATATATATATATATATATATATATATATATGCCTAATTTTATTAATTTAGGGGAATTAGAAAAAAACCATAAAATGAAGGGAAAATCTAGAAATTGGTAAAAAGTGACAAAATTAGGCTCAATTATAAAAAAATAAAAATAATTAAGGGAAACTTTTGAATATTTAAAACATTACATTGAATTATAAAAAATAGAAACTTTAGTAAAATTTTGACAAATTTTGGGGAAAAATGATATATGCAAGGCAAATAGCATAAATTATAGTAAATTAGAAAAATTTGGTACAATTTCAAAAAAATAGGTGAACATATTAAAAATAAAAAATTAACAAATTTAGATAAAAAATCCATTTTTTTAATAATTAGGGAAATTTAGTGAAATTTAAAAATGAGAGTAGTGAAAAAATAAAATAAAATTGGAATAGTCTATCAAAGTATGTTTTGGACATGTTAGGTCCTCTTACAAGTCTTACTAAAGTAACACATTACACACATACATAATTAGAGCCAAAGAAGGGGAATTGAGGTAATTCACTAGAGGTAAACACATATAAAAGGTGTTATGGGGAAGCTTATTATTGTAATAGAAGGATTATGGGATTTGAGGCATATCAGTGTATGCATACATTGATAAATCCTAAGTGCCATAAGTGGCACTTGTACTTCTTCATGGGACTATTTCTAGGTCCTTAACCCTAGGTAAATACCTCAGTCTCTTCAATGGGTTTTAGTCCTACTCGATAATGGTTAAGTTAAAGGATTGGTTTAACCAAGAAAGATAACTTTAATGTTCCTATGTTGTTATTCAAGTTAATCATGGGCTTAGATCAAAGATACATGCTATATAAATTAAACAAGCACTTAAAAATCAGTGAACAAAATCAATTCAACACTTGCATATTTTGATTTATTCATATAACAATTAATATTAAATTATAAGAGAAAACATATTAAATATAAGATTCTTTAGTGATAGCTGTGGGGTTATAACACCCTTCAACCTTTAAGGTCATTACACTATTCATACTCGAGTTTCAAGATGAGTGGAACCCAAATAAAAGGTTCCACTTAAGGAACTCTTACAATTTTCATTGTTGGTAGCCGAAGTAATAAGCTAAGTAAGTTCATAAGGAAAACAACGTGCTATAACTTAAGCATCATTTCATGAATTAAGGTGATGTGATATCTTATTTATCATTTTTTATTACATTATAGTTTCCTTTAATTCATTTACTTAATAAATAATCTAAGTAAAACTTGGTACATGATCATTCTTAAATAATAGGAATTAACTAAATATTAATCTCTTTATCAATTAATACAATTATTTACTTATTAATTTTGGGTTCCACAATTCAACATACATAACTTAAAAATTAAGATTTTATAATTATAAACATAATACATACCTTGCACGTAATCAAATATGTCTAAAGTGCATGTTAGAATAGCACATTTTAAAAAAAATTCTCATGGTCTAGCTGTCAATTTTATGCATTTCTAAAAGGGTTAAGTGTCCCATATGCATTTATGTACTTATGAACAAGATTAACAAGCTAACCAACACTAATTCATCTAATACAAGTTACTACATAAATTTTATCCAAATTCCCATAGAAATTATTCATTCTAAATTAAACAACTATATAATTAATGAACCAATGTAAAGCATCCATGTGTGTGTGTGTGTGTGTGTGTGTGTGTGTGTGTGTGTGTGTGTGTGTGTGTGTGTGTGTGTGTGTGTGTGTGTGTGTGTGTGTGTGTGTGTGTTTTTAAAGTGTCAAACTAAAACAAAATTAACTTCTTTAATAACAAAATTCATATCTGATTGATTTTATCTAAGTAAATCCCAAGTGAATATTCAACTGACATCAAGAATCAATAGGGCACTAAATATTCTTAAAAATGTATATATTTATCAAACTAATCAACTAAGATGTAATAAATCTCATAAGGAAGGTTAGATCATTGAAGGATTAATATAACAATGAACAAGCATTTAGAAATTGATTGCATTACACAGTGACGCCCAACTTAAGGATTATTAAATAATTGTAGGATTAGTATGACATATATAACTAGTAGTATACCCAGCCAATTCCATCTTGTTATGATTGTAAAGAATAAAGGATCAACTCAATAATTAGATAATATAAGGTACCTGTATAATAGATTTAACCAATAATTAATTTATCCCTTCAATATTTTCAATCTATTCATAACATTTGTTAGCAAACAACAAGATCACTATAATTATCAAATTAACAATTATAATCGATACTATCTATATATATTAATAATTAATCAAATCAATAAATACATTTGTCACCATCTTCTATACGTAATCATCAAAGTATGGAGTCAAAGTTGATTAGGATAAATCCACCCAATAAGCCCTATGAGACCAACAATCGATGAACCTCACCACCCCAACCATTAGCATGATGGTGGTTATAGTAATCAACAACATAAATGAATTTTGAGTACATTTATATTTGAACAAAAGACATATCAAGCAAAAAGATAAACACAACACAATCAAATCATTCCAAGGTGAGATAGGATTAGTTAAACTATCTAAGTATATATTAAGAGTGGGGATAATTAACTTAGGTTATCGAGTGATATAGAATAGATTAATTATAATACATTATATATCTTTTGAAATTATCCTACTTGGAACCCCATCCAATATCCCGACCAGCCTTTACCATCCAAATCCATAATACACACTTTTAAATATTCAAGTCTAGTCCAAGAACGAAAATCCACACTTTTCAACAAATAACCTAACCAAAATGAAACCAAATGAAATAATGACACAACCATAATATTTATCTATCAATACTTATTAATCCAACATAGAAAAAAGTAATTAATCATGCCTCCATATGTCATAGGTCTAAACATGACCCAAAAAACTTAAAATGACTAAGTCAAACTATTAATCAAATACATCAATAATATAATATAATTATTATAACTCACAGTCATCATGAAGTAATCATATAACATAGATAAATCTTGAAGCTTAAAGCTGGATACACTCAATAAAATGACATGGATTTGATTATAAAACAAACACCATTAAACCAAACTAATACTAAGCATAATCAAAATAATCAAAACCAGATAAAATTCAAGGCCAGATCAATTCAAATACCAAGGTCAAGATGAAAGATTATATAAATACACATAAAGTCCTATCAAACAACCTAGACATAATAAATAATGCAACCACACAAATAATATAATGTAAATGTATATATCTACACAAATAAAATTAAACCCTGAATAGTTTGATAATAAGAACCTTATCATAGTCAACCATTACACAATCACTTATTAAAGAGAATTCCACCATCGACACCAAATGTAATCTGATCATAAAAAAGAGCCAAGGATTGAAACAACAATTATACATCAGTTTATAATGACATAACCTAGAATCTATTAGGTTGTGGAGCTAAAAGCTTCACTGATGCAGACATGGAGGAGGTTGTAGGAGAGTTGCAGAAGTGTCACGGAGACTGGCGTTTGGTCTGGCCAACCGACGTCGGTAGTATTGGACAAGAAGGCAACCGACGTCGGTCATGGATCGGCCGGCGTCGGCGACCCCCAGGCGGACAGGGACCGACGTCGGTCGCCTGTGTGGTTCGATTGCGAGCTTATTACGGGCAGTTAGCTAACAAACCAAGTGTTTGCATGTTTAGATCTATTTTTAGACTGAGAGCTGCGGATCTAATTATTGTAATTAGATGTCTAATCATTGTTTGGATGAGATCTATATAATAGACTCATGGTTGTATTGGAAAAGTGTTCTAGTTTGAGTTGAGCAAAGTTTGTTCCTTCTGTGTGTGAGGTGAGCAAGGGTGTTCCTCCTAGTTCCACAGTACTAGGTGTAGGTGCTGGTTTTGGAGAGTCAGTGAGATTCTTCAGGTGTGTAGGATCTTGGTCATAGTTGCATGGCCTATATAGGAGATCTACATGGTAAGTAAGATCGTTGATCTGCAAGTGTATGTGTGTGCAAGGTCAAGGTTCACAGGTGAGCAAAACCAGGTTTGATTTGCAGGTGTGCAAGATCATATAGACAGCAACACAACAGGGAGCAGTATCAGGCAGGATCTACTTGGAGTACAGGTGTGTACTCAGATAGAGCCAAGAGGAAGGCAAGGGAGTTCCTTCCATAAGTATGGTCTGTTGAATTTTAGGTTGTTGCAGGTTCATGGGAGATCTACTTGAAGTATGTTGAGTACTTGTGGAGTACGTGGAGTACTTGTGGAGTGCATGGAGCACTTGTGGTGTGTGTGGAGCACAGGAGGTGAACACCAACTCTATATTTGAGTTGGGTGTTGGGCCCTGAGAGGGAGAGCTTTGGGGAGAAGATTTACTGTTCACATGAGGTGTGGGAAACCTCTGTAAGGTGGTGGAGAAGAAGTGGCATCTTCTTTATTGTATTCTTTTCTGTATAAAGTGTTAATACAAGTTGTGTATTGTCTCTCATATCATGTGTTATTTTGAATTCTAGTTACTTGGTGAATCTGGTTAATTTCCGCATATTAAGTTGCTTGGTTTGGTAATCAAATTGTGTGCTTCCAGTTTATTTCCCAACACGTGGTATCAGAGCTAAGGTTGCAGGAAGCAGGTTTTGTGTTTGGTTACAGGGCACTCTCAAGGGTTTCTGATTGAGTGGGAGTAGAGCAACGGCAGATCAAAGTAAGCTAAGAATGGAGGAGTTTAAAATCACAGATGGTTACTCATGGTCCTATGGAAAGAAAGAGCAGGTAAAAGATTATTGTTGGTTGTTAGCAGATCAGCATGAAGGAACTGAAGAAGCAGATGTTGCAGGTTATATGGCACAGGATGCTCTGGGAGGTTTCTTGGATAAAGTTGAATCTTGGATAAAAGATTCGGTTGCCTCTTTCCATGCAGTTCCAGGTAGAGGAGCTGGTGAACCTTGCCAAAGAATTGGCAAAGGGGAAGTGAAGCTGAAATTGCAGGCGGCCAACACACAGGCATTGATGAAGGTCATGCAGGTCCCAGGTTTGGAGATATGGCTAATTTCTTTAGAAAGATTGGGTGATGAGAGATGCATAAGAACTCTCACAGTGGATGCACTTGAATTAGCTGGTAGTAAGAAAATAGGTATTCTTTATCTACTTGTTTATATTACTGATTCTTCTTCTGTTACAGAGACGTGGCTTTGTAGGCTTGGTCACATGAGCAGGAAGGAGATGCATGTTCTTAAGCAGAAAATAGATATATATTTGACAGGCTTAAGAACTGGAAAGCCTTGGTGTACTTGGAGGAGATGGCGGACAGAAACTAGTGGATGGTGCTGGATACTTCTAAGCAGAGTAGTTTGGACATGGGTTTTGATTCAAAAGAGCTCGCAGGTAAAAAGTCATCACTCATAGGCAAACATAGATACCGATGTCGGTCAGGAGGAACCAACATTGAACAGACAGGTGCCAATGTCGATCATGTGCAGACTGAAGCCGGCGATGTCGGGCAGGGTAAGACCGATGTCGGTCAGAAGGACCAACGTCGGAAGTAGGTAAGACCGATGTTGGTCAGGAGGACCGACGTCAGTAGCAGGGACACCGATATCTGCAGGGTCGGTAGTCAGGGATAGACGCATGGAACCGACGTCGGTCAGATGCAGACTGTGGAGTGACCGAGGTCGGTCACTGTAATGGATTTTGGGTGGACAACACGCTGTCAAGGAGTCTCAAACACCCATACAGAGGACTGAAGGCATAAGTAGGCCCTCAAATTCATTGTTCCTCTTCTTTATACTCATTGCTGATTGTAGAGCAGGAAGGATCTAGGAAACAGGTGTGAGCTTGGCATGGATGAGGATGTGATTCCTTGGAGGAGAACCAAATAGGTGTGTTTTGGTAGGATTGCCAGCAGGTATAAAAGCACAGAGATGAATGGATACCTTAGTTGAAGAATAGAGAGAACGGATATGTGAGATGGAAGACCAGGTATATGGTCTTGAGGAGCTGCAGGACAGTGGTACAGGTTTTGACAGGTGGAGGATGAAGCATGGCTTCAGTCAATGTCAAGGTAACTACTGTGGGTTGACTTACTAGGGGGATGGTGATTGCAACATCATTCTGTTGCTGTATGTGGATGGTATGCTAGCTAGCTGGTTTTATACATACAGGGTTTTGCTGAGCTAAGGGTAAGATTAGTTCAGTGGCATGTCAGGAGGAGTTTGGAGCAGTGAAATTCTTTGACATGGGAGACATGGAGATCACAGGTTGATTTTGTCTTGAGTGGGAGCTGATGTGAATCAGGTGCTGGCAAGGTTCAGGATGCAAAGCCAGAGCACACTAAGGGCTGGACAGGTACAGTTTCCAAAATCACATGAGGTCTGGTATAGACCTGAGTATTCCCATGCAGTGGGAGCTGTCAGAGAGTTAGGAGCTAATTCGGGGAAGTGGGTTCTCAGGTACTTGAGAGGGACCGGCAGCAGGGATTCATGCTATGCAGGGTCAGGACTTCACTACATGTGCTTGTAGGTTTGGATGTGGCAGGGTACTCGGATGACAGGAGGTACATCACAGGTTGTGTGGTGGGTTGTCTTCAGGATTGATCTTGAAGAGGGATACAAACCAAGAAATAGATTAGATGGGGTATAGGTACAGGTACAGTGCAGCTGTTTATCTCCAAGTGGGAGATTGTTAGGTTGTGGAGCTAAAAGCTTCACTGATGCAGACATGGAGGAGGTTGCAGGAGAGTTGTAGAAGTGTCACGGAGACTGGCGTTTGGTCTGGCCAATCGACGTCGACAGTATTGGACAAGAAGGCAACCGACGTCGGTCATGGATCGGCCGGCGTCGGCAAGCCCCAGGCGGATAGGGACTGACGTCGGTCGCCTGTGTGGTTTGACTGCGAGCTTATTACGGGTAGTTAGCTAATGAACCAAGAGTTTGCATGTTTAGATCTATTTTTAGACTGAGAGCTGCGGATCTAATTATTGTAATTAGATGTCTAATCATTGTTTGGATGAGATCTATATAATAGACTCATGGTTGTATTAGAAAAGTGTTCTAGTTTGAGTTGAGCAAAGTTTGTTCCTTCTGTGTGTGAGGTGAGCAAGGGTGTTCCTCCTAGTTCCATAGTATTAGGTGTAGGTGCTGGTTTTGGAGAGTCAGTGAGATTCTTCAGGTGTGTAGGATCTTGGTCACAGTTGCATGGCCTATATAGGAGATCTACATGGTAAGTAAGATCGTTGATCTGCAGGTGTATGTGTGTGCAAGGTCAAGGTTCACAGGTGAGCAGAACCGGGTTTGATTTACAGGTGTGCAGGATCATATAGACAGCAACACAACAGGGAGCAGTATCAGGTAGGATCTACTTGGAGTACAGGTGTGTAATCGGATAGAGCCAAGAAGAAGGCAATGGAGTTCCTTCCATAAGTATGGTCTGTTGAATTGCAAGTTGTTGCAGGTTCATGGGAGATCTACTTGAAGTACGTTGAGTACTTGTGGAGTACGTGGAGTACTTGTGGAGTGCGTGGAGCACTTGTGGTGTGCGTGGAGCACAGGAGGTGAACACCAACTCTGTATTTGAGTTGGGTGTTGGGACTTGAGAGGGAGAGCTTTGGGGAGAAGATTTACTATTCACTTGAGGTGTGGGAAACCTCTGTAAGGTGGTGGAGAAGAAGTGGCATCTTCTTTATTGTATTCTTTTCTATATAAAGTGTTAATACAAGTTGTGTATTGTCTCTCATATCATGTGTTATTCTGAATTCTAGTTACTTGGTGAATCTGGTTAATTTCTGCATATTAAGTTGCTTGGTTTGGTAATCAAATTGTGTGCTTCCAGTTTATTTCCAAAACAAACACCATTAAACCAAACTAAGACTAAGCATAATCAAAATAATCAAATCCAGATAAAAGTCAAGGCTAGATCAATTCAAATACCAAGGTCAAGATGAAAGATTATATAAATACACATAAAGTCCTATCAAACAACCTAGACATAATAAATAATGCAACCACACAAATAATACAATGTAAATGTATATATCTACACAAATAAAATTAAACCCTGAATAGTTTGATAATAAGAACCTTATCATAGTCAACCATTACACAATCACTTATTAAAGAGAATTCCACCATCGACTCCAAATGTACTCTGATCATAAAAAAGAGTCAAGGATTGAAACATCAATAATACATCAGTTTATAATGACATAACCTAGAATCCAACAAAAATAAAGTCACAACATATGCAGCACATGAATGAAATACCATAGCCTATTTAAAATAACAAAGTTTATAAATGATAGTGATCAATTAAATGATACATTGAGATCAACTTAGAATATATCCATAAGAATCATGATTCAATGCATATATGTAAAAATAACTCAGGTTCAATATAAACATAACATAATAAAAACCAAGTAACAAGAAATATTCAAAACCTAACAATAATTCCCAAACTTGATATATAAGTTTCCAATCAAATAATGAGCGGCATTACCAGAATGTAAAAATCCTAGGGAGATTCAATAACAGAGTCTATAACTCATTTAGACTTAAGTCACATAACACAAAAATGGGTTCACTCACATGAAAGTATCAACCAATGAACTCAAACATGATCAACATCATTCTTAAAAGAACATAGTCAATGATAACTGTAAACATATTAAGAAGACTTAGTTAATTTCCATTAACATATTTGATTGTTAAAATCAAACACAATCACTTGTAGTCATGTTTCAACTTATCCATATGAGAACACCCTCTATTCTTGCAAACTCAAACACCCATAAATGTATATCCAAGTAAACCCCACAAAAGCCTTTTTTATAAAATAAAGTCATTAAAAATGATCACACAGTCATTATATCTAAAGACATAGAGATTTCCAACCTTTATAACGTCCAACCATTATAATAAAATATAGTCATCTTTTAAAACATATAGGTAACACACAAATATTTCAATATCTTATGGATGAAAACATAATCCATGACCCATTCAAGAAATACTAACATGATTGTATATAGATAAAGATTTGAACTTGACATTATTTATCTACTATATATACATTTATTTCAAGTTTATATGTAATAAATGTATCGATATATTTCCATAAGGGGTTTGTGTATGCACCCATAATTTTGAGGAATTCAAGATACATGTGTAGATTCCATAATTTAGCACCCTTACCCTATTATACCATATTTTAGTCTATTACTTTAATAATTAAATATAGATGCTAAAAATCTACACCATAGCCTAAAATCTTGAAACAAGCTAAGTTTAAAATGTTGTAGAAACCTCCAAAAATCTATATTTTGTATCTTAAATCTTGGAGGTCCCAAACCACTCTCAAACATCTTAAAAGTATATACATAAAATATAACTTAAATTTAAATGCTTATTTCATGTATATACCCCCCCTTTTTAACCCATGATAAGTAATCTTATTAATTACTATTTACCATCCCTAACCACCCAAAATCTTTTAAATAATCAAAATACTAAACATGAAATAAAACCAAAACATAATCAACCTTCTAACAAACTTATCCCATGGTTAAAACAACTTGATTAACCTCAGAAGTCATTTTAACCCTCATTTTAACCATTAAAACTAGTTGAGCTTTTTTCTTATTTTCTCCTAAAAATTTCTATCCTCCTAACACTTTTGCCTGTCATTTACATTCCCTATTCTTTCTGTCTATTCCCCCATATGCCCAATCACTTTACATTCAATTCTGAGAGGAGGGTGAAACACCTTCATATTCAAAGGCAATCCCCATGAAACTCACCATTAATGGTGAGTTTGGAAGACTTGGTGACTAAGCAATATACCACTAATAAAAAAATAGGATTAGTGCTAAACCAATAAGATTAAACATAAACCAATTGATTGTCATTGAAAACTTCACATTATGCCAGTAACCTCATTAAATGAGGCTAATGTATTCCCTCTTAAGCTATCAACTTAACTTTATATGATATTAAAAAACATCAATGAATTAAACCATGTTTAAGTCAATCCACAACTATACTTAGTCATTAAAACATTATGCCATCACCTTAGACAATAGTGTTAGGTTGAATGGGTTAGGGTAAGATATGAATGAAGGGTGATAAGGGTACCCAGGGGGGTGTTAGGTCTAGGTGGATTTAGTTAGGTTTAGGTACATAACTGAATAGGTCACTAGATTTAATGGAGAATAAGAAAGATTCAAAGGCTAGTGAGAATAAAGGATGGAGCTATGTGTATGAAAAAGGCTATGACTGATAAAATATTTAATAGAAAATAATGAAAAATAAAAATAAATAATGACTCATAACTATATCAGTAAGGTACAATAGCAATCACCAACATAAGGACCATAATAAAAAAATATAAATATCAAATCAAAGTGTCTAAAAGATAATCAAATAATAAGTATACTTGTTGGACATGTAAATGTGCTCAAAATTCATTGGTTCTAGGAGTACAACCTCCATCACCTACCTAGCTCATAGATAAAATGTGTAACCACCAAAAATGACATCAATCACATTATGTCATGAATAAGTAATCAATATAGATTTATAAAATCATCATCAACAATAATAAGTCCATAAAATAATTAATCATAGAATTAAGTACATAGCCAACACTGCTATAATAAGTACCATAAGTAATCCAACTAAATAATAGATAATAACTAGTCTAACAAACATAATGTTAATATCATGACAACATAATATATAATGAAAATACGGGATCATAACATCCTCCCCCTGTTAGAAGAGAGATGCCTCAATGACTTAATCAGAAATCCATGCATAAAGTTATCTAAAAATATGAGCATCTTCCCAAGTAGTGCTCCTTTCACTGATATAGTCCCATTGTACCAAAACTTGTTGTAAATCCCTATTATGTAGCTTAATGCTATGATGATTTAGGATTTTCACTAATTTTAACTAGCTCCTTTCCTCTTTTATGGCCTGTAAATGAGTCCAATCCAAAACATGAGATGGATTAGGTATATATTTCCTCAATAATGCAGCATGAAAAACATCACGAATCCTTGAAAGAGAAGGAGGAAGTATCAACCTATAAGCAATGGGGCTAATCTTTTCCACTATGTCAAAATTCTTAAAAAAACATGGTGCTAACTTGGAAGCCTTACAAAAATTAATAAAACTTTTCTATGGTCTAAAGCATAGATAAACTGTCTCCCACATTGAATTCATGTGAGGTTTTCTTAAGATCTGCATAACTCTTTTTCCTATCATAATTTGTTTTTAAATTATAACTTATTATTTCTATCTACCTATCATATTTTAGTAGTAAATCAGGTCTATTAATAACCCTATTTTCTAAGTTATCCCAACCAATAGGTGTTCTACACTTACATCCATATAATGCTTCAAATGGTGTCATTTTAATAGCTAAATGGTAAGAATTATTATATGAAAATTCAACCAAATGAAGATAATCCTCCCATTTTGTTTATTGATTTATTACATGCATACATAGAATATATTCAACCACTTGGTTGAGTTATTCCATTTCCCCATCTATTTCCAGATGATATGAAGAGCCAAAATTCAGCTTTGTTCTAAAGGCTACAGTTAAAATATGCCAAAACCTTGAATTAAATAATTTATCTAGATCTGATATGATCACTTCAGGTATACCATAGATTTTTACTACTTCATAAAGTGTTCTACAAATATGGATACATCATCTATTAAATTACTAATAATAAAGTGGCCAACTTTAATTGCTTTATCAATCACTACTAGGATTATATCATGCTTGTTACATGATTTTGGCAGCCCTATAATAAAATCAAGTCAGACTACAACTCACTTATAGTTTGGAATATAATGAGGGTACAAAAACCCTCTTAGATGGAAATGCTTAGCTTTGAATTATTGGCATTCTAAGTATTTTGCTACAAATTCAGTGACATCATGCTTCATTCTAGGCCAAAAATAAAGTTTTTTAGCTCATGCATCATTTTTCTAACCCCTGGATGAGCATAATAAGGTACTGTATGCACTTCATTAATACATAATTTATTAAGTCACCCATCTTGGGGACAAAAATTCTAGCTTTATGCCTTATCAAGCCATCTATTGCAATAAAAAATTTAACAAATATTTTTGCTACTGGCTCATTAGCCAAACTTGTTCTTACATCATTGTAAAATATATCACCAAGATACTATTCCAAAATAGTACTTCTAAATTTTCCTTGTAACATTGACAAGGAAAAAAGGTATGTGTGTTTACTAAGTGCATCAACTACACAGTTCTCCTTACCTTTAGCATATGATATATTCATATCAAAATTGCTTAAAAATTCTAGCCACCTACATTGTCATGAATTTAAATCTTCTTAAGAGAAAAAATACTCAAGATTTCGATGATCATATTTTACTTGGAAAGATTTTCCTAGCAAGAAATGTTTCCATTGTTTAAGTGCATGAATAATCACAATAAGATCCATGTCATGTGTAAGATAGTTTTTTCATGTTATTTCAACTATTATGACTCATAATTCATAACCTTTCCATCTTGAGTCAAGATACCTCCATATCCTTCTTTGGAAGCATCAACACAAACTTCAAAGTTACCATTTGGGTCTATTATGATCAAAATAGGAGTTTTAAGTAACCCTTTCAACTTAATAAATGCTTCCTCACATTAAGGATTCCATACTAACTTCTTTCCTTTGTACTATAATAAAGTGATGGGATAGGCCACACTATAAATGATTTCAACAAAGCACTGGTAATAACTAGCCAAACCCATGAAGCTTCACACTTGATTCAAATTGAAAGGAGCAGACCAATCTTGGATAGCTTTGATCTTGGTGGGGTGAACAAAAATGCCTTTTTTAGAAATAATCTATCCTAAGTAATGAATTTCATATTTATAGAATGCACATTTGGATAATTTTCCATAAAGCTTATGTTCTCTTAGTATTTTTAAGACTAGGCATAGATGTTGAGCATGTTCAGTCTCATCTTTGGAATAAATTAGAATATCATCAATAAAAATCAGCACAAACTTATCCAAAAAATCTCTAAATATGTTATTCATAAGGTTCATGAAATTTGTAGGTGCATTGGTTAAGCTAAAATATAGAACCATGAACTCATAATCTCCATATCAGGTTCTAAAGGTAGTTTTATGAATGTCCTCTTCCTTGATGCACAACTAATGGTAGCCAGACCTCAAATCAATCTTAGAAAAGACCTCAACACCCTTTATTTGGGTAAGCAAATCATTGATTCTAGGTAAAATATAGTGATTTTTACCTTATTCAACATGCGATAATCAATGCAAAGCCTTAGAGTACCATCCTTCTTTATAAAGACTATCAAATTACCCCAAGGAGACACACTTGGTTGTATGCTTTCATTATCTAAAATTTATTATAGCTAAACTTTCAATTATTTTAGATTAGCCATATTTATGTGGTAAGGTGCCTTTGATGCAGGGGAAGATCTGGGTATGATGTCAATATAGAAATAAAATTCTTGATAAGGTGGTAATATAGGAAGTTTTTAAATAAAAACATCCATAAACTCCCTTAGAATAGGAAAATATACATGTTTAATATCTTTTTCATTGGATATTTCCTACATTTAGACTGTATAGATCTTGTATCCCTTCTTAACAACTCTTTTCAGCTATAAGGCTAAAAGTGTTTTATGTCTTGTAGACCCTTGCATGCTTTGCAATTCTATGATTTGGCCAAGGTCATTAGTGCATCACACTCTTTTATCCACACAACACAACCAAGTATGGATTAATGTTCATGCAGGAAATCCAACCCAAGAATGAGATCATAAGACACTAAAGGCATGAGAAAAATATTCACCTTGGTCTTAAAAATACCAAGATATAATTCTTCTTATTCCAAGCACTCAAGAATAAACACCTTCTTACCAATACCAAACTTAACTTTGTAACCTTCTCTTATCAATATGTGTTTACTATTATATTGTTTAATAGTAAAAGGAGAGATAAAACAATCTATTGCACTAGAATCAATAAATATATTCAAATTAAAACCATTAATTATACCTTAGGTCTCAATTGGAGTGGCTTGCGAGTCAGCACTGTGATTATCAACAACAACATATACTCTATGGTTCATTATTTATCTTGATTTCAGTTTAGAATATTCCTTTTTATAATGGGTTTTGCCACATTTATAGCATACAATTGGTCTATAATATTCTACTACAACAGTTTAATCACCCATGGTAGGTCTATGTGGGTTATTTTGATGTTGTTCTTTCTTGTTAAAACTAGATTTAGAAGATCCATAGGACTTTAAATTCCTATTTTGATTGGAAAACTTACTGAAAATTTTATTGCCTCCTAAAAAGCTACAATTAGGATTAGATTTTCTAAAGTTCTTGTTCACGAGAGAAAGGTTCTTGGCTTTATATTACTACCTTCTTGACTTGAATTCTTGTCTTGCCTTTTGGCAAGACTTTTCTTTTTCCTTAGTGATGTATGTTGATTCTATGGCTACATCTAAAGTTTTTGGATTTTTCGTGTTAACATCATGCATTAGAATCTCCTTAAGTCTAATCTTGAACTTAGTAATCTTAGTTTCTTTTTCATGCATATATTTTGCACGATATAATAAGTTCAAAAACTTGTTCTCATATTCAACAATAGTCATGTTATCTTATTTTAAGAGCTGAAAATTAGTGATTTTCTACTCATAATTTTCATTCAAGTGTCTCTTAAGAAATTAAGTCTCAAAAATATACCAAGATAGATTCAAAGGTTGATACCCTTCAATAACACGAAGGTGATTCCACCATAATGCTATAGGTCCTACAAGTTGATAGGCTACCACTTTGGTTTTCACATTGGAAGGAATATTATGCAAATTCATGTACTTTTACAAATGTACCAACCAAACATTGGTTTCATCACCTAATGTTTACCTAAAAATGTAGGTGGTAGAAGCTTCTTCAACTCTTTGATGATTGGGTTAATGGTGTTCAAAGGCAGTTCTTGAATTATAGGTCTTTCCACTTGTCCCATTTCCAAATTGGGTGCTTAATCTTAGGATACCCCATCAAGATTGGTCAATATTTATTCCTAGTTATCAATATTTCCTTTCAAATTTTTAAGGGATATCAAGATACCATTTAGGATTTTTTCATGCTTATTGGTTGGAATCCCACTATCTGCATCAGTATTGGGTACCTCAGTATTGTTGTCATCATTATTCATAAGTAGTTTATCTAGGTTACAAATGGGGATGCGACCTCAATCCATGTCCTCAACCTCTACCCCTAGATGGCTTGAAATTCAAAGGATTTACATGGATGTTTCCTCTACTTGATTGTGTTCTAACCATCCTGAGAAATCATGAGTGATAATTTAAAATATTGTAATTGCTTTGATGGAAAATACTCATTCCTAGAGTTCCCTAGAGTAGAAAACTACTCTAATACTAGATGAAACAACCCCATTTTTTTAAAATTATTTATCAAAGTATACTTTGGACATGTGTTAGGCCCTCTTGCAAGTCTTGTTAAATCAACATACCACCCACATCATCACTTGGAACTGAAGGAGGGAAATTGAAGCAATTCACTAGAGGTAAACACATACAAAAGGTGATATGGGGAAGCTTGTTGATGTAATAGAATGATAATGACATTTGGGGTGTATCAATGTTTTCATATACTAATAAGTCCTAAGCTCCATAAGTGTCATTTTTACTTTTTCAAAGGATCATTTCTAGGTTTTTAACCCTAGGTAAATACCTCACTCTCCTTAGTGGGTTTCAGTCCTATTCGAGGATGGTTGCGTTAAAGGATTGGTTTAACTGGGAAGGATAACTTTTTTTCCTAAGTTATCATTCAGGTTAATCATGGGTTTAGATCAAAGATAAATTCTATATAAATTTTAAAAAAACTTAAAAATTAGCTAAAAAAATCAATTCAATACTTACATATTTTTATTTTTTTATACATCAATTTATATTAAATCATAAGAAAAAATAGATTAAATACAAGATTCTTTAGTGCTACTAGCTGAGTTATAACACCCTTCAACCTTTAAGGTCATTTCACTATTCGTACATGATATATATCAAACATGGATATTCATATTAGTTCATGATGTAGTTGTAACTCAATATTACCATTTCATAGTCTATATAACTATTTAGATTGGCATAACCAATGTTATAAATAAAAAGTTTAAGGCATTCAATAAAAAATATATGAGATTTTTATATAAAAGAAATAACTTATGAAACCAGTAATAGTGAATTTAAATCATGTATCCACTCAAGAAATAACTCTTTTCAATTCATACAACATTCCGTAAATGAATGCTTAATGATATAATTGTATTAGAATTTAGTTATAATCCAAATAGCTAACAAGAAAATAGAAAGTATGCAGAAATAATATTCAAGCATGGAACCCAAAATTATTAGGAAACAAATTTCATTCAAGTTTAAAGATGAGTAGAACCCAAATAAAAAGTTCCACTTAAGAAACTCTTACAATTTTCATTTTTGGCAACCAAAGTAACAAGGTAAACAAGTTCAGCTAATGGAAAGGAAGGTAAGAAAAACAATGTGCGTAAATCTTAAGTATCATTACATGGATTAAGGTGATGTGATATTTTATTTATCATTTTTTATTACATTATAATTTACTTTAATTCATTTACCTAATAAATACTCTAAGTAAAACATTGTATATGATCATTCTTAAATCATAGGAATTAACTAAATATTAATTCTTTTATCAATTAATACAAGTATTTACTTATTAATTTTGGGTTCCACAATTTAACATACATAACTTAAGAAGTAATATTTTATAATTATAAATATAATACATACCTTACATGCAACCAAATATGTTTGAAGTGCATGATAGAATAGTGCATTTGTTTTATTTTTCTCATGATCTAGCTATCAAGTTTATTTATTGCTAAAAGGGTTAAGTGTCCCATATACATCTATGTACTTATGAATAATAATAACAAGCTAACCAACACTAATTCAACTAATGCAAGTTACTATGTAACTTCTATCCAAATTCCCATAGAAATTATTCATTTTTAATTAAACAACTATATAATTAACGAACAAATGTAAAACATTCATATATATATATATATATGTTTTAATTAAAGTGGTAATATAAAACAATATTAAATTCTTTAATAACAAAATTCATATCTGATTTATTTTGTCTAAGTAAATCCTAAGTGAATATTCAATTGACATCAAGAATCAATAGGGAACTAAATATTCTGAAAGATGTACATATTTATCATACTAATCAACTAAGATGCAATCAATCTCATAAGGGAAAGTTAGTTCATTGAAGGATTAATATATCAATGAACAAGTATTTATAAATTGATTGCATTACACAACTCCAACTTAAAGATTATTAAATCAATGTAGGATTAGTATGACATGTATAACTAATAGTATACCTAATCAATTCTAGAATTTTATGATTGTCAAGAATAAAGGATCAACTCAATAATTAAATAATAAAAGGTACCTTTATAATAGCTTCAACTAATAATTAATTTATCCCTTCAATATTTTATTTTCAATCTATTCATAACATCTGTTAGCAGCCAACAAGATCACTATAATTATCAAATTAATAATTATAATTGATACTATCTATACATGCCAATAATTAATCAAATCAATAAATACATTTTTTACATCTTTTACATGCAGTCATCGAAGCATGGAGTCAAAGATGCTCAGGATGAACCCACCTAACCAGTCCTATGAGCCTAACCATTAGTGGCCCTTACCACCCCAACAATCAATAAGATGGTGATTATGATAACTGATAACATGAAGTAATTTTGAGAACATTCATATTCTAAAAAAATACATATCAAACAAAAAGACATATGCAACATAATAAAATCATTCCAAAGTGATACTAGAATAGTTAAATCATCTAAGTATAGATTAGGAGTGAAGATGATTAACTTAGGCCATTCAATGATATAGAATAGATTAATTATAATACATTATATATCTTTAAAAATTATCCTACTTGGAACCCTCACCCAATATCCTAACCAACATTTACCATCTAAACCCACAATATATATTTTTAAATATTTAGGTCTAGTCCAAGAATGAAAATCCACACATTTTAACAAATAACCTAACCATAATGAAACCAAATGAAATAATGACACAACTAGGACATTGTTCAATCATTACTTATTAATCCAACACAATAGAAATAAATTAATCATGCCTCCATATGTCATAGGTCTAAACATGACCCAAAAAACTTAAAATGACTAAGTCAAATTATTAATCAAATACATTAATAATATAAAATTATTATTATAACCCACATGCATCATGAAGTAATCATACAACACATATAAATCATGAATCTTAAAGTTGGATACAGTCAATAAAATGACATGGACTATATTATAAAATGAATACCATTAAACCAAGCTAATAATAAACATATTCAAAATAATCAAAACTCAATAAAAGTAAAATACCAAAATCCATATTAATCCAAATACCAAGGGTTAGATGAAATATTATTGTGAAACACATGAATTATGATAGAACAACCCAAACATAATAAGGAATGTAGTCACATAAATCATACAATGTATATGTATATATATACATCAATAAAATTAAACCCTGAACAATTTGATAAGGAAAACCTTAGCATAGTCGACCATGACATAGTCCTTATTAAAAATAATTCCACCATCAACTCCAAATGATCTCCAATCATAAAAAAGAGACAAGGAACAAAACGTCAATAATACATCAGTTAGTAATGATATAACCCAAAATCCAACAAAACAAAATCATGACTTACTCAATAGATGAATGAAATACCACAACCCATTTCTAAACAAAGATTATAAATGAAGGTGATAAATTAAACGATATGTTGAGCTCAACATAGAATATATCTCAAAGGATCATGATTCAATGCATATATGTAAACACAACTTGGGTTTAGTATAAACACACCATAAAAAAAACCAAGTAATAATAAATATTCAAAACCTAACAATAACACCCAGACCTGATATATAAGTTTACAATTAAATAATGAGAGATGTTATCATAATGTAAAAATCCTAGGGAGATTCAATAACACAATTTATAACTTGTTCATCCTTAAATCACAAAACACAAAAATGGTTTCATTCAGATGGAAGTATCAACCAATGAATTCAAACACGACCAACATCATTCTTAAAAGAACACAATCAACAATAATGGTAAACATATTAAGAAGACCTAGTTATTTTCCATTAACACAGTTGATTATTCAAATCAAACACAGTCACTTACAATCATGTTTCAACTTATCCAAAAGAGAACACCCTTAGTTCTTTCAAAATCAGACACCCATACATGTATATTCAAGAAAACCACATAGAATCCTCTTTATAAAACATAGTCATTGAAAATGATCACACAGTCATGATATCTAAAGACATAGAGATTGACAACTTTTATAACATTCATCCATTATAATAAAATACAACCATATTTTAAAACATGCAGGCAACACACAAATGTTTCAAACTCTCATGCATGAAAACACAATCCATGACCTATTCAAGAAACAATAAAATGACTATATATAGATAAGGATTCAAACCTAAAATTATATATCTACTATATATACATTTATTGTAAGTTTATATATAATATATGTATTGATATATTACCATAAGGGGTATGTATATACACTTACAAGTCTGAAGGCTTCTAGTTACATGTGAAAACTCTAAATCTTTATCAATATTTCAACATAGTTAAAAAAATAACCCAAAAAAACCAAAAGACTTGCAAAAACGTAGAATATTCTAGAGACTTAAAAGGATGAAAAACTCTAAGACTCACCAAATATCACCATGTGATTTCCAAATAATCCATATCACCATTAAAACTATCTAAAACTTTCTACTATTTCCTTTTAAAAATTTCCATCTTCCTAACACTTTTACCTACTAGCCGCATTCCCCATTCTTTCCATCTACTCACCCTTACCCCCAATCACTTTGAATTAAATTCTAGGAGGAGATAAAAACACCTTTAGATCCCAAGGCAATCCTTGCCATCCTCATCATCAATGGAGAGTATTGAAGGCTTGGTGACTAATAAATCTACCACCAATAAAAAAATAGGAGTAGTGATAAACTAATAGGATTAAACATAAACTGATCGATTATCATTGAGACCTTCACCACAATGCCACTGACCTCATTAAATGAGATTAATGTATTCCCTCATAATATATAGACCTAAGTTGATATGATATTAAAATATCATCAATGAATTAAACCATGTTTATTTCAAGCCACAACTATACTTAGTCTTTAACACATTATGCCATCACGTTAGACAATAGTGCTAGGTTAAAGGGGTTAAGGTAAGATATGAACAAAGTGTGACAAGGGTGCCCAATGTGGGTGTTAGGTCTAGGTAAATTTAGTTACGCTTAGGTACAATAATAAATAGGTCATTGGGTTTAATGGAGAATAAGAAAGATTCAAAGACTAGCAAGAATAAAGGATGAAGCTATGCATACAAAAAATTTCATGGTTGACAAAACATTTAGTGGAAAATAATAATAAATAATGATGCATAATGATATCGGTAAGGTAAAAAAATAATCACTAACACAAGGACTACATTAAAAAAATATAACAACAAAATTAAAGTGTTTGAAAGATATTTAAATAATAAGTATACATATCGAACATGCCTTTGTGCTTTGAATTCATTAGTTCTAGGAGTACAACTTCCATCACCTACCTAGCTCATAGATAAAACCTACAACCACCTAAAATTGAATTAATCATATTATGCCATGAACTTGTGATCAATATAGATTTATAAAATCATCATCAACAATAATAATTTCATAAAATAATTAATCATAGATTATGTACGCAACTAACACTGCTACAGTAAGTACCATAAGTAATCCAGCTAAACAATAATAATAACTAGTCTAACAAACATAATGTTAATGTTATGAAAATAAAATATATAATGAAAATATGGGATCATAATAATTATATTATCAAAAATAAAAATAAAAAATAGATAAAATTTGATTAATTTAGCGTAAGTTGAAAATTTTTAAGGCAAAATAATAAAATTAGTTAAATTAGAAATGGTTCTACATTTAAGGGAAAATTGATAGATTTGGGGAAAATTTGATAATTTATGAGAAATTAGAGAAATTTAGAATGATATCAATAAATTAGGTTAGAGTTTAAAAATATAAATATAGGAGAAATTTGAAAAATTTAGGGAAGCTTCAAAAAATTAAATTAAACTCTAAATTGTAGGGCAAATTTAAAAAATTTAGGAAAAAACCAAAAAAAGGGAAATTTTGAAAAATTAGGTAAATTTTTAAAAAATGCCAATATGGACAAATTTACAATAATTTAGAGAAATAAAAAGAGCAATTAGCTTAGGGAAATTTTTATAAATTACATTAAATTGACAAAAAAATAAAAATTAGGGAAAATTCAAAGTTTGGGGAAACTAAGAAATATGGAAATTTTAAATATTGTGTCAAATTATTGAAAATTAAAACAATAGGTCAAATTTAGTTAATTTAGGAAAAATTAGCAAAACATTTCAAAAATGAAGGGGAAATCATTAAAATTAGCGAAAAATGATAAAATAAAGTTTAATTATCAAGATTTTAAAATGTTATGTTAAATTATGAAAAATAAAGATAAATTTCAAATTTAGGGAAAAATTGACATATATATGCAAAATTATATAAATCATCGTAAATTGAAACATTTATATTTGAGAAATTAGGCAAATTAGTACAAAGTAGGGGGAAATTAGTCCATAAGGCATTCTCTTGAAAAAAATTTCCCTACTTAGTGGTGAAGGAAGTTTTCATTAAATCATCATTTCTTACTAACACCTGATTATAACCTAAAAATACATTTAAAAAATACATCATTTCATGCCCACTAACTTTTCAAATAAACTCATCTAGAGAAGGTAATGGATAATTATCTGTTTATAAAGTTCTGTTGAGGTTTTTCAAATCTAAATAGTATAATTTCACCATTCTTCTTTCTCACTTGAACTAGATTAGCAACCCAACTACAATGTCTGATTGGAAAGGTTATTTTAGCATATAATAAATTCTTAACTTGATTTTGAATAAGGGGTTACATGATGGAATTAATTGGTCTCTATCTTTAGCTGAAATATTTTTATCCCTATTTGAGTGGTATAGTATGGGTTATAACCTTGGGATCAAAAATATTTAGATCCTAATAATACCAAGTAATCACATCCTTGTATTATTTTAAGATTTATTTCAATTTTTGTCTCTCTTTTTCATAACAAACTCAACCCAATGTTTACATGTTGCAAATGTTCATTTATTTCTATATTTACATGCTTAAGTTAATTTGAACATAAGACAAAATTGATAGGATGAACCATTAAAATGTTAATATTTTTTATTCCATTAATTTTTTTAATATCATATGTTTGAAATGAAATACATTTTTAGACATTTTAAATAGTGTTTTTCTTGATTTATTTTGTAACTGTCTAAAGGTTCTACTAACAATACTTTTTTCTCGTGGGTAAAAGGAATGTCTCCATGTTGAAGGTGACCATTACTTCATTATAAGTGATAATTTTAATGTTTTAAAACATTATTATTTTACCCAAAAACTACCTAAATTATATAAGGGGGTCATAATCAATATGTGGTGCAATATTCATGATTGTAATATATTTATTGAGTTTTGGAGATTAATCTATTTTAACTAATTTAAAATGCACAGTGGACTTCTTTTTTCAAATGATTGAGAGCTTGGCCTAGGAATGGTAATTATCCCTCAATTAAAATTCTTTCAAGAGGTGATATTATAAAGTGATTGATTTAAATTTGTGATGGTATACATAGGTGGGTTGGTATTGTATCTTAGCGAGGAAAATATTGCATAGATGTCAGTCATGCATATGGAAAACATGAGGATTAACAAACTCTTTATAAACATCAAACATATGGTATTTTAGTTTAAATTAAAGCATGATAAAGTGTTATATTATCATTTAGACTACCACCATAACACTCCTACAAACACCTCAAAGGACATTCAAGTTCTAGTCCCATGACAGTGTTTTGAGACCATTTTTTTAATGTTTTATTTATTAGGGGGGGGGGGTGGATTTTTATGAACAAGTTAATTATTATGTATTCATGTTTTACTTGGAATATAATGATAGAAAAAATGGATGGATTTGAACTATCCATAGTTTCAATAAGAGAAAATAAGTAAACATTTACAGGATTAAAATGGGTTTTGGACTGTTAGGTATCCTTTGTTATTTTATTTTTATTGTTACTAGCATGATTTTCTTAACTTGGAGTTACAAAATTAACAAGAGGAACCCAAACACAAGTATAAAAAGATAATGAGGCCCATTAATATGGAAAACTATCCCCGTTGTTATAATTACTTTGTGAATTCCATTTATAAATCATAGGAAAAATTGGTGAGGCTCTCTTCTAGTGCCCAAGCCCTATTTATACCTAGTGGGGTTATAATTATTGTATCCAAAACATCAATGATTATTTTCTTAGGATGGATTATACCTATATTAAAACATATGTATCAAATAATTCTCCATACATTCTACTTAATTTTTTTCCATATAAACTTGTAGCTCGTAAATATTTTAGATAGGTTTGTGACACATATGTTTCACTTGGGGGTGGAACAAATTACATTTTTTAAAGTAATCATTTTAGTTTAGAGGATATTACATTACAATGGTGATGTTGATAAATTTTATTTACATAATCACTTAGAACAACTTGGGTTTTATTCTATGGAATAAACTACTATGATCTTGATGCCATGTACACCAAAAAATTGAAAGTATGGGGAGGGATTAAGAACCATATCTCAAGTTTCCATATTTCCTATGACATTACTATAATAAACTCCATTTTGTATGAGTATTGGTTTTTAATACGAAGGAATTTTGTCTTATGTATGTGATTGTTAAATAAGGAAAAAGGAAGATAATGCTAAGTGTGAATAGTTGATTGAAAATAATGCAAACTCTCTGGATCCACATGATGATGAATTAGAAGAAAAACTCATTGGGAAGAGGGTAATGTTCAAAAAAATATAAAAAAACTTATGATTACCATTGATAATTATGAGAGGAAGGATTATGGAAGTAGACAAGAAATAAGTTTTGGATACTATAGTGTTATGTGTGGAGTTTACATTGTATATATAAGTAATGGTGAAAAAATTACAACAATACATGTTATTTATATTAATAATCAAGAGAGGAAAGATCATGGAAAAGGACATGAATAATTCTTGGAAATTTTAGTGCTACATGTGGATCTATTACATTGGATATACATGTTAATGTGAAAAAGAGTGTAACAACACTTATGTCAATCATTAGTAATAAATATGTGCTAGATCATTGAATTAGACATGAAATCATTCGTGGATAGTCTATCACTACATGTGGAGTTAATTCATTGGTTATATAACATACCACAATAAATATCACATATAGATGTCACAATTGGTGACTAGATTAGATTGATCTTCTATAGTATCAAAAATTATAATCCAATATTATCCAAAAGTATTTCCATATTAGGTTTTGATGCCTTATATAGGTAAAAACAATAGTAAATGTACCCAAAAAGTAGCCTAGAAATAAAAATTGACTATTATATTCTCAACTTAATACTTGTAAAGAATTAAATAATGTATAAGATTTTATCAAAGAATTGACTTCACCAATGCCTTTCCCCAAAATTTTATCATAGTAATTCCACTTCCCCTAGGATAAAGGATGATGAGTACACAAACATATTAGATCAAGGTGCCAAATAACTAAAATATATTATCCATAGAAAATATTTTTAAAAAAATGAGGTTTGAACTAGTGCCATTGTTATCCCTACAAATCCCAATAAACCTTTATAACCTTGAATTTTTAAAATTTTAAATTTGAATGTGGGGATATAATTCATTTATTCAGTGAATGATTTCACTATAAAATAGCTTTCAAGAATGACCATTGAAGATACATTGTAATGTGTAGCTTAAAATGACATAAACAATTGGTAAAAAAACCTAATTTAAAAAATAATATCAGCTATATAGTTGATGACCTAAGGCAAAAATTGTAGTATGAGAATATAAAACTTAAGAATTAACACTAGGATACCTTTATAAAAATAAAAACACTAGAAGATTAACTAATTTACAAGTATGGAAGGATAAGGTAAATGAACTCAATGATAGCTAATGTTGATCAAGATATGGAATCATAGAGAATGAGGAAGAATCAAGTTTAATACTATGAAAAATATAGCTAGACCTATTACACTCTAGGGGATGGAGGACCCAAAAAAACATGATTGTTACATTTTTTGATACACATGTTGATTAATACTTTTTATTGGTCAAAGCTTGGCACAAATTCATTATTTAATTTTTTGAATCTATAGAAAAATTGACTACTTTTATTTTTGAGATAAGTAATAGAGAAAAATACTTCATGAAAGAAACCCTCATGTGGTTGCTATAAAGTATTTGATTATAGTAGAATCAAATATGAAAACCATGCATAGAGGATTCCAATATATTATTTGTTGGAAACCTTTGAGAAAGGTTTTTAGAGAGAAATGTATTAATAAACATAATTGGGAGAATTGTAGAAGAATCTATAATTGTAATGAATAATATATTTCCAATCATTTTGAATGAGGAAGACATAATGGAAGATAAAAATATCATTTTTAATGAGGTCCTACGTAATATCCAATGTGATAAAAAATGGTTTCTATCAGAGGAACACCTTATATTAAAAATTTTAAGACTATTTTCAAAAAAAAACTTTGTTTGAATTGGTGAGGTGTTACAAGGTAGAACACAGAGTGATGATGAGATTATATGCATAGGCCACTATTACCTTGTCTGATCTCATGGATAGTCACATTTATGAGTGATTTGAGTTGGAACATATTTTCAATTCATACATATGTGGTTAAATGGATCCATATGAACCTTGAGGAACATAATAAAATGATTTTATTCTTAAATAACCATGTCGAGACAATATCCCTAGGATATCCTTTCCCCTCATTAATCCACTTTCACTCTATCATATTTTTGATAGAGTATAAGAGGCTCTACTTCAAATATAAAAATAATTTTAGTATTGATAATCTAATTCATTAGTTATTTGGCATAGGTGCCCATTTCAGTCTATCAAATTATTCTACTTTGTATTTTATTTTATGAATATATCTCACCAATATTTATATTATTATCATTTTTAGGTTTTAATATGATTCCACTTTTTTTATAATAATATGGAAGTTGAGTCCATCAACATGAATCTTTACTAGGCTAGTTTACGACAATTTAAATGATGTCATTTCAATCTTGGTTGTTTAATAATGCTCATTGTAATGCATTTATTTAATGAACAAGGAAATTTTAGTATTGGTTCAAAGGTTTCACTACAATAAATGTTTAGTTATTTTATTTATGTTAATTTTACATAAAAAATGCTTTAATATACTTGTATTGTAACATGTTGATGTCTTTTGTTAAAAAATCATCATTAAATTCTTACATTTTTGTGTTCTTATATACTCTGTGATGTTATAAGGATCATTTACTGATATTCATTTCTACTTATTGATTTTCATATATAATTTCTACATTAAGAGATTACATTCACTAATTTTTATAGTGTCTCTCTTTGGTGCATTATGAATATAACTAAACTTTACACACAACTAAATATTAAATAACAAAATCCATAAATAATTTTTTGTTTGAAGATATTTATATTAATTTCTATAAAGTAAAATCAAATTTAGTTAATATCAAAATTTAAATAATAAAATTACTGAAATAGGTTTCTCTATATATAGATTTCATGAAAGTATCCCTATAATTGTTGGTTTAATAAGAATTCCAATGAGTTTCCATCGACATGGGTGGAAAGTGTCAAAATAAAATATACATTTCATAGTATAACATTTAGTGATAAAAATGATGAATAACATTATCCATAATAACAAGGAAAATATTATGCAAACATAAATATTTGAATGACGTATAACTTGTGGGGTATCCTTGTTTTTTCCTTGAGAATATTGATTAATAATGGGAAAATTTCATCTCATGAGGTTAACATCAATTTTTCAATTGGTTCTCTCAAATTTATGGGTCTATAATTGTGTGTAGGATTTCTTCTCACCTTGATTATTCAATGTGTTCCTTTGAATTTTAGGGTTTGAAGGTGTGTAGGGGAGCTTTCATATACATATGAAGAAATCAGCTACACATGTCAGTTTATGACATAGGGAAATCATTTGACCATTAATATTTCCACTAGTAATATATAAAAAATTAAAAATTATGGGCCCACATAAGTAGAATGCTAATAATTAATGAAATTTATTTATTTTTTCATGGGGAATTCTCATCCATTCATGAGAAAAACTAGATTTCATAAGCATTATTTAAGTTTTCAAAGGTATCCTCTATTATATGTGACGATTATACACAGCATGTTGGGATACCTCTTCAAGTTATGGGGTGCATCGTGAAGTGTTTACTCTACCCTCTAAGTAACTTAGTTATATTAAGATAAGTTTTTATTTGCATACATGTAAATTATCATGTGCCATGCAAATGGAATGTGGATGAAGCCATGGGAATATGAGTGTTTTCCTCATCATTTACAACTTTAGGAAAAACCAAGGAATGTGACCTCTTATATTATAAAATTAAAGTCATCTAATTATGTTACAACAATCAATCTTAAGTAAAATATTGGTACTTTTTTCACCATGATCTTAAAATCTCGAAGTGTCTAATTTTTAATAGCCTTCCAATCAAAATGTAGATGAAAAAAAAAAGTGATAGAATTTCCAAGGAATTTTATCTTGTATGCACCATAATGCACCCAAAAAATAAAATAAAGGCAGTATAGGAATCCATAAAATTACAATTACCTTAAATCACATAATCACCCCTTAGATTCAAAGAGGATATTGATAACACATGGTATATAAACTGAAACATGGAAGTTAAATAAATAATAATGAATTTTGGTATTTTTTTCACTACTAAAACTTACTACAATAAGGACACATTATTCAAATTTTAATAAATTATTAAGGGGGTGAAGATATTAGTTGATGGGATAAAAAATAACCTATCTAAAAAAATAATCCAAAAAGTAGTTAGGGCCACTAAATCTAATTAAATTATCCTTAATGGTAGGATAAACCCTCCCAGATAATTCACATCAATTTTGGTCTTATACCACAATATTCAAAATCCAATTACACATTAAAAGGAGGATGTAAGTGTTAAAAAATTATTGAGCAATGGAAATCATTAGGAAACATTGTAAGAAAGTATATAATCCTCAATGTAAAAAATATCCTTAGTGTACAAATAAAATCATAATAGTAAATAAATGGAAAAATAGGTAATAGACTAACCTAGGTCATTCCCTATGTGGGGATATATACCATAATATATTAAAGTTAAAATCAAGTACAAAAACTCCAAACATCAAGAACCCTTTCTTTATAAAAAGTTTAATAGGCCATAAGAAAGAGAACTACCTTAATATATTGAGGACAAAAATGTTGGAATTGTAGCTAATATGTTTGAATCTAACTCTTATTATGTTTATGAAATCTTGGCATTTATAGAAAACCCTACCCATGTTGATATGTGTGAACTTGATTTGAGAGAAGGTGCTCTCTTGTTCATAGAATGTTTATCCACTTCCTAAAATGAGTAAGATAATAATAGTGCATAAGATATGATGACTATAAGTAATCCTATTAAAATACATAAGCTGTAAAATGTAAGGAAGAGCCAAAAATAATAATTAAATTTGTTTAGGATGGATGAAAGTAAAGGAAAAGAACATGTGGTTGAAAATATTAAAAAAAAATCTCATTGGATAAGTGAATTAATGGTAAAACCTTACCTCTTCATTATCTCTTAATATTTGGATAACATGAAATACATTCCACCCAAAACCAACCCCTTAGGTGATGCATATATAATATAATAAACCGATTCAAAAATAACCCCAATAGGTAATATGTATAGATAAAAATGAACTAACATATAAAAGTTGGTTGATAGACTATGAAATTATATTTAATCCTAATGAAGATTTATCAAACCTATAAATCCATATACATATTCTATACCCCTATTAAAATATTTATATAAGAGGAAGAAGAAGTTTGATAAGGGAACAAGAATTACATTTATGATCTAAGACAAAATGTGGGAACAATAGTGACTACTAGGGAAAAGGAATTTGGAGAAAAAAAATTATATTATATATTTGAACTCAAAAAAAAATTGACCTCTCTAAAACTTTATAAAAAATTTAAAATTTATAAAAAAATTAAATTAAATTAGATAATTGGAGGCCAAAAATTACATATCCTATTTGAAAGACATAACACTTTGAAATCTTAAAATTAACATTTTTTGGCTACGTACTTTTGATTTAATATATTTTTACATTACACCACATCTGGATTAAAAGAAAAGAAATCAATTGTAATAAATTTTTTAATGGAGATGTATAATAATGAAAACTTTTTGAATAAAATGTAGGATAAATTGAAGATAGGTTACTGAAAAGGGTAGAGTAATTGGATATTAATGAGGAGGTGGCTAAGAGGGATGAGAAATTAGCTAAGTGTGGTGGATAAGATGTGTTTGAATGTGATTTTAAAATACAAGGTATTCCATATCCTACCTTGGATATAAATCATATGAGTTCATACATATTAATATATTATTTTATGTCACTTACATGTAATATGTTTACTTTTGTACTCAATGCAGTACAAATTAGAGCATGTCATTCATAATTTTTTACATAAGTAGATTTTGGCACAAATAAATTACATACTTAAATTCTATTCCAAAGTTCAAATACTTGAAAATGTGTTATTATTTATAAATATGTCATGAAATGAGTGCATGAACTTGATATGTTATTTATAGGTTAATATTTTGATAAATAAGTTCACTTTGTAATGATTATACACTAGATTTATCTTAAATTGTGTACATTTGTATATATTTTTTTAAAATTTAACAAGTTGTCATTTATATTTAAGGGTGGTATATTAATTTTCAAGAAAATGTATATTAAATAAAATGTATGTTGTTATTTTAATGTTATCTCATATTAATCACTCAAGTAATTTATTTTATAGATGATAGCATTATCTTAGACATTAAAATGATATATAATCATTATAAAATAGTCACATCATAATGGATTATATCTTTCTCATTATGTTTTTCAAAAAAAAATATTAATGTACCAAACTTACAATTTCTTGGAGATTTTATTGATTACACCCATATACACAAACATTTTCTATAATGGTTTATATTGTGCACACAAAAAATCATATAAGGACACAAGTTTTTTGGCTATATTTTTTTTATCTAAATAAATATAATAAATTTATTTATTTTAACTTGAGATAATAAAAATATATTAAAAAAACATAACTTAGAAGCTACTACCTTTAAACCCATAAAAATGTTTTTTAAAAATTATATAAATTGAATTAAAATTCACAATATAAATCAATGTGACTAATTTTATTAATACACCATGAATGTTTACATATAAATATTGGGTGCACTAGTCCTCATACCATGTCCATAACAAAAATGGATAGTATTCCATTTGTGCACATCTCATGAAAAGTATACAATCACATGATGTTGAATGAAATCTTATAAATATCAAAATTTATATCTTATTCCTACTCTGCATTTACCATGAGGTTATATCTAGTGAAATGAATCTAATTCTAATTGAATTATATTATAAAAAGTGGTTCATCTATATAATACAACCTCTTTGATATTTTCACAATATTCCACAAAAAAAACTATAGGGAATGGTTTCTCTTTGGATTATAAGGGTGAATATAATGAATTCAAATCAATTCAAATGTAACCATGAAGTTATTATCTGAATAAGGAATCTTTACGTAAGATTTTTCTTTTTATCAAGTCATGAAAATTTAGGTGATTGAACACCTTGTGTAATATTACCTTAACATTTTAGTGGTGTTCTCAATGTGGTTAGGAAACTTAAAGGTATAAAGGTAATGAATCTATTATGATATATGCTACAAATAAAAATATTATGTCAATCACCACTTCTAGATCACCTTGCATTTCTAGTGAATGAAAGACTATGTGATCAATTTTTTTAATACTAATAAATTGGAAAAAATGATTCCCCCTTTTAAATTATCAAGATCTGCCATCAAATGGATTTATTAGTGAAGAAAACATCAATAACACATAAGGACATTAAAATATTTTTCATTGTGATGTTTAAATCTTTTTCCAAATTAAAATGGTAATTATATATGACTGGATAACAGTAAAATAATCAATACCATTAATGATATATGATGGTATTAAGAAATAATGCTTTATGTAAAACATCTATTGGAAATTAAAAATAATAACTTTGGGAATTATTTGACCTCTACCAATAATATCGTCTTATATTTCAAACATACTCATCCAAAAAAATTTGTTGCCCCTAAAATTATTTATGAATAATTTAAGCACTCTAACATGGTACATAATACACAAAGATTCCTCTATAGATAATACTAACATTTTTGTTAATAATCATAGACATCCATGCCTACCTTGATGATTAAAGTAAATTGAAGTGAGTTATGTATCAAAAGAGTTTCCACATTCATAATTTAATGAGTATCGATTATTAAAAAATTAGCTCTCATTAAAGGATGCTCATTCAAACTACAACCTGAAAAAAAAATTCTTAATAAATCCAATATGGTAAATTTACTCTACCTCATTCAAACTAATATGAATATTTTTATTTTGGTTATGGAAAGGTTGTGTAGCATTTGGTTTACTTATTTACATAAAACATTTGTATAAAAAATTAAATTTAAACATTTTCTACCCAGGTGTCATTACCAATAGTGTAAGGATTTTTTTTCTTCATCACTTGGTTTCAATATAGTGAACTAAAATTTTCCTATGTGAGATTTTATATTTATTATGAACCATTTTATATCTACTTATAAAAGATAATTGTTTCAAAAAAAAAAAGAGGAAACATTTTCCATAAGTTGTACCATATTTTTAATAGATACGATGGTTTTAAGTTATTTTTTTACCATTTATTTAACTTTCCAATTCAATTAAAAAGTGTGATTCATCACCACTCTATAAATATATTTTTTAATTCTCTATCACACTAATTATTTTTTAAAATAGAAATTAATGATACCTTTTTGGTTATTTTTTGAAATAAAACATGTCAAGGTTGCCCTATTTAAATCATTTCTTTCATTTTTGGGCCTATATCAATGTTTATAATCTGATTCTTCTTCATAAATAACTACATATTCATAATTAAAATTTAATTTAGGTGGGTTTTGGTGGGGTTATAACCTTGATATTGATAACTAAACAAAAAAAAATATTTGTTAAAATTTATTGTTAAAATGTATAGTTTATGTAAGGATTTGTGTTGATTCAATTTTAGATCATGTGGAAGCACACAGAAGACATCAAAATTATTTGAAAAAAATCTTAACTAAAATGAGGCATTATTATGGGAATGCCTTGAAACACCTTTTACAAATAAAAATGGTTTAATAGAATGTATTGGAACATGCATGATTTATGATATGAAACTTGACTCACATACTTTTTTTTCATTATAAACACATATGGACTAATATTTTGAGGTTTTAAATATATCAAGGGTTGTTCTAGATGAGGAACATTTTCGTCATATCCAACAATCAACTAGTACCAATTCCTGCAATGACTAGTGACTTGGGGGAAAGATCTAAAGTGTATATCCACCTTTACTTCTATTTTTTTCACACAATGATTTTTCCCCTCATATTGAACTATGTCTTCAATTACATAATTATGATTTTATTAAATATAGTTTATTTTATTACATGTATCTTTTTAAAAATGTGCTTCAATGATTCATTTTCTTCAACAAATATCATTTTTTTAACTCTATTTAACTGAGATCTTTAGTATATGAGTGATTTATTTGAAATAAATGAAATTATTATAAAAAGTAAATCATTTAAATATATCATGAAAAACCTCTTTTTAAATATAATTTTGATTATTTTTTCCCAAATAATTTACAAACTTAACATTCAATAGAGATATACACCATCCTTAAAAAATGATATACATTTTTAAAAATATAGTAAAAAATATCATATAAAGATTAAAATTTATCTCCCCTACAATCACTTTAATATGAACACCCATATGAGCATATATTTTTTATCGAATGACATTTAGTATCTAATAGTAAGTGAGTATGAACTGAAGTACCCATATAAATTCCCTTCATCATGTAATAAAGATCAATAGGTGAATATTAGGACATTCAGACATTAGTAGCAATCAAATCAACATGTAGGGGAATTAAAAGTATATATTTCATGAAACACACGTCTAAAGTTTCCATTTTTTATATGTAGTAGACTGAAATCCAAAATATTTTCAAAATTGGTTCACCCTATGATTTTGTTCACAATTTTTTAAATTTCAAATTGAATTTTTTGGGTAATAAATTATTAGTGCATGATTGTATTAGTATTTATACACATGATTAACCATAGTCACTTGTATTTAAAATTTTTGATCACTATGTTTATTTTAGGAAGATGATGCTAACAAATAATTATTTAGATAACTTTAGATTGGAAGGAATAAGTACAAGCTAAAGTGTTATTAATCATTTATAAAATTAGTTAATAAGTGTTATTAAGTTTATAATTTTTAAAGAGATATATAGGGTGGTATAATGTTATGATAAATGTAAATTATATTACTGGCACCTTTCTTTGTGGGCCTTTTTTTTCCCTTGTTTTAGTTTCCCCTTGTATTTAGTTCCTCTTTTTCAACCTTTCCAACATGTTGTATGTTAGCTTGCATGTGAATAGGGTCCTAACTTGAATTTCAAAATTCTATAGATACATAGGTGCATTAGTGCATAAAAGACATGAAATGCAAAGATTGGGAGAGATTAATTGAAATAAATAAAATGTGACACTCCATAAAATGCATAAAGAAATTATAAAAATGGTGAAGTATGAGGATGCAAGGATGAGACACACATACTCATTATATGCATCATGAAATATTTTTAAGGAAAAATATTAATAGGAATAAGAATGATGTGTGGATTTAGATGAGATGGTATGGTGCATAATGCATGATTTATAAAAAACATAAATTAGAAGGGAAAAAATATAGGTTGAAATAAGCACACAATATATCAAAGAATGATAGATCCAATAGATAATGAGCATCAAGGTAAGTATCATGTGGATTATTAGGTATCAATCCAATTGGATAAACATAAACTAAGGTATTGGAGTGATTGGATGATGCAAATATTTATTATTGGCATAAATGGATAAGTGGATCTAATTCGACACTAATTGGTAAGGGTTTGTGGGGGGGGGGTTGAAAACCTATAAATATACACCTTTAACTCTCATTCGATATATCTATAGTTTCTTGACATTTTTTAAGAAGTTAAATTTGAGATCAATCTTAGCGTTTTGATGATGGAATGAGTCCTGAAAGGATAATTTTAAATGTTTTAAATGTATTGTAACATGATTAATTAAGATAATTGGTAATTAATAGAGCTATTTTATATGTGGATTTGTAAAGTATTAGGATGATTAATAAAAGTGAAAAAAAAATCATCTAGATTTTATGATTTGAATTTGAATATTTTATGTGAATGATGTAGTTTATATGAGTTTTTGTTTTATGTGTGGCATATCTATATATTATTATATCAATGGGATTCTAGGTGTTCTCTTATTTTCCCTCAAGTGGGGACCCTAGTATATTGGCTTAGGTGATAGGTTGGTGTTTTAGGTATTTTTATTTGTTATGCCTAATCTAATCTACATAGAACTAGCAAAAATATCAATTAAAAAACAAAAAAATGGTTCCATTTTATAGACCCTGTTTTTAAGGAGTGTGGAGATTAGTTGGGTATTTTAGGATATTTTATATTGATGATAACAATGTTTGATTTGAAACCCTAATGATGATGGGATAGATTTTATGTCATGCAATGGATGGGTAAGGGTGAGATAAAGATGAGATTGAATTTACACAATAAAATATATAATAGATATTTTTGGAAAGGGAAGAGATGTGGTAAATTATCGATCCCATATGACAGGAGAAATTAATAAATTTAGATGTCATGAAAACCTAGTAGAAGGGGGAAGGCACATGATTATATTACATGAATAAAATAAGCACATAATATAAAAATTTATATGCAGTGAAGAATACCTATATGAGGAGTGCCAATTTGAACAAATGATTGAGAAGCTAAGAGAAGTTTGGTGGAGATTCATCAATATAGGAGATATCTGATCTAATTTTACCTAAAGCTAATACATGTACACATCAATTTTTAAACATATTTTTAGATAAAATAAGATTGAATAATTGAGTGAAGATTTTAGGTGGACTAGAAGACTCCATACACTAGTAATTTATATGTGTTGTGAGGATATTTTAAAGGAGTTAAGTATGAATATACTAATATCATGGGCCATAATTTAGGGTTCATCAATAAGAATAAATGTTTCTATAATAAATCTAATTTTTTTTGCATAGGGAAGCATAGACTAGAAAAGTACTGGTGGTGGAGGTATAACTTCAATAAGTCATGCGTAGGAACACCAAAATACTTAAAATTTGATGATATATTATGATATTTTGACAAATATAAAATAATACCATCGGATAGTGGATGCATCTAATCACATTCATAAATTTGAAATAACATGGCATGAAAAGGGAGTGATTATGATTTAGAAGAAATAGAGTTAGTTTACCATGACATTATTGGATCATGCACATAATTTGTACCAAAATTTTGATATAAATAAAACTATGGTGGATTTAAATTAGCTCAACAATATCTTATCGATATAGTTTCATATTCCCATGTTTAAGCAATAGAAAAAAATCAGTCAAGGAAATCAAGTAGGGTGTATGAGAGAGTGTGTGCACATATGATACATGATATAAAAAATTACTATCTAAGTTTTATTATGAGATATTTACATTATATCATGTATAGTGGTTTATGGGAGGTTTTTTTCTAATGTTTTAGAGACAAATAGTAAAAAAACATAAATATGTGTGTGATGTATTGGATGATTTAATTCCAATAGAATTTGTTGGAAACTTTAAAATAAATTTGAGTATTTTATTAAAGACTCAAATTTTAAATATGGTGATTTAAATTTATAAAATGTATAAGAATATAATTTTAGAGTCATAGAGATGAATTTTGTGCATGGACTATGAAACTAAGGGTCACAAAAACATAATTGTATGTGAAAAATATGCAGTTTTTTTTATTATGTTATAAATTATGTAATGAGCATCATGAAATTATAGTTTTATTTTGGTCTAAAATTCCAAGTAAAATTAATTCAATTAAAGATATATAACATGCATACTCATAACATGATAAACTATCAAGTCATTAATGAGATACATGGTGCATATTAAAAAGGGTTTAATCAAAACTAGTAGAAGAATTTCATATCTTCTCAACAAAATAAACAAGGGAGAGGTTATAGTGGAAGTAAATTTTGATTAAGAGGTAACGAAAGATGTGTAAATAGGTTCCAAGGATCTTGTATCAAATTTGGATCAACTGCTCACTATCATAAGGAATGTACAAAATTTCTCAGATGTGCTCAATATGAAAAATGGCACAATATTGAGGAGTGTCATGATATTATATATTAAAAAAATATCAACATCAAAGGATATAAAGAAGATAAGAGTTATAGAACATAGTATAAATTGGGTGGTGAAGTAGGTTATGTAAAAAATAAGAACATGCCCAAACATAAATATTACCATAAGATGATAATTAGATATTGATGCCATGGAAGTGACAATCCCACAAAAATATCTACTTTGTAAACTTGGACTAATATTAGTGGAATACTCATATAAGGTTGTTGATAAATGGTTATTGACTAAGGCAAGGGAGATAGTGTGAAACCTTAGATTCTATATTCACACAATTAATGAGATCAATACTAAGATGTAAAGTCAACAACATAATAGTCATAATGGTAAGGATATGGTGGAAACAATAGAGATAGTGCCCATGTAAAAACACAAGGCATGTTAATGTTGTTAAGGACTTGGATAATAAGTAGTATGGAGGGGGAAAATGAGCAAGTCCTTATAAGAATGAAGGAGTTTCATGTTTTAAATAAAAATAAGTATGATCAAGAGTCTAATATTAACATATTTATTAAAAAAATAGGATTTATGTATTATATAAGTGAATATTATTTCCCACGATATGTGGTGGAAGATGGGGATTCATATGATTTATCCTTTGAAAAATGTGTTTTCTAAGGTGGAATTCATAGTTGAAACCATTGTGATCATTGAATGGATTTGAACTCATGATTGAGACTATAGTTAAAGGATGATTTTTAAATAATCAAGATATCAAAAGTAAAAAGAAACCAATTTTTTTTGAAGGGTCATGGTGTTTGGAGAACAAAAACAACATGCACATTAAATAGTGATACATAAGATTTGGTAATGGGCCTACAAGGGTGTTAATCCCATTTGATTTAAATCATGTGCCATATTATATAAAATAAATTTATGCAAGGAAATGAATACTTAGACAAAGGGGATTATGGGTAGATAGGTTGGAAAAATGGCTAGTCAATATTAGACACCACTACTCACACATGCACAAGATGGGTTAAAGTGGAATATGAAATGACTATGCATACATACATAAATGTGAAATAAAGGTGTGATAACTATTTTATAATTGGAGTTTACACATTTGGATACAAAAATTAAATAATTAGAATGGTTATGAGGATGACTAAGAAATGGATTCAAAATTTCACATAGGCACCAAGGAAGGTGCAACAATTAAATAGGGAAAGATTAGGAAAGTTACCCTAATATAATATTATAACATGTGGAAAATTTTATGCATAATATTTGGAATCAAAATTTCCCAAGGATCTATATAAATTCATCACATTCAAACACATGATACATAGTACTCATATGTGATAGTGGGAAACATGTAGACCTTATTAATTTTTGATGCATGCAAGGAAGAATTATGCATTTAATTTGAATGAAAAAATGAGAATAGGGTTTTTACAAGGTAAATGAATCATATATATCACTTGAACATGTGTAAAAATGTGTGGGCCTCTTAGGAGGCCATTATTTAGATATGTTTGTGTGTATGTATTACTTTTCACATTAAATTCACAAGAAAGTGCATAGTACCTCATCAATGAGTTGAAGAGGGAGACTATAGATTAGGCAAATTTAAGAATACTTTGACATAAAATTTCCCATTCAAATCAAAATAATATAATCTAAATGCATTTTAAAAGGTGATGTATGAAACAATTTTCAAAAATAATGCATAAATGAATGATAGGTAAAAGGATATGAACCAATAAGGTGATTATGTAAGTTTATGTTTTTTTTAATAGGGTGTATATTCAAATATTAATGATTAGAGAATTTTAAGGTACACATAAGACTAAAAAGACACATGAGTGAGAAATACACATCAAATAAAGATTTTATGCAAAATTAGAGGAGGAAAAGAGTCTGTTGATGAGCCTAATCATCTAAATATAGAGACTACTACTAGAAACAAGGTAGTATAAATTGTACTAATAAATAAATAAATAAAATAATTATAATAATCCATTGTGTATAAAATAATAAAATGTGGGGACAAAAAAGGAGCTAAGGATGGCTACAATTGGATATTATTGGACTGATGTTGATTTTTCACATCTCATGGAAACCATTAGGAATTTTAACAGTGTCTTAACTAAGAACTATCATGAGATGAAATAATTTCATCAATATTTTGGTAAAATGGACAATAATTTACAAAAATGTGTAAAATTGGTTGAAAAGAGTCTTTAAATAATGAACCCAAACCTTTGAACAAAGTTGAAGGAAGAGATTAAAAAGGTTATTGAGGATGGTCTGATATACCAAATGGAAGAGTTTGGCAATGTGATTCAAATGGTTATCAGTATTAGTAAATATGGTTTTATCAAAGTGTGTGTGTAATAATACATGTTGAATGAAACATGTGTACATAATCCATTTTAAAAACCACTCAGTGAGAAATTGTTGAAAGGATTTGTTGGATATGAGATTTAAAAATTCACAAATGGATTTTTAAGGTATAACTTGGTACAAATCATAGATGAAGACAAATCAAATATCATCATTGTGATATAATTGGGTTAATTCATGTATAATATGATTCCATTTGGTTTTTGGAATGTGTTTTTTGATATATTATTATGGAGGCATTCAAGGGCTTTGTATAAAAGTTTTTGTAGGGCTATTTAGATGATTATCCTATGTGTGGGTTAGAAAAATGTCACTATACCAATTTTTACCTAATAGTTTAAATATGTTGATAAATTTATATATCCTTAAATTATAAGAAGTCTGATTTTTAGTGCCATTTGGAACATTTATAGGACATGTCATCTATGAATAATTTATGTTAGTTTATCTTGAAATATAGTTATGTTATTGTAACTAGAATCATTGTGAACATAGAAAGAAGTGCATGAATTTTTTGGAAATTAAGTATACCAAAATTTTATCCATAACTAACCACATGTTGTATGGAATTTGAAGGAATTAATAAAATAACATGGTCCATTTAGGTGAATATGAATCCAATAAAAGGTATTTGAAGTGTTGAAGGGAAAATGTGAAGTGTTGAAGGGAAAATGTCTTGTGCACTAATTCTATAATTTACATATTGGAAGATATCATTTCATGTGCATGTTGATGTATCCAAAATAAAAATGGAGGTGATAATTGCATATCCTATATAAGTAAATATTGAACATCCCATTTACTTTATGAGTGTAAAACTATCTAAGGTTTATACAAAAACTACACCACAATGGAGAGGGAAGTGTTAAAGATGGTTTATGTCTTAAATAAGTTCAATTAATATATTTTAAAATCTCCATTTTTTTCTTTAAAAACTATGAAATACTAAATTTCTTGGTGAAAAACTAATGTTACATATCTATATTTGCAGATGGATAGTTTTCTTATAGGAGTTCAATTTTTTATTGATAATGGGACCTAAAAGTTTAAATGTGGAAACATATCATCTATCATGTATTGAGACATTATAAGTTACATGTCCACATGAAGACACTATGTTATATGTGAAACTATATGGAACATAGATAATTTTTGAATAAATTACACAAATATCCACATTTTTCACTTCATATGAGAAGAGACTATTAGAACCATGGAGATAGAGGTAGATAATACCTATAAGTATATGTGTTGGGATAAGAACATATTAAGTAATAAGTTGTGTGTGAGTTATAAGGTGATTTTGTATGATTACAATCATGTAAAACACTTAGAGAAGCTTCATATCAAGTATAAAGGATTATATGTGATTCACCGCATTTTAGAGACTGGTCCATGTAAGTTGTGTAGGTTGGATGGTGTATTATTACAAGGACACTTTGATGGAAAAAAGATCAATACATACTTATAATTACCATACATGAGGTAGATTAGATAAGGCCATTGACCTTGATAAAATTTACCATAAAAATATTTCTTACTTTATGTAGTTTGTTTATATTAATTTGTTTTCTTCATTTTTTAATATTAGAGTTGGGATTGTTGAATGAAGAATATATATAGGTAATTATACTATATGCATATGTATCTCTCGGAGGGGTAGTCATATGCATTTTATTTATCTAAATAAATGAGCTTATGCTCCATGAAAAAATAAAAAATGAGTTAAATGGCTAAGAAAACAAAAATTGGTTTTTTAAAAAAAAATTTAGCACATATTTGTTATAGGGGAAGGTGAAAGTTAGGATTCTTGTAAAATAAAATAAAAATATCTAGAAAATCATAATGAAAATTTGTACATAAAAACTTTTGGACAATAAATGGGTTTTCTTGATGTAAATATTACGTTAGGTTACACAAAATAAACATGTTGATGAGGAAAATATTTGAATGTGCATGGATAATAGAATAAAATATTCAAAATAAAAAGGCATAAATGATGTGAAACAATCATATATTTTAAATTTTTGATTGTTTTAGGTGTTTTTTTTTTTTTTTTTTTTTTTTGAAAATGGTTCGAGGATAAGTGGATAATTTAATTCTATCAAGGCTATAAAGTAATGGGAATAAAATTTGAGAAATCATTTAAAAATTTAGATAGTTGAGAACTTTAATGATGAAATGTTAATAAAATCTAGGGCATCCAAGAAAAGTGATTTGTAAAGATATTAAGGCATCACATGAAATTTATAGCTTCATTAAAGGAGAACAAAGGTTATTGAGGGAGTAAAATTTAATTATAAGTTATTTTATAAGAGGGAATTTAATATAATAAGTCTTGTGTTTTGTGGTTTGAAAGGTTGAGGAACAACAAAAATGATAAATAATAAGAAGATAGTTGTGATATTTAATGTATTATATGAACGAGAAGTTCCCAAATTGGCTAGGGAGTTAAAATTTGAAGAAGAAGCTAAAGAGGTAGAAATGATTAAAAATATGCCCCCTAATAAAACCTTGTCTAAATCATCCAAAAATAAATGGGGGAAAGAAACCAGAGGTATTTTTGGCTCCACACATGGGGGTTGTATATGGAGTACATGTAGGAGAATAATTGAGCATAAATAATAAAGAGTGCATGATGCTATATTTTAATCAAATGAAGGTGGAGTTTAAAATAATGTTTAAAAAATAATTGGATACACCAAGAAATTTAAATTTTAAGATTAATTTGAGAACCTAGAAAGTATATTGGTATCCTTTAGTTGTATGATATACAGTACTTCATAAAATAATATTAATAACAAAATGATTATTATATAATGCACATCAATGTATGGAATGCTTCATATGAATAATTATGAATATTATTCTACTATGAATACCCTAGATGATATGGTTTAAGAATTAAGGGGAGGATAAATGCATGGAATTAGGATAACTGGACAAAATTGATGAAGTTGCAGTAGGTTTGACATAACATGTGGGAGGCTATACCAAGGAATTGGATGAAATATCAACATTACCTACATGAGTATTTATGCATTTAATTATTGTAATGATAAATATGATAGATTAATGAGGTGATAAATCCAATCCCATTGTACATATTTTATATAGGGTAGAAACATAAGGATGAATTTTAACTTTGCCAAAATTATAGCTAAATAAATAAACATGATAGTGGATGAAGTTTATGGAAGAAGAGTAATATTTAAATGGGGAATTTATTTGATTTTTATGATATTAAAGGAGGTATTCATCCCAAAGATTCTAATATTTGAATTCTTAAAGGATATGAGGATATGCATAGATAATTATTTTGCACATCGGTGTGTAGACCATAAAAATTAGTATTACAGTGCAAAGATGACTATTTGGTTCATTATTTTGAACCATGAATTTTGTTTAGAGAGTATAATTTATAAGATATTGGTATAAGTATGTAAATAATACACCAATTTATCTATAATGTCTCATTAAATATTAGCATAAATTAGGTATCAAGGGGAAAAATATATCCCTTTTATAAATTTTTCATGTGTGGTGTCAATGCACAAATTGGAGAGGTCATTGGCTAAATTATATGGTATGACCCATGCAAAACTATAAAGGTAGATAAACTATAAAAGGAAAGGAACCAATTAAATAACAATTTCATCACTTATATGAATAAGGTTTCCAAATATGATGAGGAATAAAAATATGTTAGGTTGGAGTTAGATCCTAAGAAGGAAATTGTGGTTAATGAATTTAAGTTTTCCTTTACTCATGTTTTTCGACTAGTATACAATAAAATGAAGTAGATGGATGAGGCACTAGAATGGGATAAAAAAGAGATAATTTTACATTATGATATTAGATGAATAAAATAAATAAGACAATGAAACTAATACAAAAAGGGAATAAACTTGTATATGATACACAAAATGATAAATAAGGAGAGGATGAGGAGGAATTATAAGGATCTAAAATAAATGATAAAGAGGAATAAGTGAGTGGAGAATATGAAGGATCATATGAGATAGAGTAATCATCACAAAAAATAATGATGTCATGTAGTAATTAAAAATAAGAAAAATCAAAGGAAAGTAGAGGTGTGAGGTGGATATATAATAAAAATAAAATTACATATATTCCTCTATGAATTATCATGAAGTAACATGCACATGATGGTGAATGCATCACAAAGTGAATGAGAGAAAAAGGAACATATGAAAATAACCTAGACCCATTAGGTCAACCACTGATCAATTTTGTGTTTTAAGGAGGATGTTGTGGAAAATGATCATGGTGAGGAGGGAATGGACATCACCATGAAAAAAGTCTAGAGAATTTTGGATGTGCACAATGAAGATCCATAATTTTAAATTTTGATGGGAGGAATACTTCTTGAAAGAGAATTTGAATATGTCATGGGGGATGTAATTGATTATCCATTTAAGAATAATGTGAATCAATGACATTTTGGGTTTGTTTTTTGGATATGTACATATGTAGATTGATTTGGACGAAGACACTTAAAAGGTTAAAGAATAGTCTCTAGAAAGAGGAGAAACTAAAGAGATAGATAAAATAAAAAATGCTGGTATTGATTGTAATTAAGAGGATGGTTTAGATTATTTATATATTTTAGAATTAAATACCATATATTTGGGTAGTTTTATCCAAATAATTCTTATAAATGGTCGATAATATTTGTTCATTTATTATAAAGTTGTTACAAAAAATATCATTGGCAAGCATTATGCAGTATTTTAATTAAGATTTGAAAAACAAGGTATTAGTGGTTAGAAGTATATGGAAAAAATAGGCTAAGGAATTAAAGGAACTACTTAAGGAAGAATAGAAGAAATAAAAAATCATAGGACACATGTTCAAGTAATTAAGAGACATGTAGGATTATATGAATGAATGATTGAAGAATGGTGAAGATAAGAGAAAAAAGTTAAGATCTCTTATGATAGATTAAAAACACATGATATAGAGGGAAAACAATATGATTGAGTTAAATTCCTATAAATTCCAAGTAAATAATCAACACATATATTTAAATGGGGAACTTGAAAGTTTATATAATGAAGTTTTAGCTAAAGAGGTAAATATATGTGAAGAATACAAATATTTAAAGAAAGAATTGAAATAATTTGAAAAATATTATGTAGATAAAGGGGAAGAAATTACATAGCTAGAATAAATAGGGAAAACTATGTAGGATATCAAGAAGGTATTTAATGAATCCATTAGTGGATGGAATTAATTCAAGAATAAGGTTCAAGAAATATTTCCTTAAGTCTTAAAAACAAAATAAACTAAAATACAATAAGTAATTATATTAGTAAAAATAACAAGGTCATATGGCAAAATTTTAACTCATGTTTACATTCATGAGGAAACTATAAGAATGGAAAGATATGAGGATGTACATGTGAGACATAAAATCATTAGCGTAATATTGTAATAAATTAAATAATAAACATGCATAGGAAGAATCATGATTGAATTAGTTATAGAGATAATCTATGATACATAATGCATTGTATAAGAAAAAACACACATTAGGAAGAAACAAAAAAAGGTTCATAGAAAAACAAAAATGATCAAAGAATGAAATATCAGATAGATGATGAGCATCAAGTAAAATATCATATAGATGATTAGGGATAAATTAAAGAGGAGAATCACATGTTGGTAAATATACATGGGTGAAGGATGAGTGGATTTATGGTTAGTATAAATGGACATGATCTAATTTAACACTAGTTTGAAAGGGTTGAAGGGGTATTAGAAACCTATAAATAGACACCTTAGCCTATCACTTGAGACATATATATTTGTTGGAAGTTTTACATGAAGAGAAACAAGAGATCAATATTAGGGTTTTGAGGGTGGAATGATGCTTAAAAGGAGTATTGTATATTTTTTATATTTCTTGTAGCATGAATTCTTATGAAAAATATATCCATCGATTTTTTTTTACATGTATATGTATATTATATGTTGATAATTAATGAGAATGGAATAAATTATTCATATATGAGTTGATTCTTTCTAGTTTACTTTAGTGTCTGAATGTTAGGGTTTAAGTGGATTTTTTTATTTTTTGTTTTATATCTATATCATATTACAATGATAGGGTTCTCAAGGTTCTCTTTACGCACCTTAGGTCAATTCATAAGTCCCTTAGCTAAGGTGATATGCTAGCACCATAGTATATTGTACTTATTGTGTGTAATATGGTCTATGGATGACCATGGGAAATATTAGTAAACAAGCAAAAAAAGTCTAAAATCTATTTAAATTATAATTTTAGTGTTTAGATTATAATTAGTCACAAGATCTAAGGCTTCATTTGTATTTTTTCATTTATTCATGCTAGTGAAAGTCATATAAAGATTAGGGATTTTATTTATAAGTTACTTGTTGAAGTGCATCAATTATTTTATTTCAAATTGGTTACATAACTAGGACCTATTAATAATAGAGGAATAACATATGCTCCTCAATGACACTCTCATTTTTTAATGGAATTTGATGAGTTTTTAGGGTCTCAAAAAATGAGATCAATTTCCTAAAGATCCATATTAAATTTAGAAAAAGTGAGAATTTTTTTTAGAGCCCAAGAGTAGAGGAATATGATCATCACATATATTTTTTAGGATTTTAAATATTCCAAAAACATATTGGTATGGTTCTAGTAGTACTAGTAAAAGTGTATTATATTTTTGGTCACCTAGGAAAACTTTTATGTTCACTTAAAATTTTATGGGTTTTTTTTTGATTTTTTCATTGAACCTTTTTCCCATTGTATCATTCATAATGATGGATAACATGATGTGATCCTAAAATTTGATAAAAAAAAAACATTTTAAATTTTTTTAATCCAAAATCCTATTTTATACTTATCAGGGGTTGTTAAAGCATGAAATATTTAAATGGTTCTCATTGTTTCTTTGGGCTGCTCCAGATTTTCATACTTTATTATTCATGTAAAAAATCCCTATTTACACATTTAAATTATTATAAAATATTCCTTACATAAATTAGGTCTAATTTTACTTTTTTATTATGTAAAATATGATTACATATGTATTAAATATTATTTATGGGTAGGTGTATTTCATTTTTATATAAAACCAATGAACCATATAACAAATATATAACATTCATGTGAATCCTTAACCAAGAAATAGTTATACTTACATCTCAAAAAACTAACATTGAAGTCATTAACATATCTTGGGCCATAATGTTAATATCCATTCTTATTGAAAAAACACAAGTAAATATAATTAGTCACTTATTCCATTTCATGTGTCCACATTAATGTCTTACATTTTTCTCAATAGTTTACCTATATTGTGTATACTACCAAATTTTCCTTTAGGGTTTTTGTAACTACATGACATATGATGAATAATGTTTTTTAATCATGTTTGGTTATATGAACATGCCCTTATGTAAACATATTGATATATTATGTAAAAGATAAAATTAAATATCAATTTAAAATTATATAAAATAGAAAAGGCATATGAATTGAAAGAACATATATAACACAAAAATATAATTATAAAAATAGTTATAGTTACATTTCAAAAAACCATCAAGCATTCCCATTAAAGTTTTAATATGTTATATAAGTTTATAAATTGTTATAAAAGTATTATCCTTACCATAACATTGAATTCACTGACATATCATGACATAATTATAAGATACCTTCCTATTAATAAAATAAAATTAAATTTTTAAGCAACCCATTGCAGTTCACATGTCCGCTTTTATTTCATACATTTTTTACAATAATTCACTTTCCTTATGTACTCTTAAAATTTTTACATCAAGGTATTTGAATCATATGTTATAACATATGAGAAATATTATATTTAAATTAGGCTTTGATGGATGAACATACCCCTATGTACCAAAATTAAAATACTAAGTGTAAATTGTAGACCAATAATATAATCTCAATTTTAAAATGTGGATGAATGGAAAAAGCATGTGATTTATTTGAAAAAATACAACATCATTCATATTTCATTATATTCAGAGAAAAAAAATACAACACAAAAATTTAACCAACAAAATCTTATATTTATATCCCAAAAAATTATCAAATGTGCATATTTAAGATTTTAGATGTAATATATGTTTATAAAATGTTACAAAAGTATGATCCTTACCTTAATACTATATTTGTTAATATATATACACACATAATAAAATTCACTTTTTATTTAATTTTGATTTTGACACCACATGATGAATCCACTAACATTTCAAAAAATTATCCTAAGCCACTCATTGTAGTTTATATTCTTGTATTTTATGAAATATTTGAAAAACTACAATTTCATTTATATGTTAGTGCTTTGACATCAATATCTAAGCCATATAAAAACTTACCTAAACAATGATATAGTTGCATCTCAAAAATATCAAGTATTGACATTTATTTTTAAATATATTATAGACATTTATAAAATGTAATAAAAAATATGATCCTTACCTACTTGTTGAAGTCACTAAAATATTAGATCATAATTATAAGATTCTTGTCTATTAAAAAAAAAGGGAAGTAAAGAGATGTATTTTTTTTGAAAAACTATAACATTCATAAGTCACCCCATTGAGGTAAAAATATAAAATACATAGACATCTTAACAAAATAAAATAGATACATCTTAAGCAACTATTAGATATTCACATTCAAGTTTTAAGATATTATAGAAGTTTATGCATTGTAATAAAATGTATGATCCTTATCTACGTGTTGAAGTAATTAAAATATCAAGCCATGATTTCAAGATCATTTAATTTATTCAAAATACAAACAAATGTCCTAAGTCACTCATTGTATAGTGGATGGACATGAGTTGTTTGGAAAAATACATCATTCATGTGTTTCCCCATTGAGAGAATCTTCTGCAACACATAAACCTTAACCAAAGATAACTATAGTTATATCTCAAACAAATATAAAGTATATATATTCAAGGTTTACAATTTTATATAAATTTATAAACTATGAAATGAATTGTGAATATTGATTACATGTTTAAGTCAATAATAAATCATACCAAATTCTAATTTCCTTTCTTATTCACAAGACACAAGTAAATTTCATGATTTACTCATTACATAGCAAATGGATGTGATTATTTTGATGGAATACATATTCATATGTCAATGCATTGAGAGGGACATCTAAAACACATAAACCATAATCAAAAACATAATTAAATACAGCTAAAAAAACTATCAAGTATGTCCTTTCAAGGTTCAATATTTATATAATCTTATAAATTATAATTAAAATTATGATCATTCCCATAAAATTAAATTCACTAACTTATTGAGCCAAAATTATATATTTTCTATATTACCCATAAAACATAATTAAAATTCCTAATTTACTTTTTACGTATTGAATGTATGTGAATTTTTTGAGTAACTACAATATTAATATGTTGTTGCATAGAGGGAAACATCTACAACATATAAACCTAAAAGAAATAATATCTATTTTAACATCTCATACAACTATTATTTGTTCCACTTTAAATTTTAGTATGTTATAAAGTCTTATAAAATATTAAAACATTATGATTATTACCATGTTACTAAATTCACTAATTTTGTAGCCTACAATGATGCTAAGTTCATTACTTATTCACAAAATAAAATTAAACATCCCAAGTCCCTCATTCTAGTCCATACCATCTACAAACCTTTACGGGGTAATATTTTAGGTTATTTAATAATTTTTAGACCCTCTAATACAATCTAAGTTTCAAAGTGTGTAAAAATATAAAATGAACATTAATTGTTTGACATAATAAATAATGCATATAGCTATGTTGAAAACAACATATTTTAAATACACTAACATATCACCAACCATAATTATAATATCCAAGTTCCTATTTATAAAATAAAGTTAAATTTCTTAAGGCAATCATTTTAATCCATGTAATCACATTTTTCAAGACATTGTATCTAAGAGTTCACTTAACTTGTAATAAACCCTATGGTGAAATTATTAATATTTTTTATTTAGGAAACAACCCTTAATTTATCCAAATAAGATCAAGGATCAATAACCCATCGATCCCCTTTCCCCACTTAAACTTGTATATTTAAATTTATGAGGTAATAAAAGTATAAATGAAGCTAAATTCTATTTTACTTATAAAAAATCATTATTAAAGAGAATACAATACATAATTTACTCAAATAAGGTGAACGTTTCAGCTGGTAATCTTACAACACAATAAATTTAAGTCTAATAGTTATTTCAAGGCAAAATTATACTAGTTCTTATGAAAAATTAAAATCAAACCATGTACAATAATATTTAAAAAAATGCATCAATATTATAATGTTTCCTAAATAACATATGTAAAATAAAACTAGCAATCAAATTATAACATTTAAAATTTATTATCATTGTAATAAACATCCTATATTTTAAAAATATATCCAATTTAATACAAAAAATTTCCATATGCAAGCACACCAATATAATATATTAAAATATTCCATATATGCCCAAGCACCAACTAGACATAATCAAAATATCCATTTAAGAAAACTAATAACCAAGAAAGAGAGGGAGATCATGATCAAAGAATTTTTTGTCCAAATACAAAGTCTTATGGTTCCCACACACACTTTCCAAAATTAAGATTGGCCCTATCATTCAATGAGGGGAGTAGATATGAGAAACCATCAAGAGAGAGAACCATGTAATGACAAGTTATTACACAATCAACCATAAATTAATAAATCTATATAGAACTAGATAAATTGAAACTATAATTATCACCATTTAAATTAAAAATAATGATAATCATGTTAAAAAGATAATACAAATGAACATAAACAAAATGATAAAATAAAATAATTATTTAACCAAATAATAATCAAATATTTAAGCCACACAACCATTAAATATCCACTTAAATATTTATATTATTTGTAAATAACATAAGTACACCCCTATGATTTCCAAGTTTCATAAATATTTATTAATGCACAATTATCTCAATACTCAAGATATGATCTCATCCATTTAGGTTAGGATTTAGCATATAACACTTCATATAAGTTCATTAAATAAGAATGTGTTCATAATATACTTTCATTTTAGATCATGGTTCTAAGAACCAAGATATACATAATTTAAAATAGATAGATTTTGATGAAATGTTCTAATTAGATAAATTTTTATAAGGAAAAGAGGTTTTATTTACAACACATAGGTTATATAGGAACCCATAATTATTTATTCCAACCTTATGTCGAGGAGGGTTCCCTCATGCCCTTATAAAATTAAAATAATAGAAATATTAACACATTTTTATTTACATCCCATAAACTAATCATTAAAAGCATGCATGGTTTTAATAATGGTTTAAAAATACTTTAATTAATAATATATAACTTAATGTCCACAAAATAATAGTATAATCATGTCCAATCAAGATACTAACAATCACATAATTATTAATCCAATGAAGAATCCATCTTTCAAAATGTATGCATGCAAAATTTAGTTATGTTTAAAACATATCCTTTACTTCTTAAAACCATGTGGGTATGTGTGTAGTAATAAAATGAGAGAAGAGCTATGATTTTATTATCTAATGCAACTTATCTAAGATATTTTAAAAATAATAAAAAAGAAAAAATCATAATCATTCATCATTCCTTAATATATTTTTTTATTAAATTTTATATACGGAAACCATCACATCTAGGGCATACTTATTCACTATTTCATTCATATAAGTACACTAAGTCCATAATAGATCAAAAATGGTTGCAGGTGTACCAAGGTTGTAATAACTAAGTATAAAATTCAATAATAATTATTTTCATACCTAGGCATCATGGAATGTTGTTGGGGTTGTTGAAAGGAATTAATAGAGAACTAGTCTCTTTCTAAATATTTTTTAAAAATATTATGATTTTAACAAAATATCAATATGTAACTCAATATTTATCAAGCTAAGGAGATTAAATCAAAAATAATTTAGGAATTGATTTAATTAAAAAAATATTATAGTTCACAATAATGCTTAAAAAACCCATTGTAAAAGGTAATAATTTACAAAAATATTTAAAAAAACTTTTGAAGATATACCATATAGAAAAATTAAATGTAACTACTTAATTTGAATTTGAATAAATAGATGGTTTTTAGGATCCCCATAGGGAACCAAGGCTTCAATCTCAAAGAGTGTGATAATAAAACCAAACATGGATTAAATATTTTGGTTTAGTTAATATGTACAAATTACAAGCTTAATGCAATATCAAAAATATAATCAAACAACATGCAAGCCTCATATGAGGGATGAGGTAAGATTTCTTTTAACATATTGTATAATAATTAGCAATAAAATGAAGCTTGTAAAATTATAATTATGTGTGTTTGAGAGAGAGTATGAGTAAGAGAGAGGGGGGGGGGGGGGGGGAGAGAGAGGGTCCAAGTATTGTACAATGATTGAGAGTTATGAAGTATCAAATGAAAATAATAAATATGGTATGCATATGTTATAGCGTTATCATTCAATGTTGAAAACTCTAAGGTTCAAAATTATAAATAATTATTAAAATGTTTTTAGAGTTACAATTATTTTCCTTCAATATTGAGGCTAAAAATATGTATGAGAATAATAGTGAAAGTCATTACATAAATTAAAAGCTTGAAGATTATATTAAAGATAGAAATCTCCATAGGGTGATAAACAAATAATAATAACTATAACATAAATGATGAGTTTTTATTTTTGGCCACAAATATAACAACACATATAGTGAGAATATTTATCCTTATAAATATATCCACTTAAAAAATCCATGACCCAATTAGGGTTTGAATAAATTTAAATCTTACCAATAACAGAAGGATGAAGAGATGAAATGGTTAAAGGAAAGTTGGAGGAATTGGTAAAATGAACAAAGGAAATGCCATCAATAATATTTTTATGTAGGATGATACCATGAAAATTAAGACCATAGACACTCAAGATGGTCCTAGTAGGAAGACAAGAGGTTAGAAAAATCAAGAAGATGTTGAAGAGGAAACAAAGGAAAACACCTTAAAAAAAAAGTCCAAGCTTTACAAGATGAAATAGAGGAAGCAAAGAGTTTGAATGAACTTGATGTCTAGTAAGGCAAGGTTGTCTATGAAGTGATGTTTTGTTTATGATTAGGAGGCTTTTTCTAGTTTTATGCTAACTTTTTTATCTATTGTAATTTGGCTTCTTATTTTGGTAAACTTGGTTTACATTAGTTTTTGTTTGGTACTTTATTGTTTTATCTCTTTGTTTATGCAAAAGGTTTTGGGACCCTTTAAAAAAAAAATTTACCCATGTAAAAAAACACAATCCTATAAACCAACCATGTAAGGAGAATAAAACACAATTTAAAATGTAGCCGTAAGAAGATATAGTAGTTTAAAAACATAGCCCTACCACTATTCTAAGGTATCATAACTCATAAGAAAGTTAAAAAAATGTTTAGCTAGGGTTTCAAAAAATAAAAAAGTATATTTTCAACCATGATCATTTCTAAAGAATGAATTTAAGACAAGTGAGATAGAAAGAGTAACCCATGCATGTGAGTGAAGGCCTAATTAATAATTCTAGTCAATAAATTTCCAATCCATGAGTAGTTCTAGGAGACCCTCTATCTTTATTCCTCTTTAAATTCAAAGCTTCCTCATTTCAATAAAAAAAATACTTAAAAAAAAACCCCAAAAAATCATGTTTCCCCCCTTTCCTCCCAAACAATAACACAACATATAAATTAAAAAATAGTAGAATATGTATAATGGTGACCAAAGAAGACTTAAGGTCAAGTGTCAAACTTTGGAGGGACTCAACAAATATAAAAACACATCTAAACTATTAGAGAGTAATGAGAATTTCAACTAATTCACTATCCTTCTCCACCAAATCCTCCACAAGTCAAAGTAATAAATAGTCATTCAAAGGATTCATGGAGTAACTTTCAAAGAAAATAGGTACACTTATATCCAAACCCCAATTTAGACTTATGCCATTATCACACAAAAATGTATTTCAACGAAGAACTAAACCAATGCATAAAAATAATTATGGTAACAAATTAGATCAAAACATAATGATAAATTTTAAAAACATCACGAGTTATTCAAACTGTAGTTTAAAACATAAAAATATTTAGACATTTTAAGGTCATTCTAAACTCTTAAATATATATACCTTACAACCATGTTTCATTGATAAATGGGATAAACATTATGTTAGGATTGTTTAAAAAAAGTTTAAAAAAAAACGTATCATGAAGTTTAAGATAATAATCACTAGAAATTTTCCATGGAAAAATAATAATTCAATCTTCATAAAATCACTACAAATAAGATCAACACTAAAAAGGTAAAATTAGAGTTGATATGAGTGTTAACACTAAAATAGGTCTAAAACACCAAAAAAATCAATTGTTAAAAATCAAAAGTTAAGCACAACCAATAAATCTCATGAGAGTAGGGACTTCAAACTGTCAAACATGAAACAAAAAATTAAATAATTATGAACCAATAATTTAATAACACACAACTCCCTTAAACTATGATTTATTAATATTAATGATAAAGTGATAACAACTCAACAACTAAGATATTGACTAAATTAAAATAGACAAAAGGTTGTTTGTGCAGGGTTTTATGTCCATTTATACTTCACTCCCATATATATCCCTCTCCCTAATAATAATATCCCTCAGTTCTAGGGAACTATCCTCAACACACTTTTTAAAAACAATGCAATATTCATTCCATGCAAGAAGATCATAAATTCAATTTAATGATATTTGTTATTTGATAGGGTAAATGAATGGGTTTGGATGGATGTTTTACCCAATACATAAAATTAAAGGTATATAATAAGTAAATTACATAAGATGAACAAGAAACTATAGCTTCCTAGGCTATGCCAACATTCTACTAAACTTCAGAAAAAACCTACTAGGCTATGTTATTAATCCATTAAACTTTTAAAAAAAAACCCAAACCTAGTACATAGATGAAACAAAGCAAAAAAACCATCAAGGGATTAGAAGGAAGACTACTTAGATATTGAGTAATCTACTAGTGTAACTATCTTGGTACCCTCAATAATATTATTATTTTTCACCTTTTTAAGCCCCCCCCCTGATGCATTTTCTTGGTCCTTTTGTGCTAGCTTCCATCTATCTCTTACTGACAAGGGCTTCTTTTCCTTTCTTACCATTCTATGCAGCCTTGGGTTTACCTTTGGCCTTATTGTTCTTATCTTCCTTAATTATATTAACATGTTCCATTTATAGGGCCTTCTCCAAAGATGGATTAATGAGACTTTTGGTATTTTTCTAGACATCTCCACCACATATATTTTGTTTCATCCTTCATCTCACTCCAAGTCTCCAATTGCTTTGAGATTTTAAGTTCTAATTTATCAATTTTGGCCTCAAGTTTCATGCCTGTGATGCTCCTTGTTATGGGTAATTTCATATTAACCTTAGTCCTCTCTTCCCCATTTAATATAATGACATCCTAACCATAAGATTTCAATAAGTCATAATTTATAATAACTACATTACCCAAATATTTTCATTTAGTCATTTTAACTTTGAATCCTAGAAATTGGTCATGATTAGCGTAAATATAAAATAATACTATTAATTTAATAAACCAAATAAAAACATTAACATTATTTAAAAGGTGAAGTGATGTTCTTCCCATCTTGAAAGCATCATCATCCTCGATGTTATAAGAAATATATATATATATATATATATATATATGATATAAATCCTTATATACTTCATGATAATCCTCCCACATAATATTTTCCCCATTGTATTAGTAACATTAAACCTTACAATGGGAAACTTATTTGTTTCAAAATAAAAGATTTCATATTTCAACAACCCTCAGGGGCTTTACCATAACCACTATTAGATCATGAAGCTACCAATGTTTCCAATACAAAACATGGGTAAAATTAATATTATAATTATTAAAAAGGAAACATGAAATTACATTATATCATGGGGTCTTCTAATTATAAATTCAAATGGGTTGATGACCTTCAAGATATCAAAGTGACTCACATAATAATTTAGAATATTTAAAAAACTTAATAGATTTTTAATCTAAAACAAATGTTATCTCCCAATAACAACTGCTTGGAGTCTTTTTCCTTTGTGTATATTTATTCTACATACTTATAAATTCAACCATACATATCCTAGTAAAAATCACCTACTCTTCCATTTCCTTCAATATATTTACTTATTCATCTTATGGATATAATACTTCCACCCATAAAAATATTTAAAAATATCCATACTTAAATTTGAGTGATATGTATTAGTATATACAACTCTACCAATGTTAATTACTTTTCACATTTGTATTTTTAATTGATATAGTAATACTAAATCATATCTTATCAAACATGATTTACCCTCTCCTTCTAAGCATCAATCTATAGGTGATATGAAAAATTTAAATTCAATTTCATTACAAGATTTATATACAAGGTTTTAAAAAACCTTTATTTTATTCATGTATCTCTATCAAATATATTAATAAAGGAAATCATGGAATCTAAATATTTCCTAAACAAATATTTTTTTCAAAGAAAATGAGTCATCCATTAAGTTACCCATAGTGAAATTGGAATATTTCACAATATTATCAACTATGAAAAAGATAATAATGTTCTTCTGTTTACACATTAGAATCTCTAAAAATGAATCTATATTAACAACATACCATTTCCAATTGGGAATCTCATGTGGATATAATAACCCTTTTGGGTGTACGTATTCAACTTTAACCTAATGACACTCAAGGCAACAAGCTATAACCTCTATTACATCCTTCTTGAGACTTATCTAATATTATTATTATTTTAAATATTCCAATAGCTTAGTAACCCTTGGTTAGTTTAAATAAGGAACATAATGTGCCTTCTCAATAACTTTGGTTCTCATATTAACAAAACTAGTAACACACTTTCTCTCAAATTACCATTCTCTCAAACTCATAACCATCATATTGGTGGTCTTGAACATCAGTTTCAAATGTATTTTTTAAACTTTTAAAAAAACTCATATGTATAAAATTTATCCAAAATATGTTCTTTAAAGGTTGCACTTATTATATACGTGGCAACTATGTGCCATTTTTGTTTAAGAGCATCAACCAATCAATTTTAGTTTCTCTTAATATACCTAATGTGAAAATCATATTCACACAAATAATCCATCTAATTAAATTTTGGAGTATTTAAGTTGGGTTTATTAAAAATTTAATTGATCCCCAAGTGATCAATATTGATCTCAAATGTATTTCTTAAGATGAAATTCTTCTACATCAGAAACACATGAACTATGGTTACACTACCCAATTCATGAGGAGTATTTACCAAATCACAAGAATTTAATTTATCCAACTATTAAGCCACAATTTAAGATTATAGAATGAAAAATTCACCCAAGCCTTCTCCTAAAGCATTTTTAATAGCCAAAAACTTACCATTTGGGTTGATAACTTTTAGATTAAGAATTGGAGTCAAATTTTATTTTAGGAATTTGAAACCCTTCTCAAAAAAATTATACCATTCAAATATCTTGCCATTTTTTGTAATTAATTAAATGGATTCAATATTTTTATAAGCCTTTATCCAAGTGTAACTATATAAATCCATGTGTTTTTATCAATTAATTTGATCTCCTTACCCACATAATATTTTGTTCCAAATATGGAACTTCACAGTACCCATGTATGTTTGTGTAATGCCTTAGTTCATACCTCACAACACTATGACATTGAATAGCTCTATCATAAGTCCCTATCATCATGGATACACATATAACCTTCTCTACTTTACATTATGCTATGTAATTTCTTGGTACTAAGCCATGTCAAAATTTTGTCAATATACTACATAATTGAAAGTTGAACTTCCACACCTGTAGAAAGGTCAACCATCACTTGAGAAAATGATTAACTATTTTATAGCCATTATAGTTTTTAACTTCCTTATTATAATAATGTATATATTTTAATTTAGTCCATCTTATGGGGATCAATTGATAAAAACCACCAAAGATCATATGTATGAATGTTATAATTATCTAAGTATCTAATTTTTAATGGTAAATTGCATTCTTCATGAAAACCTATAAAAATTAGTTAGGAAGTGTATTCACCATCATTGATAATGAGAATACTCATTATCAAACTTGTTTAACATTTTACACACTTTTACATTTGCCAATTATTTATAATTAAAGAAAATTTGTTATATTATACAAATATTTATCATTCAAATGTGTTTTAGTTTAATATAGTTATAATTTTCCATTGCATATTCTATAACCCATAGATTGCTAGCTAAGTTAAAGGGTTTTCTTACAAACTTCCATATTGTGCCCCATGGTTTAGATCAATGGTATCCGATAAATATATTAATGTAATCTAAGGGTTAAATAATTAACACTTAGACATTAAATGATCTAACAATTTCATATGCCTTTAAACACATCAATGCAAAAAAAAAAAAAGGATAGAAATCAACTCAGTTATATTTTAATGTATCTTGAATAATGATGTAGAAAGAATATTATGGATAACACCCATTAAGTATTTGATAGGTAATCCTCAAACATCCAAAAACTCATTCAGGATGATAACAAAGCACAACACATTGAACCCTATGGTTAATTCCATGAACTCATGATATATCTTGGAACACAAGTGACATTTTTCTACACATAATGTGCATCCACCATTCCAACATCAAACCCATTTCAAATTTCAAGCCAATCTTGACATTCCAATATTTGACTCTAAAATAAATGCTACAACATTTAATAGTTAGATTAACAAAACTTGAGGGATACTTCTCAATAAATCACTTCAATAATTTGAAGAATATTACATTCATTATATTGAATATGTCAACTTACATGTCTGACCATTGGGAAACATTTAAGGCAAATGATCAAAATGCATATATCCCATTGACACTTAGAGTTAATTTTATAAAATTATTAAGGAGTATTACCCCCTCAAACACTATGAGGATTAATACATCATGTTTTAAAGTTTCTCTAATGTAAAGATTAGTCAGTTGAAGAATAAACCATTGAATTATAAGACTACACTATGTATCCATGTGAGAGAAAAAATGATTTACATAATGTGTTGAAATAAATCAATAGATTCAACTTATATCCATGTAAATATGGAGCTATAAAATTTCAACACTTTAGTGGAAAAATTCTATAACACCATCAAGATCAAAGATAAGAAAAAGATGAATAATATATTTACCTCTTCAACTATAATTATAAAATTTTTTTATCCCATGCTTGATAAGCTATCAAAACATCCTACATAAAATTATAAGTCACTACATACATAATAGTAACATAAACCAACTACACAACATCAAAATAATCTAATTTATTTTGATTTAGATAAAGGAAAGAGCAAAAAATATGAAAAGTGGTGTCATTGACACCACATGAGTTCAAATAATGATTCAAAATTTTTCACATAATAATATCTTATTATGAAGTATACATCAAGTCTTTAAAGGCAGATAATAAATTTATCTAGATGTTAATTATCTAAGCACTAACACCATTTCCATAGAAACCCACTAATAATTAGAGAACCTCTTTTACATCGAGTGTTGGGTAAAGGGTCATCCACTTCCTGTCATCATTAATAGTGGGAGATAGAATATAATTAATATGTAAGATATTATCCTACTCTTAGGCTTCACCATTAACACAAATCCTTGACCATATTGAAACAACCCCCAAAAAAATTGGAATCGTATATCAGAGTATGTTTTAGACATGTGTTAGGCCAACTTACAAGACATGATAATTTAATTAAACATTAAAGATACTAAATGTATATGTGATGAGAACCTAAGGAGGGGAATTGAGGCAATTCGATAGAGGTAAACACATACAAAAGGAACTATGTGTAAGCTAGTTATTGCTTAGATGAACTATGAAATTTAGGGTGTATCAGTGTACATGTACATTGATAAGCCCCAAATTCCATACATAGCATTCACACTTATTCATAAGACCATTTCTAGGTCCTTAACCCTAGGTAAATGCCTCACTTTCCTCAGTCAGTCCTACTTGAGGATGGTTAAGTTTAAGGATTGGTTTAACTGAGAAGGATAGATTTGTTGTTCTAAAGTTATCATTTAATCATGGGTTGAGTCAAGATACATGCTATATAAATTAAACAAGCACTTAAATTTAGGAACATAATTAATTCAACACATGCAGATTTTGATTCATTTGCACAACTAACTATGTTAAAGCATAAGTGAAAATAGATTAAGTATGAGATTACTTAGTTCTACCAACTGGATTATAACACCCTTTAGCCTTTATGGTCATTTCACTATTCATACATCCTTTTATATCAAACATGGTTATTAATAATAGTTTATAAATTAACATCATCATTCCATAATCTATGTATCTATTTAAATTGGTATAGCCAATGCTGTAAAAGATTTTAAGACACATGAAAATAAATCTAGGATTCTATATAAAATAATAATTTATACAACTAGTAAGTGAATTTAGATTAGGTATTCATCCAAGAAAGACTCCTTTTCATTTCATACAATGCTTGTAATTAAATAATTTAAAGATATTAATATGTCAAGAATTCATCTCAATCCAACTAGACAAATCGAAACCAACAATCATACAATGGAAAAATTTAAGCATCATAAGCAACGAAGTTCATTCAAGTTTCAAGATGAGTGAAACCCAAATAAAAGATTCCACTTAAGGAACTCTTATACAGTTTTATTTTGGCAATCGAAGCAAAGAGGTAGGCATGTTTGACTAAAGGGAAGCAAGGTACAACTAACTTATTTATCATTATTGACTCTATTATAGTTTCCTTAAAAAGTATTCATCTAATAAAGTAAATAATGCATGGAAAGTGTTGTACATAATCATTCTTTGATTAATTTAAACATTAATTCTTTTCCCAATTAATACAAATATGTACTTATTAAATTTAGATTTCATACATAACTTGAGAAAACATATTTTATAATTGTAAATGGAGAACATACCTAGCACGCTACCAATAGGTCTAAAGTGCATGATAGAAGGGAGCATTTGTTTTATTTTTATCATAGTCTAGATATGTATTGTTGAAAGGGATAAGTGTTTCGAATGTAACTATGTACTTATAAATAAGAGTAACAAGCTATCCAATCAATAACTCAGCTAAGGCAAGTTACTACACCACTTTTATCTTATTTCATCTAGAATTCGAACAACTAATGTAATGTATCTATGCATATGTATTCCACGTAATGGCAAAGATTAAAAATTATTAACTTCTATATGATTCCCATCAACCCTATTCATTTTAAATTATATAATTATAGAACTAATGTAAAAGATCTACATATATACATTTCCATAGAGTGGCAATTGAAATAAATATTAATTTCTATAATAACATAATTCATATCTGATTTAATTTCTTCTAATCATAATAGATCTAACAAAAAAACATCTAAGTAATTCTCATTATGAAATAAATATTATTAAGGATGTTTATATCCAACAACTAAAAAAATAGGATAAAATCATTCTTATACAAACATGTTATATCAATGAAAAAATAATATAGCGATGAACAAGCATCTAAGAATTGATTGGGTTACACATCTAAATCTAACTAAGGATTATTAAATCAATATAGGACTAGTATATACAAAATATTGATCTGATTAATCAATTTAGGATCATAAGGAATAAAGTATTAATATAATCATAATAATAATAATATAAGGTACCTATATAGCAGCTTTAACCAATAATTAATTTATTCCTTTGATATTCCAATTTTATAATCTATGCACAACATTTGTTAGCAACCAATGAGATAAATATAATAACTAAAATCAACAAATATAATCTATCT
>JARHVA010004182.1:1122500-1137500 GCA_037957365.1 Torreya grandis | reverse complement strand
AATTCTCTTAAGGCTTGTTTGAAGCTATTTTTAAATTTTACCTTATTATTTCCATCTTCCTATCATATTCTAGTAGGAAATTAGGTCCATTAACAACCCTATTTTCTAGGTTATCTCAACCAATAAGTGTTTTGCACTTATGTACATATAAGGCTTCAAATGGATCCATCTTAATAGCTAAATGCTAGGAATTGTTATATGCAATATCAACCAAATGAAGATAATCCTCCCATTTTGTTTGTTGATCCATTACATACATGTGTAGCATGTCTTCGACCACTTGGTTGGATCATTCTATTTTCCCATCTATTTCCAAATGATATAAATATTTAAAATTCAGCTTTGCTCCAAAGGTTATAGTTAAAGTATGCCAAAACCTTGAATAAATAATTTGTCCTAATCTGATATGATCACTTCAAGTATATCATGGAATTTTAACACTTCCTTCACAAATCTTTCATAAAATACAAATTCATCATTTGTTAAATTTCCAGTAATAAAGTGGCCAACTTTAGTTGTTTTATCAGTCACTACAAAGATTGTATCATGCTTGCTACATGATTTTGGCATCCCTATAATAAAATAAAGTGAGACTATATCCCACTTATCTTTTGGAATATCATGAGGGTACAGTAGTCTTCCTAGATGGTAATGCTCAACCTTAGCCCACTATCATTCCAAGTATTTCACTATAAATTTAGTGACATCATGCTTCATCCTAGGCTAAAATTAGAGCTTTTTCAACTCATGCATCATTTTTGTAACACTTGGATGAGCATAATAAGTTAATTATGTAATTAATTAAGTACAAAATTTATCATGTCACCCATCCCAAAGAAAAATTATACCTTTACACCTAATTAGGCCATTTTTTGCAACAAAAAATTCAACAATTTTTTTTACTACTGGCTCGTCAGCCAAACCTACTCTTACTTCATGGTAGAATACATCAATAAGATATTTTTTGAAAACAACACTTCTAAAATTTCCTTATAACACTAATAAGGAAGCAATGTACGTATGTTTGTTGAGTGCATCAGTCACACAGTTCTCCTTGAATTTGATATGTAATATATTCATGTCAAAATTTCTCAAAAATTCCAACCACTTGTACTAGCATGCATTTAAATCTTCTTGAGAGAACAAATAATCAAGACTTTTATGATCAGATTTTACTTGAAAAGGCTTTCCCAGGAGGAAATGTTTCCATTGCTTACGTGCATGGATAATGGCATCAAGCTCCATGTCATGAGTAGGATAATTATTTTCATGTTATTTTAATTTTTGTTACACATAAGCCACAACCTTGCCTTCTTGAGTCAAGATACCTCCATATCCTTCTTTAGAAGCATCAAACAAAACTTTAAAGTTACCATTTAGTTTGGTATGATCAAAATAAGAAATTTATTAAGTATCCCCTTCAACTTAACAAACTCTTCCTCACACTAAGGATTTCATAGGAATTTATTTCCTTTGTGTTGCAAAGAAGTGATGGGATAGGCCACACTATAAATTTTTTCAATAAAGTGTTGATAATAACTAGCTAACCCCATGAAGCTTCACACTTCATGCACATTAGAAGGAGTAGGCTAATATTAGATTACTTTGATCTTGGTGGGGTCAACATCAATGCCTTCTTTAGAAATAATGTGTCCTAATTAATAAATTTAAAATTCATAAAATGCACATTTGGATAATTTTCCATAAATCTTATACTATCTTAGTCTTTGAAATATTAAATGGTGCTGATCATGTTTCACCTCATTTTTAGAATAAATCATAATATCATCAAGAAAAACTAGCATAAACATATCCAAGTAATCTCTAAATATGTTATTCATAAGGTTTATGAAGGTTATAGGTACATTGGTTAAGCCAAAAGGTATAATCATAAATTCATAGTGTCCATATCAGTTTGTAATGGCAATTTTATGAATTTCTTCTTCCTTGATACATAACTTATGGTAACTAGACCTCAAGTCAATCTTAAAAAATACTATAACACCTTTCAATTGATCAAACAAATCATTGATTCTTGGCAAAGGATAACCGTTTTTTATTCTTACCTTATTCAGCATGTGGTAATCAATGCAAAGCCTTAGATTACCATCTTTAATTTTTATAAAGACTACTGAAACACCCTAAGGAGACACACTTAGTCGTATGCTTCCACTGTCTAAAAATTTTTACAATTGAACTTTTAAATCTTATAGATCAACCACATTCATGTGGTAAGGTGCCTTAGATGGAGGGGTAAATCCATGTATGATGTCAATAATAAAATTAAATCATCGCTTGGGTGGTAACTCAAGTAACTTTTTAGGAAAGACATCCATAAAATCCCTTAGTATAGGAAAATTTGTATGTTCTACTCTTTTTCATTAGATATTTCCTATAGTTAAACTACATAAAGCTTATAGCCCTTCCTAAATCTCTTTTTAGTTTTAGGGATGAAAGTGTTTTATGTCTCACATACCCTTTCATGCCTTGAAATTCTACAACTTGGCCAAGGTCATTGGTGCATCGCTCTTTTTACCCACACAATCAAGAGTGGATTGATGTTCATGCAGCCAATCCATCCCAAAGATGAGATCATAAGACCCTAAAGGCATGATAAACAAATTTACCTTGGTCTTGAAAGAACCAAGGTCTAATTTTGCTTGTTCTATGCATTTAAGAATAGGTACTTTCTTGTTGGTACTGAATTCCACTTCCCAACCTTCTCTTATTAGGACTAGTTTACTATTACATCATTTAGTAGTAAAAGGAGAAATAAAATAGTTCATTGCACTAGAATAAATCAATGTAGTTAAACTAAAACCATTAATTTTACCTCGAGTCTCAATATGAGTGGTCTATAAGTTAACATTGTGATTATAAATAACAACATATACCCTATGGTTCACTATTTGGACTAATTTCAATTTAGGATACTTCTTTTTTTAGTGATTGTAACCACATTCCCAAGATATAATTGGTATAGAGGATGCTATTGGAATAGTGTTATCACCTGTGGTAGGTCCATGTGATTTGTTTTGATGTTGTTCCTTCTTATAAGAACTAGATTTGGAAGATCCATGGGACTTAAAATTCCTATTTTGATTATAAAAATTGCTAAAATTCTTATTACCTCCTAAAAATCTTTGGATAAAGTCAATTTTTTTGAAGTTCTTATTTGTGGGAGAAAGGTTCTTGGCCTTAGATTGTTGCCTGTTAGATTTGAATTCTTGCCTTACCTTTTGGTGAGACTTTTCTTTCTCCTCAACCCTATATGTTGATTTTATGGTTGTAGCCAATTTTTTTAGATTTGTCATGAAAACATCATACATCATAATCTCCTTAAGCCCAAGATTGAACATATTAATCTTAGTTTCCTCATCATGCATATAGTTCACATGACGTAGTAAGTTGAAGAATTTATTCTTTTATTTAGTAAAAATCATGTTCTCATACTTTAAGAGATAAAAATTAGTGATTTTCTACTCCTTATAATTTGTATTCAAGTACCTTTTAAAAATTGAGTCTCAAAAACATACCAAAATAGATTTGAAGGTTGATACCCTTCAATATCACAAAGATGGTTCCACCATAATAATGTAGGGCCTACTAGCTGATAGGCTGCTACTCTAGATTTCACATTGGAAGGCATATTATGCAAATTGAATTACTTTTATAAGTGTACCAACCAAACATTAGCTACACCACCTAATTCTTCACCTAAAAAGGTAGGTTGTGAATGATTCTTTATCTCTTTGATGAATGGGTCAACAATAATCAAAGGTGGTTTTTGAATTATAAGTCCTTCCACTTATCTAGTTTCTAGTTTAGGTACTTCCTCTTAAGATACCCCCTCAAGAAGATTCAATCTTTGTTCCCTTGTAAAGAGTTAAGGGCTATCAAGATCCCACTTAGAGTTTTCTCATGTTTATCAGTTGGAATCCCACTGAATACTTCAACATGGGGTACCTCTATTTTATTGTTAGCATTATTCATAGGAAGTTCATCTAGGTTGTGAATGGGGATACAACCTTAATGACCCCTTCCATGTCCTTGGCCTCTACCCCTAGCTGGGTTGATATTCAAAAGATTTTTGTGGATGTTACCTCTACTTGATCACATTCTAACCATATTGAGAAATCACAAGTGATAAGATTGTAATTATTAGAAGAAAAATACTTATTCCTGAGTTCCCTATAGTAGAACACTACTCTGATACCAAATGAAACAACCCCGAAAAAAAATTGGAATCATATATCAGAGTACATTTTGGACATGTATTAGACCCACTTAAAATACTTTTTAATGAAACAAAACTTTAGATACACTACACACATATGTGACTAGAACCAAAGGAGGGAAATTGAGGCAATTCTCTAGAGGTAAACACTTACAAGGGGCACTATGGGGAAGCTAGTTTTTGTTTATAAGGATTATGTAATTTAGGGAATATTTGTGTACATGTACATTGATAAGTCCTAAGTGCCATATGTGGCATTCATACTTCCTCATGGGACTATTACTAGGTCCTTAACCTTAGGTAAATGCCTCACTCTCCTTAGTCAAACCTGCTCAAGGATGGTTAAGTTTAAAGATTGGTTTAATTTAGAAGAATAGCTTTGTTATTCTAAAGTTATCATTTAATCATGGGTTGAATTAGGATACATGCTATATAAATTAAACAATCAATTAAAATCAAAAATGGAATTAATTAAACACATGTAAATTTTGATTCATTTACATAGCTAACTATGTTTAATCATAAGAGAAAATAAATTAAGTACGAGATTTCTTAGTGCTATTGGTTGGGTTATAACATTCTTTAGTCTTTATGGTCATTACACTATTTGTACATCATTTTATATCAAACATGGTTATTCATAATAGTTTAAAACTTAACATCATCATTCCATAATCTATGCAACTATTTAAATTGGCATAGCCAATTCTATAAAAGATTTTAAGACATACCTGCAAATAAATCTAAGCTTCTATATAAAATAATAACTTATGCAACTAGTAAGTGAATTAAAATTAGGTTATCATCTATGAAATAATCCTTTTCATTTCATACAATGCTTCATAATTAAATACTTTAAAGATATTAATATGTCAAGAATTCATCTCAATCTAACTAGACAAAAGGAAACTAGCAAGCATATAATGGAAAAATTCAATCATCATAAGTAACAAAGTTCATTCGAGTTTCAAGATGAGTAGAACCCAAATAAAATGTTCCACTTAAAAAACTCTAATAATTTTTTCTATTGACAGCTAAAGCAACAAGGTAAGAAAGTTTAGCTAAAAGGAAGGAAGGTATAACTAACTTATTTATCATTTTTGACTATATTAGAGTTTCCTTAAAAATTATTCATCTAATCAAGTAAATAATTCAAGGAAAGTGTTGTAAATAATGATTCTTTGATTAGTTTAAACATTAATTCTTTTACCAATTAATAAAAATATGTACTTATTAAATTTAGATTTCATACATAACTTGAGAAGTGATATTTTATAATTGTAAACGGAGAACGTACCTGGCATATTGCCAATAGGTTTGAGGTGCATGATAGCAGGAAGCATTTATTTTCTTTTTCTCATAGTCGAGCTATGTATTTCTAAAAGGGTTAAATGTTCCAATTGCAGCTATATACTTAAGAATGAGATTAATAAACTATCAAATCAATAACTCAGATAAGACAAGCTACTATGAAACTTATATCTTATTTCATTTAAAAATTAAATAAATAATATATTGTATTTGTGTGTATGTATTCCATGTAATGATAAAACTTAACAATTATTAAGTTCCATCTGATTCCCATCAACCCTATTCATTATGAATTATACAATTGTAGAGTTAATGTAAAACATCTACATATATACAATTCCATCAAGTGGAACCTAAAATAAATATTAATCTCTATAATAATGTAATTCATATTTTCTTTAATTCTTCTAATTGCAATAGATCTAACATAAAAACATCTAAGTATTTCTTGTTACAAAATAAATATTATTAAGGATGTTTATATCTAACAACTAAAAAAATATAATAAAATCATTCTTATCAAACATGTTATATCAATGAAGAAATTATATAGTGACAAACAAACATCTAGGATTTGATTGTTTTACACATCTAAGTCTAACTGAGGATTATTAAATCAATGTAGGATTAGTAAATATAAACTAGTGATTTTCTCAATAAATTTAGGATCATAAGGAATAAATTATTAATTCAATAATAATATAAGGTACCTTTATAACAACTTCAACTAATAATTAATTTATTTCTTCAATATTCTAATTTCATAATCTATGCACAACATTTGTTAGTAGCCAATGAGATCACTATAATAACCAAAATCAACAACTATAATCTATGTCATCTATGTTAATCAATAAATAAATTTGATACCGTCTTCCATATGAAGTCATCAAAGCAGGGATTCAAACTCGATCCACTTGATAAAGACAAACCTACCCCACTAGCTCTATGAGCCCTCCATCCATGGCCCTTACCACCCCAACCATTAGCAAGATGGTGGTTGTGGTAAATGAGAATAGGTAATGAATTTTGAGCACATCAATCTCTAAACAAAAGACATAATAAATAAAAGACACATGTAACATAATCAATTCATTCTAAGGTGAGACAAGAATAATTAAACCATCTAAGTATAAATTAAGAGTGAGGATGGTTAACTTAGACCATAAAATTATATAGAAAGGATTAATCCTAATTCATTATATATATTTTGAATTTATCCTACTTGTAACCCTAATCAATTTCTTGATTAGTCTTTAATAATCCAAACCCGTAATATATACTTGTAACTATTTAGGTTTAGTCTCAAAATGAAAATACACACACTCTAATGATAACAATTTAAATAATGGCATAATCAGATTTAATTAATAGATACATATTAATCCAATCACATTAGAAATAATTAATCATGCCTCCCAACGTAATAGGTCCAAACATGACCCAACAACCTTACAAGAGACTAAGTCAAAATATAATTCCAAATAATAAAATCATATTATTATTAACATAGTCAATAAAACAACATGGACAACATCACTAATACCAAGCATAATTAACATAATCAAACCCAATAAAACTTAATTCCCATTTACCTGGATTGAGATGAAGGATTTTGATGAACCACACAAAGCTCAATTGAACAACCCAGTCACCAAAGAAACATAGTCACATATCTTATACAACACACACACACACACACACACACACACACACACACACACACACACACACACACACACACACACACACACACACACACACACACACACACACACACACACAGACACACACACACACAGACACACACACACACACACAGACACACACACACACACACACACACAGACACACACACACACACAGACACACACACACACACACACACAGAGGTTGTGTGTGTGTGTGTGTGTGTGTGTGTGTGTGTGTGTGTGTGTGTGTGTGTGTGTGTGTGTGTGTGTGTGTGTGTGTGTGTGTGTGTGTGTGTGTGTGTGTGTGTGTGTGTGTGTGTGTGTGTGTGTGTGTGTGTGTGTGTGTGTGTGTGTGTGTGTGTGTGTGTGTGTGTGTGTGTGTGTGTGTGTGTGTGTGTGTGTGTCCACATCAACATAAATCTAACCATATGTATAGATTGACTAGAAAAACCCAAATATAGTCAGCCATGACATAGTCACTGGAAAAAAAAGATTTCCACAATCGATTGAAAAGAGTCTAAGATCACATAAGAGAATCAAGGCTCAAATATCAATACTAAAATAGTTTTAAAATGATAACACAAAAACCAATAAGAACAAGGTCATTATTTTCCTTCATAGTCAAATACCATATCCCAATTTCAATACAACTTTTATAAACAAATAAAGATAGATTAGATGACAAGTATAATGGTTAATAAATCGATACAACCCATAATAAAATCAAAATTACCAAGACACCAACACATACAAATTGAATTAAATAACCATATAATCAAAACCTAAAAAAAGTAATTACATCCAAAATTCCACTATACCCATATGATCAAATCGAATAATGAACAAGGTTACTAGAATGCAAAACTATCACAACATATGAAACCCATCTAGCCTTAAATCATAGAACATAAAAATGGTTGAATAAATAGAAAGATAAGCCACTAATTTAAGAATAAAATGACCCACATCCATTCCCAAATATCATATTCCTAAACACAGTTATCAAAAGGAACATACAATTATCCACAATATATTCAAGAAGACCTGTTTATTTATCAATAACCCAATCGATTAAATAAACAATCATAATATCCAAAAATACCAAGCTTATAAATATTTACAATATTCCATCATTATAAATACAACCGTAAAGCTAAAAAATGATTGCACAGTCATTATATTGAAAGACACAAAGTTTCCAAACCCTAAAGCATCCAAACATTATAAAGGAAACATGATCATTTAACATCCATACAACACACAATGTTTCAACACAGATCACAACCCATTCTTAAAAATAATAAAATGAGTGAATAAGGATAAGTATTTGATATCATCAATATATATATATATATATATATATATATATATATAATACAAGTTTATATGTAATGAATGTATCGTTATATCAATATAATTAGTCCACGTATGCACTTAGAAGTCTGAAGACTTCTTATTGCATGCACAACCTTTAATATTTTCCATTAATTAATGAAATCACAAAAATAGCCCAAGGAAAATAAAAAATACTTACTTTCAAATGCAAAATATTCTAGAGAAGGATGAAAATCTATAAGACATGCCACAAGTCACCATTATTTTTCCAAACCAACTAGCTCACCATTAAAACTAGAAGAACCATTTACTATTTATACTCAAAATTATCCATCTTCCTAACATTATTTCTACCATCCACCTTCCCAATTTTTTCCATTCATTCCCCCATACCCCTAATTAATTTACATTGAATTCTAGGAGGAGAGAAACCCTTGGGATCCCAAGGAAATCCCACCAACCTTTCCATTCATGGTGAGTCTAGAAAACTTGATACATAATCAAACATCCACCAATGCAAGATTAGATTAGCATTAATAAAAAAAGATTAACATAACCAAATTGAATATCATTGAAAACTTCATACACTGACTTATTAAATGAGGCTAATGCATTTCCCACACAAACCATTGACCTAAATTGATATGGTTTTATCCATATTAAACCAAATTTTAAACCAAGCCATGATTTTATAATCATTAAAATATTAAGCCATCACCTTAGTAAATAGGTGCTAGGTCGAAGGAGTTATGGTAGCATGGGGGTGACAAGGGTTCCCAAGGGGTTTTGGGTCTAGGTGGGTTGAGTTAGGCTTAGGTACAAAATCAAATAGTTAGATAGGGTTAGAAGAGAGCAAAAAAGAGATTTGAAGGCATGTGGGAATAAAAGAGCTATGCAAATGAAAAATACTATAGCTAATAAACACAATAAAAAAATATAATGAACCATAACAATAAATAGTGACCTATAATAGAATTGGTAAGGTACAACATCAATCACAAACATAAAGATCACAACTGAGAACCTATAATGAAATATAATGACCAAATCAAATTGTTTGAAGGACAATAAAATAATAAGTATACCTATCGGTCATACCAATGTTCTTAGAATTCATTATTCACATATTATGGCATCCATCACCTACTTAGATCATAGACACAACCTATAACCACTAAAATGGCATAAATCACATTATTTCATAAATCAATAATCAATTTAGCTTGCAAAATTATCATCAGTAGTAATAAATAGTCCATAACAAAATTAATCATAGAAATAAGTACGCAACCAATACTATTGTATCAATTACCATAGATAATCCATTTAAACAATAGCTAAAAATAGTCTAGCATCATAATGCCAATGTAATAATAGTATAATATATGTAATGAAAATATGTAATTGTAACACATTTTTTCTTGGATGACTCTAGTAAGTGAAGGATTTCTAGGTTTAGAAAAAAATAACTTTTAAGTATATAATAAAACCTATAGAGGGCAAAATCATTTGTAACATCACACCACTCAAGTTTTGTTACATATTTATCCAAATATTATACATGTATGACCATGATGCTACATATTGATTCAAGTTTAAGTGATGGACCATTCATGCCACATATTTATTCTCAAAATTTTTTGAGTCACCTTAAAATACTAAACTCACTTTTATCTCTATTAGAAGTACTGATACAAGATCATCATGCACATTCAAAATTAACATTTACTCATGGATCATCTATAAGTGTAGATGTAGCCAAAAAAGGGAGCATTAATAGTGTGTGATTCAGTTCAAGCATTTGAAAAAAATACCTTGGAAAGTTACTATAGTAATATGGAGACATATTTTAAGAGACAAAAGGCCCTCCAACACATTACATGGTAAATAATTACATTGACTTGGTTATTAGATACAACCTTCCAAAAATTTCACTATGTTATTACATCCTCGATCAAGGAAAAATCAATCTAGAAATTTCTTCTCCTTCTATAATTTTTATATTCCTTTATTCAAATAAATATGGCACATGTTATTTTTTCATTAGCTATCACAAGATAAACAAGATTATGTTGAAGAATCAATATTCACTTTCATACATTGACAACATATTATATTATCTCTAAGGTGCATAATAATTCACCAAAATTAATATGAAATCATTTTACCATCATGCACTATTCCATATTGAAGGCATTTGTAAGACACCATTAAATACCAAGAAGAGGTTGTATGAATGGTTGTTTATAAATTTCATCATAGCCAATGCACCAATGACATCCATGCTTGAGGAATGACATAATTTTTCCATTTACCAATTCTTCTTCAATTTATATTTGGATGAAATACTAATATAGACCAAGAGTTAGGAGTAACATGTATACAACATCAAGTGTATATCAAACACATTAAACAAACACAAGTTACAGTCCAACTTAACCAATTTTACATTTGGTTTTTTTAGATTAAGTATTTGGGATACACTATCAATTGTGTAGGCATCCATATAGATCCAAAAAATATCGAAGTTATCTAATATTGGCCAAATTTGTCACTAAGTTGAGGATTTTTATTTGACTTGCATACTTTTATAATAAGTTTTTCCCAAGTTTCACACTCATATGATGGCCTCTCACTTGAATTATGTATGCCAAAAATATGTACAACTTGAAACCTACATAAAAATGTGTGTTCAAAGAGCTAAAACAACACCTATTTGTAACACCTATTTTGGATATATGTGGCATTACCCAACCCTTTGATATTTAGAATGATACATCAAACTATATACTTAGTGAAATATTCATAGAACATGGAGATTTGATTTCCTATCACTTAGATACCTTGAGAACCATAATTCATTACTATTACACATAATAACAATAATTATATGACTATATACACCTAAACTTAGTACAAATACATTTTCCATTAATTATTTACCCATTTATGCACACTTTATCAACTTGTTTATATTTTGAAAATTTTATGATAATTCTTAATCCACATTATTCTGTCATAGGGCCCCAACCTTCTATATACATTTTATATTCATCCATTTTATATTTTAATCCTTATCTACATATCTTATGTGTTATTTTCACCCATTCTACATGTGTCTCTCTTGGGAGGGGTTTGAAAATGACATATTTACCATTGAATATGAGCCTTATGTATTTAGTGGGCCACTAGATTTATCCTATTTATTTATATGGGTTATTTATCATTGGTTTGATTTCCTATGACTTTCATTTTTCATATCACTCTTTTCAATAGTCACTCATTACAATTTTCATATCCTAATTATTCCTATATATATAGAACATTCTTAGGCATTTACAAAGTAGAGCCTTTCAATGATAAAAATCCTCTACTACACTTGAGAGGAACCCTACATATGAGCCACCCTTGGCCATTTTTACATAAAGATATTTTGATGTCATATACTTATAGGAAAATAGGGTTAGGTGAATTTGTATGTACTTGTATAATCACTTCTATAAAATATCAAGTTGAAATCTTATCTTGACATTACATTTACATTGGAAAGAAATTATGTGTGGTATAGATCAAGCATATTGATCCAAATTTGGATACTAATGTATTATCTAAGTTTTTATATGTTTCCAATAATCCCAGTATATGTAATTCATGCTTATATGAAACTATTGTAAGAAAATTCATGTTAAAACATAATACCAAATAAGTTTCACTACCAGAATTAATATGAAAATGATTTCTACATATTCAAAATGGTGAAGTGAGAAATTTATATCTCTTAAAATTAAATCTTTGTCTTAGATGATGAAACAATTAGTTTTTATAGGTGGACGTTACATAACCACCTTTACTATTGTGTAACCAAGAATATTTTTAGGAAACTTTTTTTTAACCACCTCAGAGGTTTTAAAAACCTCCTTGATGGTTTCATAACTTCCCTATAAGTTTTTAACTTTCAAAATGTATACTATGATGGTTTTTCCACAAGCCGAAACATGCGTAGGGGAATGGTTACAAATGTTTCCTCTTTAAAACAATGGTTTAGTTTATATTATTGAAGAAAAAAGTGATAGGTCATAAATAAAAACCTTTTGGAAGGTATTAGACAATATAGAAGTAATAAGTGATCTTTTTTTTTGGATCCAAATTGTGGAATTGTAAGTTTGGGTTGTTCATGTATCTCATTATTCTTCTAGTTTTTAGTGGTTTTTCAATGTTAATAGTATTTAGTGAGGTGTTTCAAAAGTGAAAATATTTTTGTGAAAGCACTAGATAATGTAGTAATGAAATATCTATTAATTAAGGTCAAGAATTGGAGGTAACTTACACGTGTTCATAATTACATAGTGGAAAAAGGAGTTTAGTTGACTCACCCACTAGAGGTTTTCCCACATCAAGTTTTCTCTAGGTCATTTTTTGTGTTCTATGTGATTTTTGTTGTTTTATGTTTTTTCTCCACTTGTTATAGAAGGCTATAATTTCAATTCACCAACTTTATATCTTTATTTTAATAATAAAAAATAGCCTAGAAGTGTAATTTTTCAATCATCTTATGTTATGGGGTTAAAAGGACTAGTGTTAGTGAAAACTATGTCGAATATCCACCTAATTTTAAGATCATATTGGTATTAGAGTAGGTTTTCATTTTTACCATAAAAGGTTTCTAAACTTTCCAAAAGATGTGGTAGTTTATGTTCCATTGTAGCATGTGGTTTTTATGAACTATTTGTAGTTTTATGCCCATTACCCAAGTAGAAAGTGCTAGTGGGAAATGTGACTTAGTTCCCTTGAAAAAATATATCCTCATATGGAATTGGAATAAATAAGTGAGAAACATGGAATGTTCTGATGATGAAGATACATGAACAATAAAATAATAATTTCATAATTTGGAAGAAGATTATTCAAGTATTTATATTTCCATTAATAAGATTGATAACTTTGAGCCCATGATGAAGATTCTCATGGATAAGCTTGGTGTTTATACAAAGGCACTAAAATCAAATGAGGAGGATGTTCCCAAGCATTAGAAGGTGTATGAAAAATATTTTACCAACAAATCTCCACCTCCATTCAAGGTTGAGGCAAATATTTAAATTAAATCATATGAAGGAAAGGTGAATTTGGAGAATCTAGAACACTGGCTTGCTCAACTTGAGTTATACTTTAGTTTACTTCAAATTAATGAATATTATAAAATATCATTTACAAGGTTAATGTTATTTAAACATGCATTAACTTGGTTTGAGATTTATGTTCATTATTTTGATATGAAGAAGTTATCACCTCTTAGTGAGTGAGAAGAGTTTAAAGTTATGACTAAGAAGTAATCTATCCTATTTTATATGAAGAAGAAAGATATATTGTTGGGAAATAAATTATTCAACAACCAAGATAAAGTTTATACCAACATTTTTTGAATGATTAAAATTCAAATGGGTGAAGACACCTTTGATCATGATATCTTAATGAGGTATGTTAATGTATTACACAATCAATTGAGGAGGCTGGTGTTGCTTGCCAATCCAAAGTATCTTAGTTTATTTTATTTTCAAGCTCATTATCTAAATATGGATAAATAAAAAGTTTCAACTCCCTCTTCAAATGGTAATAAGGTGAGTTATATGTTACTTATGTTTCTAATTAATAATGCATAAATAATTTCCAAAACTACAATGTTTTATTTTAATTTGATAGGGTTAATAAACAAGTTTTAAAGGATCTCATAACTAGTAAAAATTTGAAACATATTCAACAAAGAGTAAGAAAAAATAAAATGAGATAACAACCCTGATGGAAATAGTAATGACAAAGAAAACTTCTACCAAAAAGACACCAAACCTACATTAATAATCTACCTATCTTTAGTAGAAAACCAAAAAATAGAATACTACTAAAGTGAACCAAAAAATAACAACATAAGGTTAGGGGTAAGACTCTTCATAGTTGAGTAATCAACCAAGGTAGAAACCTTAGTTTTATATTCATTCTTTTTATTTTTTCCTTTTTTGAGATGGCCCCTAGGTCTCTTTCTTAGGACTTCTATCCAATATTCCACCTTATGTTCCTTGACATCAAAGATTTTAATCTAATTTTTGGTTTAATCTTCCCCTATGATGTTAATGGTCATACTAAGGAGAGTTAGTGGAAGTTGCATCCAAAATTGCATCCAATTAGGAATAATAGGAACACATTTATGACCTTAGCTATGGAAAAAGGGATGTGTGTAGCCAAGATGAAGAATAGAGGATGCATTTCACCCCCTTCAAGGGAATGTATATTTTCAACGATGCTCAATAAAAAAGTGAATTTTCTAATCTTTTCCATATCATAGTTTAGATTAATAAGAAAAAGGTAGATGATATTTTTGATTCATACTTTAAATAAAACTTAATTAGTAAAGATCTCATAGATAAACTTGGGTTG
>JARHVA010004182.1:810000-1117500 GCA_037957365.1 Torreya grandis | reverse complement strand
TTAGTAATTCACTCAACTTTATTAATCTAAAAGAGTCAGTCAAGGTCCATACCATTATATAAAAAAATTAATTAGAATCTATCATGTACATACCAATAATTGAATAATTTTCAATAGAAGATAATAAAACAAAGAGCTTATGAACATTCTTTGAAATTTCTCAATTTTCTTCCTTGCTTTCTATTATAATTTCTTCCTTTCTCTCCATTATTTTCCAAAAGATATTTTATATCGGTACCATTGATACTAATAAATTAATTCAAGGATATCCATCTAATGTCTAATAAATGCATGCCAATCTCTGATAAAATATCAAGGTTAATATGGTTGCTCAATGCTTGATAAGTGGATCCACATTTCAATGACATATATTTAACAGTGGATGATTGTAGGTTATTTTTTTGTCTAAAAATTTGATGGTTTGATAAGTGGTGATGACTACCAAATTTAATGTTATGTCCTTGAAGGTGCATGGGCATCAATTTTCACAATTGGTCTCCTCCATATCACTCTTTATTTATGTCCTTCTCATATTCTACCATTTCACATAGTTGTGGCTTATCTTTGTTTAAACTGTACAATCTTATTTATTTTTTGTAAACCATGTAGTGATGATAAATTCATTTAATTATTTAATCACATACCACAACATTATGAATAGATATATATGATATAAATTCTTGTGGTGTCTTTTCACATGGTAACCTATAGATGCTTCATAGCCCCTTAGTTCATCTTTATCAAAACTATTTATAACTGATTATGAAGGAGTGAGTGAATGAGAATTTCTCACTTGAATATATATAATTTCTCATAGCCACAAATTTATTTATCACTATAAACTTGATTAGTCAAGCATCAAAGATGTGAGTGTGTAAAAACTTGATGACTAGCTATAATTTTTCATAGCCACACATTTATTGTCATTAAAAACTTGATTAGTCAATCCCCAAAGATGTGAGTGTGAAAAAAAATTATGTGTGGCACTTCTCAAAGAATCAATTTCCTTAAAATATTACAATGAGTTACAAAATTGTGAATACAAAAAAATTGGAAATTTATAATTAGGTCACATTCCCACAGGCAATTCCCTATACAAAACTTATTTTGAACCACAAAGTCCATGAGTTTGTGAAAATATGTTGCATGGCACTAATGATTCCTATCAAAATATACCTTTTAAAACTTATGATGAGTTTTAAAGTGTTGTGAATGCTTATAAAAATTAGTCTTGGCCTTTGACTAACTATGAACAAGCACAAAAATGTGACTAAATATTTTTAGCCTATGACCAAGTTTGAATGTCATGAAGTAATGAAAAAGATCCATGTGGAATAGTATAGTATATTCTCTACCTTCATATATTTGAATTCCTACAAATTGATGTGACTAAGTGCAAAAATATGTGAATTAATCTTTTAAACCTATGTGAAAAAGAGAAAAAAAATAAGTGAAAAATAATTCATAATTTGGACAAGTGAAAAATGACCATGTTCAAAAGAAAGGATAAATTTGATTTAGATTCCATGTGACTAAGTATAATTTTTTGTGATTAAACATGAAATCCTAAAAATAATCTCAATAATTCTACACAAAAAGAGGACAAACCTCATATCTAAATTTCAAATGGAAAATAATAAATGAATAAGTTAGAAAAAATTCCCAAAGATGCCCTCTTTTTCCTTTGACTTAAAAACCATATAAAAATTAATGAATTAAGTATTTAAATCATTGCACCTAAATTCTATAACAAAATCACTCAATAAAAATATTTTAGAATACATAAAGGATAAACAAATAAGCTTGAATAATAAATCGACTCCAAATATTAATCTAATATGAAAAATAAATAATTATTCAACTCATCATGTAATTGTTAAGAGAAATTAATTCAAATTCAAATGGAATCTCCATTTCAAAAGGAATGGGGCATGTTAGCCACAAAAAATGGTGAATATGCAGAGAAAACATTATGAATTGTTTCGAACTCAAAATTTCTAATTTTGACTTAGATTTTTTTTTATCATGATAGAAAATTTCATATTGTCAAATAATAATGGGACATTTGGGTCTATTTAAACATACTACATGTTGGGTGAATATTTTTTCGTCAACTAACTGATGACAAAATGGGTATATCAGCCACAACACAGGGAGATTTACACCACGAGGAGTGTGGCTTTACCAGATCTAGATGAGGTAAATCTCTCCTCTCATCAAGGGGAGGTTCCCTATTAATACTTGCATGACGGATATATATAATTAAGCAGAAAATAACACATGGGGGTGGTATAACAACATCTACCTCTCTTTTTTCAGAGGTAATGTATAAGGAACAAAAGAGGGAAAATCTTGGTCTATTGCTAACAACAATCCTCTTCTTTCAGGAATGATATTAAACAAAAAACAAGAAATCACCTGTAGTAACAAAGTTCACAAGAACACTCACACAAGCACAAAGTCTTCCGTAGATTCTTCACCGATCCGGAACAAGTACAAACGTAGAGTAAAGTGAAGCACAAAGTCTTCACCTGAAACTACAAAAAATAACTGAATATTAAAAATAAAAGCAGCACAAAGTCTATCTTCTACCTTCTAAAAATGCCCTTAGATAAAATAAAGACACCCACTTTGCTTATCAAATCAGATGAATAAGATATCACCAGGAAAAAGGACATAAGAACTATTTCTTAAATAACACAGATAATTTCAACACAAAGTTTGAAATAACCTGCTTCTCATTCATTTAACAGAATATGATTTACAAATTTGAGCACAAAGTCTCAAAAGTTGCTTTAATTTCAGCAGAGTATTTGCTATTAATTTCTCCAAGATCCAGTTACAAATGAGGTCTCCACTATATATAGGGAGAAAATCCTCAAAAATAGAAAATAATAAAATATACAAAATATCTTGGTCAAAGATGACTCATCTTTGACTTTTAGATATTTTTTTGAAAAATTTACATGTAATTACATATTAAAAAATTGCATGCATTCTGCACAAAATAGAAATGCATAAGGATAGAAGAAGAGAGAAGGGGAGAGAGAGAGTCAATTCTTGCTGCCAGACTTTTTCAGATGAGCATCGTACATGGCGATTGATGCCTAAATTCCTATGCTGTCTGGCACAATTGTGTTTTTGAAGATGACTCTCACTCTGATCAGTGCATCTTTCAATGCTGTGATGGCTTTAGAGTGGCCAGTTAACCTGGATTTCAAATTCTCCAAAGTTAACTAAGCATCTAAAATGCTATCCACCAAAGTCATTGAGAAAGATGCTTCTTCAAAATCTTTTCAGATCATCTATTTGAAATTCTGAATCATTTCCTCTACCGAAAGGAACTGATGATCCTTGGAGGTCAAGTTGCATGGCAGTTCTTCTAACTTGTTCAGCAGGCTCAGGTCACTCTTTTCACTAGCTTCCTTGAAATCTTTGAGATCATCAATTAAGTCTTTGAGTACCTAGATACTGAAGACCATTAACTCCTTGATCTCAACATAGGAGTCCTTACTGGAGATGGCACCAATAGATATCAGGGTGCTCTTCTTGAGATCCTTCATTTCTTTTCATCTGCCAAGATCTTTCTCCAAGCTATCAATCTTTATTTTTAGTCTTCTTCATGGTCTTGGACTGCTTCAGAGAAACTTCAGTGACCCAGAAGAACTGCACATTCACTGTTCATGATAAGGAAAATGCATTTGAAAGGGATGAGACGCGAGTAGGTCAAAAAGCAGAAGAAAAGGGGAGTGGGCATAGAAAATAGGAAGAAGAGACCTTGAGCAGATGCAATCAACGACAAAATTGCCGCTCACAACACAGGCGGCAGATTAGAGACAGTGAACACGGCTGACATCGGCGTACTTGTCGAGCATGGCAGACAAAACCACTGACATCGGTAGACAACACCGTCAACATCGGCATATCTACTGAGCATGGCAGATATATCGGCTGACGTCAACAATATTGCCTTAAACAGCCCTATGGCGGTCGGCAGCAAATTTACTGCCCACTGCATAAGTGGCGAAAAGGGGACACAAAACAGAGGAAAGGGTGGAAAAATTTGCCGCCCTTGCAGGGAAAAGTGCAGGGGTGGCAATTTTATCCGCCCTTACACAAAAAATGAAGGAAAATGCAGAGGCAGCAAAATTTGCCACCCTTGCAGGGAAAATGGGAGAAAAGACCAACTCTGGAAGGAGTCTAGGGGAGGGAAAAAATTGGCTGGGATGAGATGGTAACTACTCACGTTCTGAGGCCAAGATGAGAGTGAATTTGAAATCCATCTCGAAGAATGAACTAGGGGAGATGAAAAGATGAAACAAACAAGTTTCGTATGGGGTTGTTTTCAAATTTGAAAAAAACAGCTGGCTCCTGTTGGGGAACTACCTTTTATTACAAAAAGTAATTGAAGGGAGTAGAATCCAGAATCTTCAGTGCCTTAGAAGCGTGCCATTGGGCCATGGAGTCAAGCTACTAAAAAAGAAAGGCTCTAAAAAATGAAAAAGAAATGAATAAAACAAAGCAAAAGACTATACAAATATACAGGTGAATTTATTTGGTACTTCAAGAAGCGAAGTACCTCAGATGCTGCCCTTTTAGAGGTAATGACAATGATGCCCTGTCTTGATAAACCAGCAAGAGGCCATTTTCTCTCCAGAATTGATGATGTGTAAATGGAAACCTCCACCAAAAAACTAACTTCCTGTTCCATCCCTTTAGTTTTCTCTTTTTGCCCCACAGCAAGATTTGTCTTTTGACTCGAAAACCATGAATCTTTGTTTTCTTGGTGAAGAGTTCTTTTCCTTGATCATGATGCACATCAGCATGGTCATATACCATAATTGGTTGCTCTTCTGGTTTTATCCAGCCCCTGATTTCATTGTCCTCATTTGACATCTGCCACTGATTGGCACTATCAGGTCCACTTGTCATTATTTCAGTTGAACCAATTTTCAGGTTGGCATTCTCAAGGGCTTTAACAGGCTCTTCATGAAACTCTTCTTTGGTCAGAAGATAATTACCCCTGCCTGAGGACTCAAATAGAATCTGAGCTGTAGGAGATGACATTTGGGTGACCACGTACTTTACCTCTCTCTCAAGAAGCAACCTTTGCATCACACCTTTCACAGGAATCTTTGCCTGGGATAAGTCCATGCTCAATTCTCCTCCAACATCCTTGAAAAAGTTTCATTCAAACAGAATGCCATATGAAGCTGGGACGTTAGCCATCAGAACTGTCATCTTGATCCTCTTGTCAAGGAATGCTACAAATCCAAATTGGGCATCTTTGATTTGCCCTAATAGTGGTACTTGTTTGTTCTCCATAGAGAAACATCTCCCAAAAGTTTTAGTCAATGTGAGACCAAGAGATTCTGCCACTCTAGTAGGCATGACATTGTCAGATGCCCCAGAATTGATGATGCAGTTGCTCAGCTTGCGACCGTTTATTAACAAGGAAACATAGAAAGGTTCTATTTTCTCGAGAGTAACTGGAGGAGTCACGATAAGATTATTCCAAGTGGATACATTATTTGGGGGATCATGAGTTACCCTCATAATTTATTATCCTACAGGGATGGCTGTACGTTTCACACATTCTTCCAACCTGTCCAACTGTTCAGGATGGGCTTGTAGAAATTCAAGTTCAGACATTTGAATTTTGGTCTTTTTGGCATGCTCAATTATATCAAATGTCAGTATTAGACTAGGCACAGAGGATGGGAGTTCACTCTTTTGGTTTTTGGGATGGGAAGGGCTGGTTTGCAAAGTTAAAGTAGAGGATACAGGGATGATTGGGGTACGTACCTTTTCAATAGTCACCGGGTCCTTTGGTTGGAAGGGCAGAGTGGTTCCCTGTTTGGAAATTGAAACTGTTGGCTGAGATTTCTCCTCTATCTTTTTTTATTAGCTTGTCAGGTTGACTATTTTTGGGACCAAGTGAATTTGGCATATGATCCCTCAGTTGCATCCCCCTCTCTTCTGGGTTCATCTCGATAATTCAGGTAACCAATGACGGAGTCGCCAACTAATTCTTCTTCTTGCTCTTCAAAGAGATTAGCATCATATGGTTGGTCCAACTCAGGTTGGAGAGGGGGAGCACATTCTATTTCCAGATATCCAACCGATGAGTTGGTTGGAGGGGCTTCAAGGGCGAGGTTCCTCTGTGGGGGAGGAAGACGATTTGGCTGCCCTTGATTCCTAGCAAAATTACCTTGGTACGTTTGATTCTGAAATGTCCTCCTTGGCATATCCTGATTAGGAGAAGCAGACATAACTTGGGCCATCTGTATTCTGAGAGCTAGCATTTCATTTGCTAACTTTTGTACCATAGGATCTGTAGTGGTTGTAGAAGAGCTTTTAGTAGATGAAGGGAATCTATTTTTACTTGGGTCTTTTCTGATCTTACCTACCAGGATAAGATCATCTTCAATCTTAGTAGCCAAACTTTGAGCCAACACTAAATCCATAGGACCAGCTCGCCTTAACAGGAAACTTACTTCGGGAAGCTGCGAGTTGATGAAGAAACACTTGAGATTTTTCGGTGTGGGCTGAGCCACAGTTGGAATCTAGTTTCTCAACTTGTTGAATTTAGCTATGAAATTCCCCATGGGTTCCTGAGATTATTTTTCCATCTATGTCAGCTGTGCCAACAAAGCATGTGCATCTTCATCAGGTTTAAATCTAGCCTCAAATATGGACTTTAGTGTATTCCAGTCAGTCACTGACCCATTCTGCAAGTGATAGAACCAATCTACAACACCACCTTGCAAAGTCTCTACAAAAAGTCTTACTGCCACATCCTCAAATTATACACCAATTAAACCACATGCTATGGAGAAAGCAGCAATATGCTCATCAGGATGAACCTTTCCATCTCCAAAAAACTTAGGAATTTTTTTTCTAGAACTATGAGGTAGTTCATGCAAGGGTGCAATCAAGTTAAGGGGACCAAAGGAATTGCCCCACGGGCCTTGAGCCATTATGATAAGAAGATTAAATATCAGAATAAAAAACCTTGGTGGAGTGTTTATAGGCAGGTGGCGATTAAAAGTGGGAAAAGAAGTTCTACCTTGCGTTGGTGACCTGACAAGGTTAGAAGGAAAACTCCTAGACCGTTGAAGAGAAGCTGATGAAGGAAATAGATCAAAATTACTCTGTTGTGCCAAATCAAACATAGGATCAATAACACCCTTAGATCTCTGACTTCTGGTGTAGCGTGGAGTTGCTAGATTTTAAAATGAAAAAGGGACTGAAATTGCTTCAAGTTAAAGCTTGAGGCTTCAAAATGCACATTCTTCCTAGCGGCTCTGGTTTTGCAAACCAGATAATGTAACAGAGATGGAGGGAAGTGGTAAGGCTATAATGATAATGGGTAAGATATAGAACGGAGTCGCCAGACTAATGTAATGGATAAGAATAGGGACTGTTTCAATCTGAAACTTGAGGTTTCAAATTGCACATTCGATCTCCAGTGGAGTCGCCAAAAAACTTTTGGGTGAATATTTTGTCGTCAACTAACTGATGACAAAATGGGTATATCAGCCACAACACTGGGAGATATACACCATGAAGAGTGTGGCTTTACCAGATCTAGATGAGGTAAATCTCTCCTCTCATCAAGGGGAGGTTCCCTATTAATATTTACGTGTCGGATATATATAATTAATTAGAAAATAACACATGGGGGTGGTATAAGAGCATCTACCTCTCTTTTTTCAGAGGCAATGTATAAGGAACAAAAGAGGGAAAATCTTGGTCTATTGCTAACAACAATCCTCTTATTTCATGAATGATATTAAACAGAAAACAAGAAATCACCTGTAGTAACAAAGTTCACAAGAACACTCACGCAAGCACAAAGTCTTTCGTAGCTTCTTCACTGATCTAGAACAAGTACAAACGTAGAGTAAAGTGAAGCACAAAGTCTTCACCTAAAACTACAAAAGATAACTAAATCTTAAAAATAAAATCAACACAAAGTCTATCTTCTACCTTCTAGAAATGCCCTTAGATAAAATAAACACACCCACTTTGCTTATCAAATCATATGAATAAGATATCACCAGGAAAAAGGACATAAGAACTATTTCCTAAATAACACAGATAATTTCAACACAAAGTCTGAAATAATCTGCTTCTCATTCATTTAATAGAATATGATTTACAAATTTGAGCACAAAGTCTCAAAAGTTGCTTCAATTTCAGCAGAGTATTTGCTATTAATTTCTCCAAGATCCAGTTACAAATGAGGTCTCCACTATATATAGGGAGAAAATCCTTAAAAATAGAAAATAATAAAATATAAAAAATATCTTGGTCAAAGATGACTCATCTTTGACTTTTTGATATTTTTCTAAAAAATTTACATGTAATTACATATTACAAAATTACATGCATTCTGCACAAAATAGAAATGCATACGGATAGAAGAAGAGAGAAGGGGAGAGAGAGAGTCAATTCTTGCTGTCAGACTTTTTCAGATGAACATCGTACATGGTGATTGATGCCTAAATTCCTATGCTGTCTGGTGCAACTACATTTTTGAAGATGACTCTCGCTCTGATCAGTGCACCTTTCAATGCTGTGATGGCTTTAGAGTGGCCAGTTAACCTAGATTTCAAATTCTCCAAAGTTAACTGAGCATCCAAAATGTTGTCCATCAAAGTCATTGAGAAAGATGCTTCTTCAAAATCTTTTCGGATCATCTCTTTGAAATTATGAATCATTTCCTCTGCCGGAAGGAACTGAAGATCCTTGGAGGTCAAGTTACATGGTAGTTCTTCTAACTTTTTCAGCAGGCTCAGGTCACTCTTTTCACTAGCTTCCTTGAAATCTTTGAGATCATCAATTAAGTCTTTGAGTACCTGGATCCTGAAGACCATTGACTCCTTGATCTCAACATAGGAGTCCTTATTGGAGATGGCACTAATAGATATCAGGGTGCTCTTCTTGAGATCCTTCATTTCTTTTCATTTGCCAAGATCTTTCTCCAAGCTATCAATCTTTATTTTTAGTCTTCTTCATGTTCTTAGACTACTTCAGAGAAACTTCAGTGTCCTAGAAGAACTACACATTCGTTGGTCACGATCAGGAGAATGCATTTGAAAGGGATGAGATGAAAGTAGGTCAAAAAGTGGAAGAAAAGGGGAGCGGGAACAGAAAATAAGAAGAAGAGACCTTGAGCAGATGTAGTCAGCAGCAAAATTGCCACTAACAACATAGGTAGCGGATCAGAGACGGCGAACATGGCTGACATCAGCATACTTGCCGAGCACGGCAGACAAAACCACTGACGTTGGCAGACAACACCACCAACGTCGGCATATCTACCGAGCATGGCAGATATATCAGCCGACGTCGGCAATATTGCCTTAAATAGCCCTACGATGGTTGGCAGCAAATTTACCGCCCATTGCATAGGCGGCAAAAAAGGGACGCAAAACACAGGGAAGGGCTGAAAAATTTGCTGCCCTTGCAGGGAAAAGTGTAGGGGCGGCAATTTTAGTCACCCTTGCACAAAAAATGAAGGAAAATGTAGAGGCAGAAAAATTTGCCGCCCTTGCAGGGAAAATGGGAGAAAAGACCAACTCTGGAAGGAGTCTAGGGGAGGGAAAAAATTGGCTAGGACGAGATGGTAACCACTCATGTTCTGAGGCCAAGATGAGAGTGAATTCAAAATCTGTCTCGAAGAACGAATTGGGAGAGACGAAAAGACAAAATGAACAAGTTTTGTAGGGGGTTGTTTTCAAATTTGAAAACAACAGCTGGCTCCTGTTGGGGAACTGCCTTCTATTACAAAAAGTAATTGAAGGGAGTAGAATCCAGAATTTTTAGTGCCTTAGAAGCGTGCCATTGGGCCATGGAGTCAAGCTACTCAAAAAGAAAGGCTCCAAAAAATGAAAAAGAAATGAATAAAACAAAGCAAAAGACTATACAAATATACAGGTGAATTTATTTGGTACTTCAAGAATCGAAGTACCTCAGATGCTGCCCCTTTAGAGGCAGTGGCAATGACGCCCTATCTTGATAAACTAGCAAGAGGCCATTTTCTCCCTAGAATTGATGATGTGTCAATGGAAACCTCCACCAGAAAACTAACTTCCTGTGCCATCCCTTTAGTTTTCTATTTTTGCCCCACAGCAAGATTTGTCTTTTGACCCGAAAACCATGAATCTTTGTTTTCTTAGTGAAGAGTTCTTTTCCTTGATCATGATGCATAGCAGCATGGTCATATACCATAATTGGTTGCTCTTCTAGTTTTATCTAGCCCCTGATTTCATTGTCCTCATTTGACATTTGCCACTGATTGACACTATCAGGTCCACTTGTCATTATTTCAGTTGAACCAATTTTTAGGTTGGCATTCTCAAGGGATTTAACAGGCTCTTCATGAAACTCTTCTATGGTCAGAAGATAATTACCCCTGCCTGAGGACTCAAATAGAATCTGAGCTGTAGGAGATGACATTTGGGTGACCACGTACTTTGCCTCTCTCTCAGGAAGCAACCTTTGCATCACACCTTTCACAGGAATCTTTGCTTGGGATAAGTCCATGCTCAATTCTCCTCTGACATCCTTGAAAAAGTTTCATCCAAGCAGAATGCCATATGAAGCTGGGACGTCAGCCACCAGAACTGTCATCTTGATCCTCTTGTCAGGGAATGCTGCAAATCGAAATTGGGCATCTTTGATTTGCCCTAATAGTGGTACTTGTTTATTCTCCATGGAGAAACATCTCCCAAAAGTTTTAGTCAATGTGAGACCAAGAGATTCTACCACTCTAGCAGGCATGACATTGTCAGATGCCCCAGAATCGATGATGTAGTTACTCAGCTTGTGACCATTTATTAACAGGGAAACATAAAAAGGTTCTACTTTCTCGGGAGCAACTGGAGGAGTCACGATAAGATTATTCCAAGTGGATACATTATTTGGGGGATCATGAGTTACCCTCATAATTTCTTGTCCTGCAGGGATGGCTGTACCTTTCACACATTCTGCCAACCTATCCAACTGTTCAGGATGGGCTTGTAGAAATTCAAGTTTAGACATTTGAATTTTGGTCTTTTTGGCATGCTCAATTATATCAAATGTCGGTATTAGACTAGGCACAGACGATGGGAGTTCACTCTTTTGGTTTTTGGGATGGGAAGGGCTGGTTTGCAAAGTTAAAGTAGAGGATGCAGGGATGCTTGGGGTACGTACCTTTTCAATAGTCACCAGTTCCTTTGGTTGGAAGGGCAGAGTGGTTCCCTGCTTGGCAATTGAAACTGCTGGCCGAGGTTGCTCCTCTATCTTTTTTTTATCAGCTTGTCAGGTTGACTGTTTTTGGGACCAAGTGAATACAGCATATGATCCCTCAGTTGCATTCCCCTCACTTCTAGGTTCATCTCAATAATTCAAGTAACCAATGACAGAGTCACCAGCTAATTCTTCTTCTTGCTCTTCAAAGAGATTAGCATCATATGGTTGGTCCAACTCAGGTTGGAGAGGGGGAGTGCGTTCTGTTTCCAGATATCCAACTGCTGAGTTGGTTAGAGGGGCTTCAAGGGTGAGGTTCCTTTGTGGGGGAGGAAGATGATTTCGCTGCTCTTAATTCCTAGCAACATTACCTTGGTATGCTTGATTCTAAAATGTCCTCCTTGGCATATCCTGATTAGGAGAAGCAGACATAACTTGGGCCATCTATCTTCTGAGAGCTAGCATTTCATTTGCTAACTTTTGTACCATAGGATCTGTAGTAGCTGTAGAAGAGCTTTCAACAGATAAAGGGAATCTATTTTTACTTGGGTTTTTTCTGATCTTACCTGCCAGGATAAGATCATCTTCAATCTCAGTAGCCAAACTTTGAGCCAACGCTAAATCCATAGGACCAGTTCGCCTTAATAGGAAACTTACTTCGGGAAGCTGCGAGTTGATGAAGAAACACTTGAGATTTTTGGGTGTGGGCTGAGCCACAGTTGGAATCTAGTTTCTCAACTTGTTGAATTTGGCTATGAAATCCCTCATGGGTTCCTGAGATTCTTTTTTCATCTGTGTCAGCTACACCAACAAAGCATGCGCATCTTCATCAGGTTTAAATCTAGCCTCAAATATGGATTTTAGTGTATTCCAGTCAGTCACTGACCCGTCTTGCAAGTGATAGAACCAATCTACAGCACCACCTTGCAAAGTCTCCACAAAAAGTCTTACTACCACATCCTCAAATTATACACCAATTACACCGCATGCTATGGAGAAAGTAGCAATATGCTCATCGGGATGAACCTTTCCATCTCCAAAAAACTTACGAATTTTTTTTCTAGAACTATGAGGTAGTTCATGCAAGGGTGCAGTCAAGTTAAGGGGACCAAAGGAATTGCCCCACAGGCCTTGAGACATTATGATAAGAGGATTAAATAGCAGAATAACAAACCTTGGTGGAGTGTTTATAAGCAGGCGACGATTAACAACGAGAAAAGAAGTACTACCTTACGTCGGTGACCTGACAAGGTTAGAAGGAAAACTCCTAGACTGTTGAAGAGAAGCTAATGAAGGAAATAGATCAAAATTACTCTATTGTACCAACTCAAACACAGGATCAAAAACACCCTTAGATATCTGACTTCTGGTGTAGCGTTGAGTTGCCAAATTTTAAAATGAAAAGGGGACCGAAATTGCTTCAAGTTGAAGCTTGAGGCTTCAAAATGCACATTCTTCCTAGTGGCTCTGGTTTTGCAGACCAAATAATGTAACAGAGATGGAGGGAAGTGGTAAGGCTATAATGATAATGGGTAAGATATAGAACATAGTCACCAGACTAATGTAATGGATAAGGATAGGGACTGTTTCAATCTGAAACTTGAGGTTTCAAACTGCACATTCGATCCCCAGCAGAGTCGCCAAAAAACTGTTGGGTGAATATTTTGTCATCAACTAACTGATGACAAAATGGGTATATCAGCCACAGCATAGGGAGATTTACACCACGAGGAGTGTGGCTTTACCAAATCTAGACAAGGTAAATCTCTCCTCTCATCAAGGGGAGGTTCCCTATTAATACTTGTGTGCCGCATATATATAATTAAGCAGAAAATAACACATGGGGGTGGTATAACAGCATCTACCTCTCTTTTTTTAGAGGTAATGTATAAGGAACAAAAGAGGGAAAATCTTGGTCTATTGCTAACAACAATCCTCTTCTTTCAGGAATGATATTAAACAGAAAACAAGAAATCACCTGTAGTAACAAAGTTCACAAGAACACTCACGCAAGCACAAAGTCTTCCGTAGCTTCTTCACCGATCTGGAATAAGTACAAACATAGAGTAAAGTGAAGCACAAAGTCTTCACCTGAAACTACAAAAGATAACTGAATCTTAAAAATAAAAGTAGCACAAAGTCTATCTTCTACCTTCTAGAAATGCCCTTAGATAAAATAAACACACCCTCTTTGCTTATCAAATCAAATGAATAAGATATCACCAAGAAAAAGGACATAAGAACTATTTCCTAAATAACACAGATAATTTCAACACAAAGTCTGAAATAACCTGCTTCTCATTCATTTAATAGAATATGATTTACAAATTTGAGCACAAAGTCTCAAAAGTTGCTTCAATTTCAGCAGAGTATTTGCTATTAATTTCTCCAAGATCCAGTTACAAATGAGGTCTCCACTATATATAGGGAGAAAATCCTCAAAAACAGAAAATAATAAAATATACAAAATATCTTGGTCAAAGATGACTCATCTTTGACTTTTAGATATTTTTTAAAAAAAATTACATGTAATTACATATTACAAAATTGCATGCATTCTACACAAAACAAAAATGCATAAGGATAGAAGAAGAGAGAAGGGGAGAGAGAGAGAGAGAGTCAATTCTTGCTGTCAGACTTTTTCAGATGAGCATCATACATGGCGATTGATGCCTGAATTCCTATGCTGTCTGGCACAACTATGTTTTTGAAGATAACTCTCGCTCTGATCAACGCGTCTTTTAATGCTGTGATGGCTTTAGAGTGGCCAGTTAACCTGGATTTCAAATTCTCCAAAGTTAACTAAGCATCCAGAATGCTGTCCACCGAAGTCATTGAGAAAGATGCTTCTTCAAAATCTTTCTGGATCATCTCTTTGAAATTCTAAATAATTTCTTCTGCTGGAAGGAACTGATGATCCTTGGAGGTCAAGTTACATGGCAGTTCTTCTAACTTGTTCAGCAGGCTCAGGTCACTCTTTTCACTAGTTTCCTTGAAATCTTTGAGATCATCAATTAAGTCTTTGAGTACCTGGATCCTGAAGACCATTGACTCCTTGATCTCAACATAGGAGTCCTTACTGGAGATGGCACCAATAGATATCAGGGTGCTCTTCTCGAGATTCTTCATTTCTTTTCATCTGCCAAGATCTTTCTCCAAGCTATCAATCTTTATTTTCAATCTTCTTCATGGTCTTGGACTGCTTCAAAGAAACTTCAGTGACCCGAAAGAATTGCACATTTGCTGGTCACGATCAGGAAAATGCATTTGAAAGGGATGAGATGTGAGTAGGTCAAAAATCAGAAGAAAAGGGGAGCGGGCATGGAAAATAAGAAGAGACCTTGAGCAGATGCATTCAGTGGCAAAATTGCCGCTCACAACATAAGCAGCAAATCGGAGATGGCAAACACGACCGACATCAATGTACTTGCCGAGCACGGCAGACAAAACTGCTGACATCAGTAGACAACACCGCCAACATTGACATATCTACTGAGCACAGCAGATATATCGATCGATGTCAGCAATATTGCCTTAAACAGCCCTATGGCGGTCGGCGACAAATTTACCACCCACTGCATAGGCAGTGAAAAGGGGATGCAAAACACAGGGAAGGGCAGAAAAATTTGCCACCCTTGCAGGGGCGGCAATTTTAGCCGCCCTTGCAAAAAAAATGAAGGAAAATGTAGAGGCGGCAAAATTTGCCACCCTTGCAGGGAAAATGGGAGAAAAGACCAACTCTGGAAGGAGTCTAGGGGAGGGAAATAATTGGCTGGGACGAGATGATAACCACTCATGTTTCAAGGCCAAGATGAGAGCGAATTCAAAATCCATCTCAAAGAATGAAATGGGGGAGATGAAAAGATGAAACGAACAAGTTTCGTAGGGGGTTATTTTCAAATTTGAAAACAATAGTTGGCTCTTATTGGGGAACTACCTTCTATTACAAAAAGTAATTGAAGGGAGTAGAATCTAGAATCTTCAGTGCCTTAGAAGCGTGCCATTGGGCCATGGAGTCAAGCTACTCAAAAAGAAAGGCTCCAAAAAATGAAAAAGAAATGAATAAAACAAAGCAAAAGACTATACAAATATACAGGTGAATTTATTTGGTACTTCAAGAATCGAAGTACCTCAGATGTTGCCCCTTTAGAGGTAGTGGAAATGACGCCCTATCTTGATAAACCAGTAAGAGGCCATTTTCTCCCCAGAATTGATGATGTGTCAATGGAAACCTACACCAAAAAACTAACTTCCTGTGCCATCCCTTTAGTTTTCTCTTTTTGCCCCACAACAAGATTTGTCTTTTGACCCGAAAACCATGAATCTTTGTTTTCTTGGTGAAGAGTTCTTTTCCCTGATCATGATGCACAGCAGCATGGTCATATACCATAATTAGTTGCTCTTTTGGTTTTATCTAGCCCCTGATTTGATTGTCCTCATTTGACATCTGCCACTGATTGGCACTATCAGGTCCACTTGTCATTATTTTAGTTGAACCAATTTTCAGGTTGGCATTCTCAAGGGATTTAATAGGCTCTTCATGAAACTCTTCTGTGGTCAGAAGATAATTACCCCTGCCTGAGGACTCAAACAGAATCTGAGCTGTAGGAGATGACGTTTGGGTGACCACGTACTTTGCCTCTCTCTCAGGAAGCAACCTTTGCATCATGCCTTTCACATGAATCTTTTCCTGGGATAAGTCCATGCTCAATTCTCCTCCGACATCCTTGAAAAAGTTTTGTCCAAGCAGAATACCATATGAAGCTGGGACATCAGCCACCAAAACTGTCATCTTGATCCTCTTGTCAGGGAATGCTGCAAATGCAAATCAGGCATCTTTGATTTGCCCTAATAGTGGTACTTGTTTGTTCTCCACGGAGAAACATCTCCCAAAAGTTTTAGTCAATGTGAGACCAAGAGATTCTGCCACTCTAGCAGGCATGACATTGTCAGATGCCCTAGAATCGATGATGCAGTTGCTCAGCTTGCGACCATTTATTAATAGGGAAACATAGAAAGGTTCTATTTTCTCAGGAGCAACTAGAGGAGTCACGATAAGATTATTCCAAGTGGATACATTATTTGGGGGATCATGAGTTACCCTCAAAATTTTTTGTCCTGTAGGGATGGCTGTACCTTTCACACATTCTGCCAACCTGTCCAACTGTTCAGGATGGGATTGTAGAAATTCAAGTTCAGACATTTGAATTTTGGTCTTTTTGGCATGCTCAATTATATCAAATGTCAGTATTATACTAGGCACAGAGGATGGGAGTTCACTCTTTTGGTTTTTGGGATGGGAAGGGCTGGTTTGCAAAGTTAAAGTAGAGGATGCAAGGATGCTTGGGGTACATACCTTTTCAATAGTCACCGGGTCCTTTGCTTGGAAGGGCAGAGTGGTTCCCCGCTTGGCAATTGAAAATGCTGGCCAAGGTTGCTCCTCTATCTTCTTTTTATCAGCTTGTCAGGTTGACTATTTCTGGGACCGGGTGAATACGACATATGATCCGTTAGTTGCATTCCCCTCACTTCTAGGTTCATCTTGATAATTCAGGTAACCAATGATGGAGTCACCAGCTAATTCTTCTTCTTGCTCTTCAAAGAGATTAGCATCATATGGTTGGTCCAACTCAAGTTGGAGAGGGGGAGTGCGTTCTATTTCCAGATATCCAACCACTGAGTTGGTTGGAGGGGCTTCAAGGGTGAGGTTCCTCTGTGGGGGAGGAAGATGATTTGGCTGCCCTTGATTCCTAGCATCATTACCTTGGTACGCTTGATTCTGAAATGTTCTCCTTGGCATATGCTGATTAAGAGAAGTAGACATAACTTGGGCCATCTATCATTTGAGAGCTAACATTTTATTTGCTAACTTTTGTACCATAGGATCTGTAGTAGCTGTAGAAGAGCTTTCAACAGATGAAGGGAATCTATTTTTACTTAGGTCTTTTCTGATCTTACCTACCAGGATAAGATCATCTTCAATCGCAGTAGCCAAACTTTGGGCCAATGCTAAATCCATAGGATCCGCTCGCCTTAAAAGGAAACTTACTTTGGGAAGCTGTGAGTTGATGAAGAAACATTTGAGATTTTCTGGCATGGGCTGAGCCACAGTTGGAATCCAGTTTCTCAACTTGTTGAATTTGGCTATGAAATCCCTCATGGGATCCTGAGATTCTTTTTTCATCTGTGTCAGCTGCACCAACAAAGCATGCACATCTTCAGCAGGTTTAAATCTAGCCTCAAATATGGACTTTAGTGTATTCTAGTCAGTCACTGACCCAGCCTGTAAGTGATAGAACCAATCTACAACAGCACCTTGCAAAGTCTCCACAAAAAGTCTTACTGCCACATCCTCAAATTCTACACCAATTACACCGCATGCTATGGAGAAAGTAGTAATATGCTCATCGGGATGAACCTTTCCATCTCCAAAAAACTTAGAATTTTTTTTTCTAGAACTACGAGGTAGTTCATGCAAGGGTGCAGTCAAATTAAGGGGACCAAAGGAATTTCCCTACGGGCCTTGAGCCATTATGATAAGAGGATTAAATAGGGGAATAGAAAACCTAGGTGGAGTGTTTATAGGCAGGTGGCGATTAACAGCGGGAAAAGAAGTTCTACCTTGCGTCAGTGACCTGACAAGGTTAGAAGGAAAACTCCTAGACCGTTGACGAGAAGCTGATGAAGGAAATAGATCAAAATTACTCTATTTTGCCAACTCAAACACAGGATCAACAACACCCTTAGATCTCTGACTTTTGGTGTAGCGTGGAGTTGCCAAATTTTAAAATGAAAAGGGGACCGAAATTGCTTCAAGTTGAAGCTTGAGGCTTCAAAATGCACATTCTTCCCAGCGGCTCTAGTTTTGCAGACCAGATAATGTAACAGAGATGGAGGGAAGTGGTAAGGCTATAATGATAATGGGTAAGATATAGAACAGAGTCTCCAGACTAATGTAATGGATAAGGATAGGGACTGTTTCAATCTGAAACTTGAGGTTTCAAACTGCACATTTGATCCCCAACAGAGTCACCAAAAAACTGTTGGGTGAATATTTTGTTGTCAACTAATTGATGACAAAATGGGTATATCAACCATAGCATAGGGAGATTTACACCATGAGGAGTGTGGCTTTACCAGATCTAGACGAGGTAAATCTCTCCTCTCATCAAGGGGAGGTTCCCTATTAATACTTGCGTGCTAGATATATATAATTAAGTAAAAAATAACACATGGGGGTGGTATAACAGCATCTAGCTCTCTTTTTTCAGAGGTAATGTATAAGAAACAAAAGAGGGAAAATCTTGGTCTATTGCTAACAACAATCCTCTTCTTTCAGGAATGATATTAAACAGAAAACAAGAAATCACCTGTAGTAACAAAGTTCACAAGAACACTCATGCAAGCACAAAGTCTTCCGTAGCTTCTTCACTGATCTGAAACAAGTACAAACGTAGAGTAAAGTGAAGCACAAAGTCTTCACCTAAAACTACAAAAGATAACTAAATCTTAAAAAATAAAAGCAGCACAAAGTCTATCTTCTACCTTCTAGAAATGCCCTTAGATAAAATAAACACACCCACTTTGCTTATCAAATCAGATGAATAAGATATCACCAGATAAAAGGACATAAGAACTATTTCCTAAATAACACAGATAATTTCAACACAAAGTTTGAAATAACCTGCTTCTCATTCATTTAACAGAATATGATTTACAAATTTGAACACAAAGTCTCAAAAGTTGCTTCAATTTTAGCAGAGTATTTGCTATTAATTTCTCCAAGATCCAGTTACAAATGAGGTCTCCACTATATATAGGGAGAAAATCCTCAAAAATAGAAAATAATAAAATATACAAAATATCTTGGTCAAAGATGACTCATCTTTGACTTTTAGATATTTTTTTGAAAAATTTACATGTAATTACATATTAAAAAATTGCATGCATTCTGCACAAAACAAAAATGCATAAAGATAGAAGAAGAGAGAAGGGGAGAGAGAGAGTCAATTCTTGTTGCCAGACTTTTTCAGATGAGCATCATACATGGCGATTGATGCCTGAATTCCTATGCTCTCTGGTGTAACTACATTTTTAAAGATGACTCTCGCTCTGATCAGTGCGTCTTTCAATGCTGTGATGGCTTTAGAGTGGCCAGTTAACCTAGATTTCAAATTCTCCAAAGTTAACTGAGCATCCAGAATGCTGTCCACTGAAGTCATTGAGAAAGATGCTTTTTCAAAATCTTTCCGGATCATCTCTTTGAAATTCTGAATCATTTCCTCTATCGAAAGGAACTGATGATCCTTGGAGCTCATGTTACATGGCAGTTCTTCTAAATTGTTTAGCAGGCTCAGGTCACTCTTTTCACTAGCTTCCTTGAAATCTTTGAGATCATCAATTAAGTCTTTGAGTACCTATATCCTGAAGACCATTGACTCCTTGATCTCAACATAGGAGTCCTTACTAGAGATGGCACCAATAGATATTAGGGTGCTCTTCTTGAGATCCTTCATTTCTTTTCATCTGCCAAGATCTTTCTCCAAGCTATCAATCTTTATTTTTAGTCTTCTTCATGGTCTTGGACTGCTTCAGATAAACTTCAGTGACCCAGAAGAACTGCACATTCGCTGGTCACAATCAAGAAAATGCATTTAAAAGGGATGAGACGTGAGTAGGTCAAAAAGTGGAAGAAAAGGGGAGCAAGCAAAAAAAAAAGGAAGAAGAGACCTTGAGCAGATGCAGTCAGCAGCAAAATTTCTGCTCACAACATAGGCGACGGATCGGAGATGGTGAACACGGTTGACATCGGCATACTTGCCAAGCACGGTAGATAAAACCACTGAGGTCGACAGACAACACCACCTACATCAGCATATCTACCGAGCACGGCAAATATATCGGCCGATGTCAGCAATATTGCCTTAAATAGCCCTACGGTGGTTGGCGGAAAATTTACCGCCCATTGCATAGGTAGCGAAAAGGGGATGCAAAACACTGAGAAGGGTGGAAAAATTTGCCGCTCTTGAAGGGAAAAGTGCAGGGGTGAAAATTTTAGCCGCCCTTACACAAAAAATGAAGGAAAATGCAGAGGCGGCAAAATTTGTCGCCCTTGCAGGGAAAATGGGAGAAAAGACCAACTCTGGAAGGAGTCTAGGGGAGGGAAAAAATTCACTGGGACAAGATGGTAACCACTCACGTTCCGAGGCCAAGATGAAAGCGAATTCGAAATCCATCTCAAAGAACGAACTGGGGGAGACAAAAAGATGAAACGAACAAGTTTCGTAGGGGGTTGTTTTCAAATTTGAAAACAACACTACACACTAAGTTTCAATGTCTTTAATAATTCAATATGTGTGAAGACTGTTTCATATTGATTTTACCTTTGAGATTTTTGATATAAGATATGTGCATCTTTCATTATTTGAACTTATGAATTAAATTTTAATAATTTGTTAGCTATGGAGGAAATATTGGGAATTTATCTATTTCTAGACAATTTTTCATAACCTCAACAGATATACCTTTGGTTTCAATCTAGGCCATTCTCCATTATTATATAGGCATTCATAGCCCTGATTGAGGTTACTCAAATCACCCTTTCTTCAGAGAAAAAGTATAATTTTCTTGATATATTCAAATTATCCATTATTTTTAATTTTTATTTAATTTAATCCAAGAGGATTGGGAGCTATAATATCCAATTTAAAAGGGAAAAATTCATAAAAAAATTCTAGTCATGAAAGATTTCTCTTATGTATTTTCATAGACCTCGAGGTAACACTTTAATGCATCAAAGTTTAGTATCAAGCTCTTTTTATTGATAAAGTTGTTAAAAATTCATATATATATATATATACTTAAAATAATTGTATCATATTATCTTGAATATGTAAAATGGTCTACCAAGGTATTTGGGGTATCTAAGTTAAAGTTAGAATTTCTAAAATTTTGACTCTTTTTAGAGGATTCATTACTTCATCAACCAATCTCAAGGTGTTCATGGGCCCCAATGTTATGGTATTTAGGGATGTGTGGAATTATGAAAATAATTTTTTTTTAGGAGAAGACTCATTGGAAACTCAAACATACATGAAAAAGGATAAGGGAAAACCCAACAAAATGGAATGATAGTGATGTAAAATAAAAGAAAAATTAGGAAAGAACATAAAAAAATAGACTGAAAGGAAACTAATTTAACTCTAATCTAAGCCTAAACTAAACCTTAAAATAACTCCATGATGGATGTGGATGGGATTCCTGAGTAGTGTTTCAATAATTACCCATTCATAGATTAAGTATTGTCCTTTATTTGTAAATCCTTCAGTTTGAAAGCGTTATGTCCCAAATTTTTTGAGATCTAGTATGATATTATCCACAAAGGATCCAACTTATAATGTTGGAATTTATTCTCATGCACTTTTTTACACAATAATAGTGGGTATAATATTATGAAAACCTATATTTTATAAGTTATATCGAACCATCTCTTTACTATATCTTAATACATGTTGAAATTTTGTAAGGCTTCATCTTGTGCATATTCTATTTGAAGGATGTTCAACATACTTTATTGTATGCAGTCATCCTCTCCCATCTAATCTTACATAAATAGATATGTGGTAATATTCATGGTAATGGAAAAAAATCACTCTTATCCATACACAAGGAGGAATGGAGAATATTTTAGAGCCTATTTTTGTCTAGTCATGTTAACCCACAAAGCATACTTCAGTAAAGAATGTTGACTCCTTAGTTTTTATCCTTGATGGCATCAATAAGGTTATTTTTTATTGATTAAGCCACTCCATTTCCCTAGAGTTATTAATTTTAATAAACATTCAAGGTGATCTTACTTTTGTAGGCCCATTTAATCAATTCAAACAACTAGAACACTAATCCATTATTTAAAAAATAAGGGATAATGGGGCGCCAAAGTTTGTGGTAATGTTTTCATTGAGGAACCTGATCATGCCCTTGGTCGAGCTACCTCTATTTTCTATTACTTTATTCTATCTAGTGCAATAATAAATGATCATGAGAATAAACTTATTCTCTTCAAAATAATTGGGATTAAAGACACCAATGAAGTCAATTTTGCATTGGGTGAATGATATACCTTATAAAATTGAATGTAAATGCATATTTGTGTGTGTTTCCTTCCTAACAAACACTTGGAATTCATCACATGCTCTTATATGACCACTAAATTATTTTCATATCATGGTATTATAATACCCATCTATTAATATCTCGTGTGTTATTTTACTATCAGTAGGGTAACCACTTCCTAGTTTGTCATGTAAATTTCTCATGATTTATTTAGCTTAAAATCTTGCATATGATATAAATCCATTCATATTTATTTAAAATAAAATATTACATTATTCAACATGTAATGGGATGCTTTTAACTATATTTCTCTCCTATATTCTCATTTAAATTTAGGAGGGCATGCCCCATACAATAGATAATGGATAATGTGATCATACCATTGATTAGACATTGTTTGAGTCTTATTTATCTACATCACAATGATCTTGGGATTGATTATAGTAATAAATTGAGTATGAACCTATCCCTTGACCATCTTGGTTGGTATGATCTCAATGTTATACTCTTTCATATTATCCATCCATTTGCCTTTATGATTACCATGTTCCCTATATCCTAACATGACCTTCATCACAGGGTCAAGCATGATATCATCAACCTTACTTCAAAGTATATAGTTCATGTAATTTTTCATAACTTTCACTAAGACATGCATATTTGTCTAGGATTGAATATTTCAACTCTACATCTTTCATGTTAATGTTAATTAAATTATGGTATGATATTCATCACTATTTATTTGTGTGAACATTATTTATATGGTATGCTCTAAAGAAAAAGAGTAAATATGGAAATACTTTGTGAATTCTAGGTTGATAAGAACCAATGTTTGTATGATGGCATTATTGATGTCCTAGAATCTTTATTTATCTTGGGGTGCCAATTCCTCTTTTTCATCATGCTTCAACATAAAATTTAGGGGGGTTTAATAATTTACACAAAACCATACATAAATTTGTGTCCACAATTTATTTTTCCAAATAACGATTTCAATTCCTTTTTACTATTATGAAGACGTATTTTCAAATTTACACTAGCTCTTTTAGGGTCAATATAAATACCTTCCCTCATGATGATGTGTCCCAAAATTTTACCTTTGTCAATGAAAAAAAACACTCTTCTTAGGGTTAAAATAGAATACATATTTCATATATATTTTAAGTATTTTTTTTAGGTAGATTCTGTGAAATGCTTACAATTGGAGAAGACAATTAAGTCATCCATGTAGATAATCATGGACTTACCAATAAATCCTTGAAAATTAAAATTCATGGCTCATTGAAAATTGGCTCTTGCATTGATCAAACAAAAATTCATCCTCTTATAAGAAAATGTACCCCACTTGGTTATGAACTATGTCTTACATAAATCTTCTTCGTTGACTACAACCTAGTTATATCCTAAGATTCCTTTTAAGAAGGACATCATTTTAGAACTACTAACTATACGAACTATCTCATCAAGGGATGTTAGAGGATAATTATCTTTATATTATTCTCTATTAAAGTTCCTAAAATTGATGTAAATTATTTTTCCTCCACTTTTCTTATGTACAGGAACCAAGTTGGTTACCTAAGTGGATTGATGAATTGGAAAGATAATTTTGGATATGAGTATATTTCTAACTTCTTTATAAATGAGAGGTTCAAGTATGGGATTCACCCATCACTGCATCTGCCTTAATGGATTTTGTTCTTATTTAATCAAGATGGTGTGTGTTATAATTCTTGGGTAAAAAAAAAACCAAGTCGTCATATATCTAATTAATTACATATTTTATCTTAAGAGTAACCCCTATAAAATTTTAACCTCAAACTTGGTACAACCGAGACCAATTTTGGAATTTTAAAGTCCATTGTCTAATCCTAAGTTTAGAAAAATGGACTGATGACTCATGAATTATGGTTTTATGGGCCTTTCAGATAATATATCCATGTTAAACATAATTTCCAATGAAACCATACCCTTTGGTATGTGATTTTATCTTAGGTTCATGATTCCATTGATGTCACAATCATCATCCACATGGTCACCTTTTTCATTTTCATCAAAAAATTGTGTATCAAAGGCATCATAAATGTTCATGAACTCAAAAATATATCGATCATTATCAAATACTTAGAATGTATTGATGTTGTTAGGTACTGATGATAAAGGAACCAATTTAATTGAGAGATAACACATTTCATAATCATTTAGAGGGGCCATATTTATAGTTGATGATGCCAAAGAATTTATAATCTAATTCTTATCTCATAGAATGAGGATAACATTAAAAGAATTGAATGTTTTAATTAGGTATAAGGATTTATGTTTGTATTTTTTTAAGTAAGATATTTTTCAATAAAACTTACTTTTGACTTGGTTTATTACCAATTCTAAGTCTCCAAAACTTCCAATTCTTTAAATTTATGTTTTAAGGAAAAATCCAAACCTAGGATTAGGGATTCATATTCTTCAAGGTTATTGGCATAGGGAAATTATGGCATATAGGTAGGTAAGTGTTGTTTTACTTATTTACTACTTAACATAACTTCGAATCTTGAACCTTGTTTAAAGCGAGATCCATCAAAGTAGAGGAACCATTAACTTGATGGATCATTAATTTTATCATGTTTGTCATTAATGTTTTCAAGAGAAAGGGTAAAAATGCCAAGGTCAGATAACATGACATTTATTATATCATTTATAGAATTGTACTTAGTAGTCATGTGTTTCATTATAAGATCTATATTGATCTAAATTTGGCTGACAACACCCCTCCAAGTTAGACACATGTGGGATAAGTTTGTGTCTATGTAACCACTCAATGTTTTAGATTAATCCCAATTATTAACATCCCATATGATTCTAAAATATCAAAAACCTAGATGCATATTAATTGTTAGACACTTATTTTGGATTCTAATTGCATATGAATGCTCAAAAACTCTCCAGCTACCTTAACTTTTGACTTGTCTATATTAACAACAATTTTGTATGATTTAATTAGGATTAGGCTTAGATTCATATAGACTCATATCATGACATTAGTTGATGTTCCTCAATAGACAAAAACTTATTAAAGTTTTTTCCAAATATCCTAACTATCAGGAGAAAATGAGGGAATTTAACCTTGTTTTTTTAATCACTATGTTGTGTGTGTTGTGTTTAACTTCTCTTGGGTTGTATTATTTGTTAAATATTTTAATAGTAGGTAACATTGTTCTATGATTTTTGATAACTCATGTAATTTGATATTAACCTTGATCTTTTTCAAGTCTTTAATTATCTATATCTAGTTTTTAAAAGGGGGGAAACTCATATATTTAGAATTTGATCACTACCTTTTGGGGATGGGGATCATTATTCTACTTCAAATTATGGGAGTCACACCATTATTGTGAGGATTAGATATTACAAAGGGTTAGTTTTTGTCTTAGTCCTTAATGCATAGTTTTTTTATTTTGTATTGTTTAAATTCATGAATCTAATTTATACCTTATTCAAGCTAATTGTCTCTTTCATTATATAACTCAAAGGTCTCAAGCACCATGGTAGTATTCAGATATTTATACATGCTTGGGTGTTCAGATGTGTCAGCTATGTTTTGGTGGTTAGGAACCACCTCATACCCTTCCATATCATTTTGAAAGATATATAAGGCATTTATTTAACCCTAAATTTGAATTTTTTGGGATAGGGTTAAGAATATATAATTATTTCAAGCACAAGGGTGATAAATTAGTTTACAATAGGCCAATTAATAGAAAACTCCCATAAACAATATACTAAATTTATACATCTAAGATTGATAAAAATAGTAAATTAAAACTATGGAAATATATTTCAATAAATAAGAAACAATGGTACTTAGTTGTTTTACTATACACAAGTAGATTTGGACTAGGTACTTTTATACCCAACATGCCCCCTTTTCTATGAAATGGGGGACCCTTCTAAAAATTTAACAATCCAAAGCTTTAGAATCTTTTCTTTTGTTCCCATCGATGGTGCCTACTTAGATATTTAAAATATACACCACCTTGATTTATTCAAGTAATAATAGGCCAATTTTAATTTCTCTAAAAACCTTAGTGTTTGTTCTTTTTTAATAAATCATGGCACAAGCTTTGCAGGTTGATTTTCACTTGAATATCTTGGAGTCTAGTTCCTTTCCAAAGGAAACAAACCCTTTATCCTCCATGGTAAATCAAGATCTTTGTATCTGACAAGTAAGCTTTAATGTATTGCATTTATTTTTTTATCTTCCTTGGTAATTTTTGTGAATTTCATAAAGCCTTGATGAATGGGAATGTGCCATGTTGTCACAAGTTAAAGAGGCTAGTCCCTCAGACCTATCAAAAATGTTAGAGCTTGGTAGATCCTAATTGAATGGGAAGGTACCATGTCATCTTGATTCAGAGTGGTCAGTCCCTTAAACTTGTCAAAAATGTTAGAGATTAGGAGATCCTAACCAAATGGGAATGTGCCACATCCTCTTTAGTCAAAGAGGCTACTCCCCTAAACCTCTCAAAGATGTTAGATCCTGGGAGATCCTAGATGAATGGGAATGTACCATGTCCTCTTGAGTCATAAAGACCAGTCCCCTAAACCTATCAGAGATGTCAGAGCCTAAGAGAGCTCAATTAATTGGGAATGTGCCCCAAACCTATCAAATATTTTAGATCTTAAGAGAGCCTGACTAAATGGGAAGATGTCACATCCTATTGATTTAGAGAGGTTAGTCCTCTAAACCTATCAAATATGTTAGAGTCTAGGAGAGCCTAACCAAATGGGGAGGCATCATATCTTCTTGAGTTAGAGAGGCCAGTCCCCTAGACCTATTAGAAATGTCAGAGACTGGGAGAGCTCAAATGAATGGGAATGGTCCATGCCATCATGAGTTAGAGAGGTTAGTCCCCTAGACCTATCAAAGATTTTAGAGATTAGGAGAGCCCACCTGAATGGGAAGTTTCCACATCACCTAGAGCGAGGATGAACTAGTTTCCACTTAAGACCCCAAAATGCTTATAATGGAGTATAGATGAAACTCAAAAGCCTATCAAGACATGACACATGTTCCTAAGTGACACATCACCTAGACTAGGCAATCGATATGGTGTATGAAACTATGATTAAGTTTTGACCAATAATGGGAGGCTGAATAAGCCAATGACATGTGTTAGAGAGTAAAATTTAGATGAAGGGCATCTAAGAGATATGACTACATGCCTACCATGTACTAGGAATTAATAGAATGGGAAGTGTTGGCTAAATTTGGTGTACATACCTAGTTTAGAATGAGAAGTTGAGCAAAATCCTAATTAAAGAGTGACCTAATGTCATAAGGAGCATATAGACTTATAGATAAGAACAAATAACATTTTCAATCTTTTAAAACATTGTAAATAGTATTGAAGTGCAAATTTGGTGTTCTTAATGGACCAGACCATCATCAAGATGTTATGTAGGAATGAGTGGAGAAAGTTAGTTATGAATTTAATAAGTTCACTTAGAGAGCCTCATAGGATAAAATTTTTTACATGGACATGAATTACTTCATGCTAGGATCATCCTCTACAAGTTTCATGTCTTGATGAGTTCTCTATCTTGAGATACAATCCTTCAAAGTTGATCAAGTAGAGTAAGACATTCAGGTAAGCATCAAAATAAATCTCAATAAATAATGATTGGAGTTAAAAATTTGATGGTCTCATGAACATAATTAATGGTCTCTAAAATTTTAATGAAAAAAACATAAAATTCAAAATAAATCTTAACCCAGAAACCACTAGGATTTAAATTTAGATAGGCTTGCAGATGTCAGTGATGGGCTCACAGACGTCAATAACAGGCTCACATATGTCAAAATAAAGACATGGAAAATAACCATTAGGGGTTAAAATTTTATAGTAACTTAGATGTTAAATATGGTCACGTGAATTTAAAATTATGGACATGTAGATCTCAAAATTGGTCCTAATAAATTAGCCATTTGAGTTCAAATGGTGGGTCACAAGTAGATCTATGGTATACATTCATTCATACATCTAGATATAATGGTTTGAGTTAAATTTAAAGAGTCTAAAGATATAAATCAAAGGATCACATGTATTCATAAATCTTGATCTAATGGTACAATTTAAATTTAAGGAGTTAATGTATCTTGGGGACTAATAAGGAGAAGATAGTTTGGCACAAATGGATAGGTCAGAGTTGGCAAGCGATAACCAATAAACAAAGGTAAAATACAAAAGCTTTCAATGGTGGTCAAAAAATAATTTTTTAACCTAAGAAAATCAAGGTTTAAAATATACATGTTACTATTAGAGCTTAGTCAACAATTGATGTAGTCATACAGGCAAGATGGTCAAGGATAAGGCTATATCACCATTGAAGTTTAGATAGGACCTCTAATCAATAATTTAAAACATGTCAACCTTATTGAAAGATTATTCCATTTATATGTTCATTTATCTTCTAAATTGAATATCCTCACATGTAGTATCTTCTCATCTCTCACATGTTTTAGAGGAAAAATAAGTCTTTTTGGGCCTAATACAAAGATCAAGCAAGACTAAATGTCTGTTAGATTTTTAGGGATATTGTGAATATGTGAAAACCAATAGATTGGGTTGGTTTTTGATCTATGGTGGACCTATGTTCAAGTTGGAGAAAATAAAAAAATAAATTTGATTATAGGTAAGTGTCTCATCTTTTGATATGGTCACATTTTTAATAAATAGGTACCTATGGCCATCCAAAGTAGATGTGGCATGAAGCTATTAGTTTTGAGATATGAGAAGTTTGTTCTCATCATCAGATCAAGTAGAAGGTGGCATGGAGTTATAAAGAGGAGACCTAGTGGATAGATAAATATAATTGGAATTCAATTCTATTACAGATCTGATAAAAGATTGATTCCTTCTTGATAAGATAATGACTTAGTATACTCGAATTGGTGCTAATCCATCACAACTTTCCCTCTCTTCTTCCCCTTTTCTATATATTTTCCATATTATTCCACATTGTAGAGATAATCTCTAAAAGTTTTTTTAGACAAGAAATCTCTAGGTTTTTTAGATAAATAGACTCTTATGCTTTGGCTTGCTCAGGCTATGCCAAAATTTATACTGTAACACCTTTTAATACAATAAAGACTGAATTCCATCATTTTTTAAGACTAAATTTAAGTGTGTTAAATGAATCCATGTACTATGGTTAAATGAATATATGCTTTCCTTGCCTGTGTATAAGTTTATTCACCTTAATTAAGTACTTTGTAATCCTCATAAGTCATTTTAAGTACAATACATAGTTTATTGATTAGTTTGTAAGTGGACATCTACCCTCTCATGCTAGTTTGATAGTTGGTCAATGTCTTATTGTGAAATACTTATGTAGAACTGATATTATTTAGTCTTTAATGTGTCTTATTAAAAGTATAAGTGTTCTAATTACTAGTGCATTACCTCATTCTTTATGCTTTCATATATTTTTGTTACTCTATCTCTCCTTTTTCCAAGCAATTGTTAGTTTAGGTATAGTTTAGGTGATATATCTATAAGGAATCCAACCTTATTTGGAGGTTTGACCCAATTTTAGGTGATCCATAGCCTAGGGTCATTCCCATGTTGGACTATATTTATGTAAGAATACTTGAACAATCTCCTTACTTAGCTAAGGTGCAATCTAGAATGCTAACAATTTTGGCACACCCGATGGGATAGAGTTTTCCTTGGCATAGTTGAAGTTTAAAGATTGAGAAGAAAAAATTGTACTAGGCAGAGACATCTACCATCATCAAAAAATAAATATTCTTCAAGTTGTCATAGCATCATTTGGATAGTTATTTCATGCCAAATATTACTATAAGATCAATAAGTAAAGGTAATCCTTTTGAACACATTGAATTATCTTCAAGTTCTTATAAAAAATTAAGATTCAATAGGATAAGTCCTTAACTTCAAAATAAATATTCATCTCTTGGTCATCCTCTTGTCTTAGTCTAAGCTATTATCCCTATTATCCAAATCCCCATTACCCAAATGGTTTTTAGGAATCAAGTTTTAGTTCCTTTCAATAAGGGTAGTCTATTGAATTTAACCCAATATGATGGCATTCTTATATCTAACCTTAAGAGTATTCCTTTCTTCTTAGGAGAATGGGATAAAATAATTGATATTAAACATATCCAAGATGTTACCAACCTTTGTTATGTTCACAATGTTATTCAAGATAATGTCATTATCATATTTTTTATTGATTCCTTCAAAGGAAAAGCATTGTAATGGTATAGGAATCCTCCTTTGACCTCCATTGATACCTAGGATGAGTTATGTGTAGCCTTAGTCAAGCAATTTGAAGACAAATTTGATCATCTATCCTTACTTAAATAACTAACTACAATTAAAATGTACCTCAATAAATTTATGTTTAATTTCAACCTCAAATTCTAAAATACATGGACTAGGATACTTGTATTGATCAGACCATATCCAAAATATGCATTATTTTACTTTCTAAAATCCCTTAGTTTTGATATTAGTGTGATGATACAGTCTATGGGTGGTAATGATTTACTAAATGCCTATGATCTTGTAATAAGAGTAGAGAACAACTTGATATAAGCTGGTAAACTTTCTCCAAGGTCCCTAATGTCTATTTTCCTAGACATGCAACCTACTCCACCCCTTCTTCTTCCTCAAATTGCATCTATAGCTCCTATTCCATCTCCTAAAACATAATTTGTAACCCCTTCTAATCAGGCTAGTGATATTGGAGATTTAAAAAGTATGTTGTAAGCTTTTGAAAATGAGATAGTTCAACTCAAGAGATAATATTATTAGGGTAGGACTTATTAGTAATAATCTAGAACACCTATCAACCCTATAATAATCAAATTCCTCTTTATCAACCTTTCAGAGAAAATAGACCACCCTATCAATCTAAAATAGCCATAACCCAAGCTAAACCATATGCATCCCTTGACCCTAATGTAACCTCTAGCTCAAAATCCATTATTATCACACCTCCTCAAAATAACTTGATGCAAGATCCAAGATGGAAATTTTTTGATCCTAATGATATGCAAAACCAAGCACAGAATACTACTATGCCAAAAATGACACAAGACGAGTTTTCTCTTCAAGTAGGTTAGTATCAAGAGACAAATGCAATACCCCAAGGATAAAATCAATAATTTCAAGGAAAATATGATGCCATAAATATGAATTGGTAAATAAATGATCATGTTGCATTCAATCAAATTGATGAGACTAGCAACACAAGTGTTCAAGTTGTAGCTCTGAATATAGCTAAAAGAAGAGATGTTGAGGAAGTTAAAGATGTGAGAAATACTTATATTACTCCTAATATTATTCATAAGAGTATTAAGGACCAACCTATTTCCCCTATAGCATAGAAGAATCAGAATGCAAAAGCTGGGAGGATCCCTCAAGTACGTCTGATTAGAGAATAACCAATGGTTCACAAAGTGTCTCCAAAGGTTAGTGTAACCTCATTTAGTATAATGTATCAGATGAAGAAATCCAATGTTATCATTAGCATGTGGTATTCCCTTTCTATTCTAAGAAAAAAGACATGCTCATCTTAGAGCTTTCAACTCTCAAGGTGTCTCAAGAACCAATTAAGAAAGAAGGTGCTATTTTATCTAATTTAGACCATCCAACCAAGAAATAAGATAAATAGGTACATAAAATGACAAAGGTAGACAAAACAATGTCAAATCAAACAATACTCCTCTTTTTATCTCTCTTTGATAGTTGGTGACTATTTAACTCATAATTGTATGGTAGATAGTGGAGTCAGTAGCATTGTCATGCCTAAAAAAATTGTAGATAAGCTTGGTCTTGTCTATGAACCAAATACTAAAGGAGTATTAAAAATATATGGGTCACCGAAAAAGATTGTATGAATCATCAAAGATCTAAATCTGACACTACATGCTTGTCTTAATGTTACTATTCAACAAGATGTAGTTGTAGTGGACTTGCCTCCCTATTTTTCCATGTGTCTTTCAAGAGACTTTAACTCAAACATTGGAGGATACTTATAAGATAATGGGACATATTTAATGTTTAGTACCAGGTATGGTACTAAGGTAATAATACATTCTAAACCTATTACATTTTTATATTTAGAGCTATATATACCAAGTATAGAGAACACTAATTATACTATCTTAGATGAGGTGCTAGAAACTAATATAATAGAGATTGACTCACCTCTAGATGGAGTTTCATATCTATTTCCTAAAGAACATGCCTCTGATTTTCATGAACATGATCCTTATAAGTTAATTGAATAATAATTACTTGGTATTTATTTCCTTCATTAAAAAGGTACACTAATTCCAACATTGATGAAGGATGATGAGTCTGGTGATGGATTGTGGAAACTATACTTTAATGGATTAAAAGAACAAAAATGGCACTAGGGATAGAATTATGTTTATTTATATACATAATAAAATGTCTTATAAGTATAGAGTATGGGACTTACTTTGAGACTGTCAAGGTTTCAATATTCTTTCCATATCAAGAAATGAGAACAAACATGCAGATAGGTTGGCTGCCATTAGGTCATAATTCAATATCCCTAATGATATAAGAATGAAAAGGTTTAGTCACACATAAAGGTGGTGGTAATACCTTATATTCTAAACAACCATGACAATTGGCAAGTGTTTGAAGATGATAATTGGATTGTAATGTTCTTGCAAGAAGATGCTGAATTTTCTTCAAGTAACCAAGACAAGATCTTGCCTTAGTATGATGACCAAATTGTGAAATTGAAGACAAATAAGTTACCCAAAGGGTTTATCACACTTTTTAATATATTTATTAGATATGATGAGTTAAGAAAATAAAAAAATTAATTATCAACAAAGTAGGAACAATATATAAATATGGAAATAACAACTAGAAAGAACTTGAAGTTGGGAAAAGTTTGCACTCTTAAAAAAGAAACTTTCATTGAGTTATGTTCAAGTTTTGTAGATGTATTTACATGGAATTATAGTGACCTCAAAGGATTTTATCCAAGTTTAGCTCAACACACCATTGAGTTAGAAGATGAGATTAAGCCAGTAAGACAAAAACAAAGGACTATTAATCTAAATATTGAGCCTTTGATGAGAGTTAAGATTCATAAGCTCATTGAGTTGGCTATAATATTTCCAATTAAGCACTAAAATTGGGTGTCAAATCTTTTTCTAGTATGGAAAAATAATGGTGAGAATAGACTGTGTGTTGATTTTCATGAATTGAACAAAGCTTACATTAAATACCACTACCCATTGCCATCAATGGAGCAAATTTTACAATTGGTTATAAGTTCAGAAAATTTCTCCTTGTTAGATGGATATAGTGGTTACAATCATATTTTGTTCAAATAAGAAGACAAATTCAAAAAAACCTTCACGACAAAGTGGGGAACATTTGCATATAGAAAGATGCCTTTTGGTTTATCCAATACTAGGGCAACTTTCTAGAAAGCCATGGATATGACATTCTAGGGTATCCTCAACAAGTTTATACTTGTTTATTTGGATGACATAATAGTGTTATCTTAGAATGTAAATGAGCACATGATTCACTTCAAGTGATTATTTGAAATGTGTAGGCAATTTGGGGTGTCTTTTAATCCCAAAAAGTTTGTTTTCTCTATTCATGAAGGTAGGATTCTTGGACATATGATTTCAAAACATGGTAAAAGTATATATCCTAATAAGATAGATTAAATTATTTTACTTTCCTTTCCTAAACAAAATAAATATTTAAAAATATTTTTAGGCAAGATCAATTTTATAAGAAAGTACATTTCATATTTTGCAACTTTAGCTAAGCCACTTAGAGCCATGATAAATAAGGGTCAAGGTTTCAACTGGTCCAAAGGAGTGAGAATATTTAAAGAGATCAAGAAAGCCATATCCAATTATCCTACACTCTTAAACCTTGATTTCACAAATAATTTCTTCTTGTACACCTATGGTAATATTGACATAATTTTAGATATTTTCATGCAACATAATCAAGAGGCTTTAGAGCAACCAATAGCCTTATTCAATCAAGGCTTGGAAGAATATGAAACAAGGTAATTTTTTGTTGAGAAACATGTAATTTATATTATAAGGTCTTTAAATAAGTTTAGATACTTGTTATCCAATAATAAGATAAATCTAATGGTTGCACATCCAAGTATCAAAAAATTTCTCTTGAATAAGGATATAAATGACAAAAGAGTTGGTTGGATAACTAAGGTAATGGATTATTATGTGGAGATTAAGATCACATAGATATTTAGAGACAAAGGACTTTGTGAACATCTATCCCAAGAATTACAAAAGGATAATAAAGTGGTTATGGTTTCAGATGATGAAGAAGTTACAATTGATTACACCTCACCTTCTAGCTAGTTACAAGACATGGTAAGAAACCTCCAAAATGATATTTATCCTTCTCATAGGACCCCTTAAAAAAGGAGATATTTTATATTGAAATCAATTCCTTTTCTCCTTATTGATAGTGTTTTATTCAAAAAATATAGCAATGGCATGTTGTTAATATGCATAGAGCTAGGTCAAACACATATATTATTTGAGAAGTTACATGATAGACATGGTGGAAGACATTTATTTAGAACCAAAACCCACAAGATCATGAAAGGTGGGTATTATTGGCCAAACATATTTGGTGAGTGTCACACATGGGTTAGGAAATGTAGATAATGTGTTATGTTTGTTAGAAAGGTGAAACTTGGATCCTTATCTCTCCAACCAATTAAAGTGAATCAACCCTTTATTTAATGGGGATTCAAATTTATTGGTCTCATTAACCCCTCTTCAAGCTCAAGACATAAATGGATATTAACTACTATAGATTATTTTACTAGATGGATAGAAGAACTGGCATTGAAAGAAGCTAATGAGTCTAATGTTCTAGATTTCTATGAAGGTTTTCTTAATAGATTTGGAGTCCCTTAAACCATTATTTTTGACAATTCTATGGCCTTTTTGGGGTCTAGAATCAACTAGTGGGAAGTCCAACATAATGTTTTTCTCAATACTTCATCAAATTATTATTCACAAGGTAATGGCCTTATTGAGTCCACTAATAAGAACCTATTGAATAATATCAGGAGGACTATTGAAAATAATCAAAGGTCATGGCATCTCAAATTTAAGTCAACTATGTGGGATGTTAGGATCACCTATAAGAGATAAATAACCAATTCTCCATACAAGTTGATATATGGTAAGGAAGTAAGAATGCCTATTTCTCTTGAATTTTTTGCTTTGGAATTAATGCATCAACTTGAGATTTTGGATATTGAGCCAATGAAATTAGATTCAAAACACATGGAGATAGAAAAGAGAAGATATCAGTCCATGTTGGCCAGGGAAGCCCATCAAGCTTAAGTGAAAATATCTTTTGATAAAGGGCATTCTTCAAGAGACTTCAAATAGGGAGATTTGTTCCTTAAGTGGGATGAGGATATAGCTAAGCCAGGAAGGCATACAAAGTTTGAATCTCTTTAGAGTGGTTCATACATAGTCTCCAATTGTAAATCTCATAATGCCTTCCAAATTATAAAGATGGATGGTGAGGAGCTTCCTATCTTAGTCAATAAGACACATCTAAAACACTGTTGTTGATGAAACTAAGTTCCCTATACATAGGTAATTGGTCTTGTTTTCATTCAAGTGTTTTTCTAGCACATTAATTTATTTTGTTTTGTCTCAAATAAGTGATTTGTTTACACATTTACTTTGATTAGGTTAGTTTTCCTTTCTTGTTTATTTCTTTCCCTATTTGGTAGAATTCATTATCCTTGCAAGTCAATAGTGTTTATTGAAGTCATGGATTATAATAATGTAAATGGTCCATATATCATGTAAATGGTTTGAGTTCTCAAGCATAGTAGGAATGTTACCCAACAAATTCACCAAAGATGTTGGCCAAATTTGGCTTACATTCCTAATTTCGAGCGAGAAGCTGAGTAGAGTATTGATTGAAGAGTGACCCAATGTCACAAGGATCATATAGGCTTTTAGAGGATAACACATAATATTTTTAATATTTTTAAGCACTTTAAATAGGCTTAATGTAAAAATTTGGTGATCTTAAGAGACTAGACCATCATCAGGATGTCATGCAGGAACGAGTGGAACAAGTTGGTTGTGTATTTAATAAGTTCACCTAGAGAGCCTCTCAAGCAAAAAAATTTACGTGGACATGAATTCCTCCATGCCAAGATTATCTTATGTAAATTTCATGTCTTGATGAGTTCTCTATCTTGAGATACAAGCCTTCATAGTTTATCCAATAGAATAAGACGTTCACATAAGCATCAAAATAAAACTCAAAAAATAGCCATTAGAGTTCAAAATGTGATGGTCTCATGGACGTAATTGATGGTCTCATGGATGTCAATTATGAGTGTAGGAACATCAAAATAAATCTCATCACAAAAACCATTGGGATTTAAATTATGATAGGCTCATAGATGTCAATGATGGGTGTGTGAACATTAAAATAAAGCTTAACCCAAAAACCACTAGGATTTAAATTTTGATGGGCTCATAGATATCAATGATGGGCTTGTAGACATCAATAATAAGTTCAAAAAAATCAAAATAAAGACACAATAAATAACCATTATGGGTTCAAATTTTATGGTCATATAGATGTTAAAGATAATCGCATGAATGCCAAATGATATGCATGCAGATGTGAAATTTAAGCCTTGTAAATTAGCCATTTGAGTTCAAATGGTGAGTATTAGGTAGATCTAAAATGCATGTTAATTTGTACATATAGATATAATGGTGCAAGTTAAAGTCAAAGAGTTAGAATATCTAGATCAAAGGCTTGTATACATTCCTACATCTTGATCTAATGGTGCAAGTTAAATTTAAAGAGTTAGCATATACTGGGGATCAATAAGGAGAAGATAGTTTGGCATAAATGGATAGGTCAGAGTTGGAAATTGACAACCAATAAATAAATATCAAATCCAAAATCTTCCATTGGAGGTCAATAAACTAATTTTTGATCCAGGTGAACAAAGGTTTCAAAGATCCATGTCACCATTAGAGATTGATCAACAACAGATGTAGTCATACAAACAAGATGGTCATAGATAAATCTATATCACCATTAAAGTTTAGACAAGACCTCTGGTTGATAATTTAGAACCTATTGACCTTATTTTAGGATAACTTCATTGATGTGTTCATTTCTCTTCTAGATTTAAGATCCTTGCATGTAGTAGCTTCTTGACTCCCACATGGTTTAGAGGTAAAATACATATTTTTGGGCCTAAGACAAAGATCAAGAAAGACTAATTTATATCATATTTTTAGGGATATTATGACTATGTGAAAACCAATAAATTGGGTTGGTTTTTGATCTATGGTGGACCTATGTTCAACTTAGAGAAAATAAAAACAAAAATCTTATTATGGGGAAGTGTCTCATCTTTTGATATGGTCTCATTTTCAATAAATAGGTACCTATGAACATCCAAAGTAGATGTGGCATGAAGCTATCAATTTCAAGATATGAGAATTTTGTCCTCATCAATAGATCAAGTATAAGGTGGCATGGAGTTTCAAGGAGGAGACCTGGTGAATAGATAAGGGAAATGGTCATTCAATTCTGTTACAGTGCTTTTAAAATATTGATTCCTTCTTGATAACATCATGACTCAATAGCCTCAAATTGGTGATAATCCATCACAGCTTCCCCTTTCTTCTTCCCCTTTTCTATATATGTTTCATCTTATTCCACATTGTAGGGATAATCTCATGAAGTTTTTATATACAATAAATCTCTAGGATTTTTAGATAAATAGACTCTTATGCTTTGGCTTGCTCAGGCTATGCCAAAATTTGTACTGTAACACCTTTTGATGTAATAAAAATTGAATTCCATCCTTTTTTTAGACTAAATTTAAGTGTGTTATATAAATCCATGTATTTTGGTTAAGTGAATATATGTTTTCCTTGCCTATGTCTAAGTTTCCTCACCTTCATTAAGCACTTTGTAATCCTCACAGGTCATTTTAAGTGCAATATATGGTTTTTTAAGCTTAGAAGTGGATATCTACCCTCTCATGTTAGTTTGATAGTTGGTCAATGCCTTATTTTGAAATAATTATGTGGGATTGATCTTATTTGGTATTGAATGTGTCTTATAGTGTGTCTTGTGCAAAGTATAGGTGTCCCAATTACTGGTGCATCAACTCATTTTATATGCTTTCATATATTGTTTTTACTCTCTCTCTCCCCATTTTCCAAGAATTTATTAGTTTAGATCTAGTTTAGGTGATAGATCCTGAAGGAAGACAACATTTTTTTAGAGGTTTAGCCCAAGTTTAGGTGACCCACAGCCTAGGGTCATTCCTATGTTGGACTAGATTTATGTAAGAAGACTTTAACAATTTATTAAGAACTCATGCTACCCCTTCTATTTACTTTATTAGTATATCAGTTGCTATGGGTGCATATGCTTTGTAGTCATCCCATGAGCATTTTGTTTTATCCTACATTCATAGGAAGTAGTAGTTACTTAGATTAGACTTAGTATATAAGTAAGTGTTGAGATCAATGAAGGCATCCATAAATTATATTGAATTGAGTTTTCTAAAAGGAGGTTGCCCCCTCAAAGAGGCCAATGATTTTATAATTTAGCTATTATAATTTAGTTCTACTTATTTGAATCAATATATTGATGATTTTCATAGTTTATTTCATGTAATTGAAATTATCTGCTAACTTGTTCAGGAAGGATCCTCTCATCTGGTATCAAAGTGCTTTCTAGGGCCAATTTTTTTCCAAAAGGTCTAAATTCTATTCTGCTACATAATTTATTTAAGTATCTTTCTCAGAAAGTCTTAAATTTGTTTTACTGTATGATTTATTTAATTATTTTCTATATTACAATAATCTATTTCAAATCAGGGTAAAAACATGTCTGCATAATTGTGTGAAGTGCTTGGGTGAAAGCCCTAAAACTCATTGTGAGAAGTACCACATGAACCCCAAAGTAGCTGGCCCATTAAGAAGACCTACCATCAAAATGGGTAATGACCCCTTCCTGACTGAGTAGTTCTAAACTATGAGGAAAACCAAGAGCTATCACTTAGGGGTAAATCTATGGCTAGAATTTTTTTTGAGAGTGGTACTCAGGTGACATTGGTAACTAGAGAGATATATTTAAAACCTTAAGAAACCATTGAAACCTAGGGCCCATTTCTATTAGTTTCAAAATATTTCAAATAGACTATCAAAAAATCAATTAGTAGAGTATCATAAGACTCTCATAGGAATTGTATTCAAATAATTGACAAAAACTAGAAATTAGAAAATATTCATGCTATCAATTTTAGAACTCTTAGTAAAGTATATGATGACTCTTAGAGGAATTGACATATCTCTCAATATATAGTCTCATTGATCCTCAAACTTTATCTAGACACCTAAAATCCTATTCTCCACATTTTCTTCCTTGAGGTCCTATATCCCAATCCTACTCCTAATTTTCGTAAATCTCAATATTCCCTTTTTTGGGGTTTTTCCATAACTTCTATTTTTATCTATGTGCCTAAAAAAAAATTCATAGCATTTATCTCCCTTTTTCTTTCTTTGTCCCTTTTTGATAAATTTTCTAATTTTTCCATTTTCACTTCTAAAATTTCCCTCGCCTTCATCAATCATACTCCCGCTATGCAAAAAATTTAGTAAAATTACCTTTACCCCTTCTAATTTTATCCAAATTGAAAAATTTCCTTGCTAAATGTGTCTTAACTCTAGTTTTACTACCCATTTAAAAAAAAAATCTCTTATTTTGGTCATGTTAGTAACCAAAACATGAGAAAAAAACATGGAGGATGAAATTACCACCCTCAAAACCCAAATCAAAGATCTTGATGAAAAATTCTCGGCCTCAATATTCAACATACCACCTTGAACAACAAATGACATCTAGAGTCCTCTTCAAACACCAGGTTTCTTCTTCTAGAAAATTTTTGTGGGTCTACACTTGATTTTCATCAATTTAATGGTGCATATTTAACTGGATGGATCTATCAGGTAGAAAAATATTTTAGTCTGCATAATACTTTTGATGCCAACAAGGTCCCACTTACATCATTTCACTTGGAACATAAAGTCCTTTAATGGTATAATTGGTACACCAAGACTCATGATGATTTTTGCACCCTCATTTTGTAATGGTTTGGCTTGAGTGATTTTGATGACTTCACTGGAGCACTCACTAAAATTTACCAAATAGGAACTATGAGAGAATATCAAATAAAATTTGCAAAACTGACCAATCATATAGAGGGATTCTCCAGTGAATTCTTTAGGGGTTACTTTATCAGTGGACTGAAGGATGTAATTCGATTTAAGGTCAAAATGTTCTATCCTAACATGATGATGGTATCCCTATGGTTGGATAAGTTGGAATAGGATAAGATCATAGCTCAAAAATTATTTAAATCTAGTTTTTCTCCATTTAGAAATATAACTCCATAATGATCTCAAACAATGCCATCCCCCAAAACCACTCCTATCAAGCATTTGACTGAAGTAGAGATGCAAGCATGTAGATAAAAATTAATATGTTATAACTATGATGAAAAATTCACTTGAGGACATTGATGTGTCAAGAAAAGCCTATACCTACTGGATGAGAACTGCTCACTCAAAACTAAAGTTTTGGAAGATGCTCAGGATATAGTAGATGATCTAGAAGAAGTTTTATCGATTGTGTAATATGTTTATCAAGAAGACCAACCAGAGAACTCTCTACATCCCTTAAAAAGAGTCACAATCCCAAAAACCATATAGGTCAAGGGTTACTTAAATAATATCCCTCTCATAATACTTATTGATTTGGGTAGCACTCATAATTTCATTTGCCCTTAGATCGCCAAACAAGATGATTGTTTTGTCTATCCTTACTCTAACTTTGAAGTCATGTTTTTCAATAGGGGCACAATAACTTGAAAAGGGAGGTGTATTAAAGTGTGTATATCTATTGGAGATTATAAATTCACTCCAACATGTTTTCCTTTCCCTTAGGCAAATGTGATATTATTTTGGGAGCCCAATGGTTATGCACACTTGGACCCATCTTATGGGATTTTTCTAAACTTTGGATACAATTTTTAGACAATGGGTAAAAACACACGTTGAAAGGATTACACTTGGGGTCTCTTATCATTATAAGTTCACATCACATAGAAAATATTATTAATAAAAATTCACATGACATTATTACCCATATCCATTCCATTCAAATGAAACCATTAATGGTCTCCACTACTCCTTGTGATCTACAAATCATTCTGCATAGGTATGTTGGTGTCTATGATGAACCAATGTGATTTACACCTTCATGACCAAAGGACCATCATATTCAAATCCTTCTTAGGAGAATTCTTCCTAACATTAGGCCCTACCATTACCCATTTCAACAAAATATTGAGATTGAGATGATCATTCAAGACTTACTAAATCAAGAATATTTTCCCCAGCACCAACCCATATTCTTACCTAGTTCTCCTTGTCGAAAAAAATATGGGTCATGGCACCTCTACATTTACTTCCATGCACTTAATCACATCACAATAAAGGATAATTTCTTGATTATTCTGGCCCTACTTGGGGAAATTCATTTTGGTCTTCTTTAATGATATCCTCATCTATAGTAAAACATGCTTTGAGCATCTCCAACATTTGGAGATCACACTAAAACTTCTCTCTGATCATCATCTCTATGTAAATTAGTAAAAATTTGATTTTAGATAGGATGAAGTGGAGTATCTCAAGCATATTGTTTTATCCTAAGGGGTTTGGGTGGATCCCAATAAAATAGTTGTCATGAAAAATTGGCCTCATCCTTAGATACTCAAGAACCTCCATGGTTTTTTGGGGTTGATTAGATACTATTGCAAGTTTATCAAGGAATATGGGAATATTTAATCTTTGTTGATGGATATGTTGAAAAAGGATGCTTTTACATGACACAAGCTATTGAGTGTGCCTTTGAAGAATTGAATCAAGCTATGTGTACTACACTTGTTCTAATTATGCTATATTTTGGTAAGACCTTCACAATTGAGAGTGATGCTTGTGGCAATAGAATTGGTATTGTTATCCTCCAAGAAGGATTCCCCATTGCATTCACTAGAAAATCCCTTTCCATAAATAATATAGTAATTTCTACTTATGAGAAGGAAATGATGGCCATTTTACATGTAGTATAGAAATGACAGCCATACCTACTGGGGAATCATTTTTACATCAAAACTGATCACTAGTGTCTAAAATATTTCCTAGAATAATGGGTATCTACACCATCACAATAGAAATGGGTCAAAAAAATAATAGGTTATGACTATGAGATCACTTACAAGAAGGGTAAATAAAATATTATGGCTGATGTTCTATCTCACACATTTACAGACCAAGCTTCCCTTTTAGCTATTTCCATGCCTATTTTGAATTGGATGGACATTGTATAACAAGAGTATGTTAATGAATCCTCATTATCTCAAATCATTAAACAATTGGCCACTAACCCCTATATTTTACCCCATTATTCTTGGGATGGTGTTTTTCTTAATATAAGGGTCATTTGGTGCTTCCCCAAAGCACAAATCTTCAACAAGTTATATTCTATGAACTTCATATTTCTCCATCTATGGGGCACTCAAGGTTTCTCAAAACTTATGAATGGGCATGACGTAAATTATTTTGGAAGGGAATGAAAAAGGCAATTCAATAGATGTTGGTTGAATATGATACTTGTCAATGCAACAAGGCTAAAAAATTACTCATTCTTAGGTTGCTCAAACCTTTGTTCATCCCTACTAAGATTTGGACTGATATTTATATGGATTTAATTAATGGTCTCCCTAAATATAAATTGAAAATAGTGATCTTGGTTATGGTTGATTTCCTCTCTAAATATATTCATTTTTATGCCCTCAGCCATCCCTATACTACCTCCACAGTCACACAAATTTTCTTGGACCAAATTTTTGTCTTCATGGCATTCCTTCTTCTATTATCTTAGATCATGATGAAACCTTCACCATCCATTTTTGGATAGAAATATTTTGATGCATCAATACAAAACTGAAGATGAGTTTTAGGTATCATCTAAAAATGGATGGCCAAAGTGAAATTGTCAATAAATGCTTGGAAACTTTCCTTCATTGCTTCACCTCTAAAAAACAACATCAGTGGGAAAAGTGGCTCCCTCTTTCCAAATGGTGGTTTAATACCTCCTACCACACTTCAAATAAAATGAATTCATATGAATCAATCTATGTTCAATCACCCCTAGTGTTCCTTCTGTATACCCCCAGTAGTTCACCAGTTCAAGTGGTCGACACACTTCTTCAAACCTGAGATTAGATCCTCAACACCTTGTATGGAAATATTCATATGGAATAAAATAGAATGAAAAAATAGGTTGATCAACACCATTCCAAACACACTTTCCAAGTAGGTGATATTGTTTTAATTTACCTACATCCATATAAGCAATCCTCCCTAGATTTCAAAGGGAATCATAAGCTAGATTTGAAGTTTTATGGGCCATATAAGTTTCTCCATAAGATTGGGTCATTTGATTATAAGTTGGAGCTCCCACCTTCTTCTCGAGTTGACCTAGTATTTCATGTCTCTTGTATAATTAAATTTCTTGTCATAAACATTAGAGTGTAGACTAGTTTACCAAAACTTGATAATGAAGGATCTATCCTTCTTGAACCAAAGGTAATCCTAGATAGGCACACATGCTAACTTCGCTCCCACTCCATCATAAAGTTATTAATTTAGTGGTATGGAATGCAACTAGAGGATGTAATGTGGGAACCATTATTTTAGTTTCAACACCAATTCCCACATCTGAAGCTTTGAGGATAAATATTTTTTTAAGAGGGAGGGGATGTTAGTAACCCATGCTACCCCTTCTCTTTACTTTGTTAGTATATTAGTTGTTATGGATGCATATGATTTGTAAGTAATCTTGTGAGCATTTTGTTTTATCTCACATTCATGAGAGTTAGTATTTTCATAGATTAGAATTAGTATATAAGTGTTGAGGCCAATGAAGGCATACATGAATTATATTGAATTGAACTGGCTCAAAGGAGTTTTCCCCCTTGAAGAGGCCAATGATTCTATAATTTAGATATTGTAATTTAGCTATACTTATTTAAATCAATATATTTCTAATTTTCATAGTTTATTTCATGTATTTGCAATTATCTTCTAACTTGTTTAGGAAGGATTGAGAAGTTTATCCTCATCAATAGATTAATTAGAAGGTGGTATGGAATTATAAGGAGGAGACCTAGTGGATAGATAAGGACAATGGGTATTCAATTATGTTATATAGATTTTAAAATATTGATTCCTTCTTGATAAGATCATGACTTATCAGCCTTTAATTGATGCTAATCCATCATAGTTTCCTCTCTCTTCTTCCCATTTTCTATACATGTTCCATCTTATTCCAAATTATAGGGCTAATATTTGGAACTTTTTTTTAGACAAGAAATATCTAGGATTTTTATAAAAATAGACTTTAATGCTTTGGATTTCTTAGGATATGCTAAAATTTATACTGTAACACCTTTTGATGTAATAAACACTAAATTCCATCATTTTGCTAGACTGAATTGAAGTATATTCTATGAATCCATTTACAATGGTTAAGCAAATATATGATTTCCTTGCCTATGTCTAAGTTTATTCGCCTTCATTAAGTAATTTCTAATCCTCAAAAGTCATTTTAAGTGCAATATATAGTTTATTGATTAGCTTGGAAGTGGATATTTTCCCTATCATGTTATTTTGATAGTTGGTCAATGCCTTATTTTGTAATGCTTATGTGGGATTGATATTCTTTGGTTTTTAATGTGTTTTATAGTGTTTCTTATGCAAAGTGTAAGGGTTAAAATTAATAATGCATCACCTCATTTTGTATTCTTTCATATATTATTGTTACTCTCTTTCCCCTTTTTCTAAGCAATTATTAGTTTAGATCTAGTTTAGGTGATAGTCTAGAAGGAAGTCGAGCTTATCCAAAGGTTTGAACCAAGTTTAAGTGACCCAAAACCTAGGGTCATTCTCATGTTGGACTATATTTGTGTAAGAAGAATTTAACAATATCCTTACTTAGCTAGGGCGCAATCTAGTCTACCAACATGAAGTTAGACGTGATTAGATAGCTTTTAAAACATCTCGTTTTCATTTCTATATCTGGATGGTAGTGGAGGATCATCGAATTTGAATTCAATTCTAGATTTATAAATAAAAGGAGAAAATATAGCCACCAACTCAAATTCAAATTAACATCAAATGAATTGATAAACACAATTAATATAGGGGGGTTTATGCCTATACTTATAAAGCCTAAGATAAGCCCATTAATGATTACCAATGCTAACTATATAAAATATCTAGATCCTTACTTCCCAAATTCCATAGAACCCCTACATCTCATGCCTCCTAAATTTAAATATCCTTTAATTTCCCCATTTTTAATACTCCAATGGATGTTACATCCTCAAACCTAAAGGCCAAATGCAAGTACCAAGACATCACCTTCCCTACTAGTTTAACCAAGTATAGACACCACAATGATATATTTAAGGTAATTGAATAGGTCCCCAAGGATTATGATAATGTCAATCACCAGTTGGTTATGTATGAGGATGGCCTTTGGTCTATAATAAGTGTACACTCCATAGATTTTTAGCCAAACTAGAGGCATTTCCCTATATTGACCTAATGGGTGACATTCTCCAGAAGGATATCTCCTTATAGGATGCTATCAATGACTAGCTATGCTCACCCACCTCTTATCACTAGGTTATTAATATATTCGAGAATGCCTTCAAGGTACATTATTCCCTCCTAGACTTCTTTTTATCATATGATGTAGTGAAAGTGTCAATTTAGATAAACACCTACTAGATCTATGATGTCCTCTATAACTATACTGATAACTCTAAATATAAGTGGGTTAGCAAGGATAAAATCAATCCTTACATCATTCTCACCTTATGGAAGGAGGTATAAGTAGACATAATCCTACTAAATTGACTATTTAAGGACCCATATTGCTAACACATCAATGAGTTTTGGGTGCCCCTTCTTCATATGATCCTGACTTACTTGGACATCTAAAACATAGGAGGCTTGATCAAATTCAATTTGGTCTATGCCTTTAGAGGCATTAAAGTTGGAGGCAAATTCTACATGATGAGCTAATTTCTAGATGAAATCTATAGGATGCTCTCATTCAAGCCTTTGGCCTTTTTTATATAGGCTCCAAGTGGCTTGACTATATACATAATCTTCTACAAACTATATGGCCACCAGTTCCATCATTATGTTTGGAACACTTGTGACCACTTCTACCCATTGGTATACTAGGTAGTCAATGGAGATTCTATGTCCCAACTCTTAAAGTCAATTCAAGACTATAGGGGACTACTAGCTATATAAGGATGACATGGTGATTTAAGTTAGAGGATTCTTATAACACCCCCTTTGTTTGCCATATTATGTCCCTGACCACTTAGTGGAATAGGAGATCACCTATCAACTAGTGAATGACATATTCAGTTTATGTGTATAATGTTAGTAAAATCCATACCCATGGCTCTCAATCACCATATGAAACCACCTCTACAATAACCTCCATTCAATATAAAATATGGTGGCCAAATGAGACTCCTTCACCCTAGTAGAGTGTAAGATTCAGAAGTGGGACCCTAAAGGGGTGATTCGATCCCATTTGGTGCAATACTCAACTTAGCTCAACATCAACTATAACCATCAAGTTGAAGATGATGATGAGTTCTATTTGAATACCATTGATGACCAATAGGTGTTATCTTAGAAAAAAATGAAGAGGAAGAAGAAGGGGAAGAATGATCAAGTAGGCCCCTCTATAACTCCTCTTATCTTGCCTGGTCTATGGAGGACCCAACTCTAATAACTTTAACCATATCATGGAGAATCTTATAGGGCATCCCACCACCTTTTCTTCCTTGAGATCCAACCTCAAATCTATCTATGTTTCCACTAGAATCTTTGGCTCCACAAGCTCCAACTATACCTCTATCTCCTCTAGTTTCTCCTCATGATTTGCCTCCACCCCCTCTGATAGTGCTACTGACCATGCCTCAATAGATCTAAATTTAGACTACATGGAACCAATCATCCCAAGCATAAATCAATGAACAAATTATACCATAAACTTTTATAAAATGGTTGACAACTTGAGAGCAAGCCCAGAATGAGTCACCTAACATGCACCCATCTAGTTTCCCATACTCACTCTTCCATATGCTCCTATTTTCCTTCCAACCCTACTCCCACCATGTACCAACTCCCAGTTCTTATGCCCACTAGTTTACCTTTGCCCCCTCTATTTACCATTGGCCCTTCCATATTTTACCCAAGAACTTTTGGTCTCTTCCCTTATATGTGTACATGCTACTTCATTCCCCTTCAATCCTCCCATCTCATAGCCTGGAGTCCTCATGGTGCCTCCCTTGCTCATGCCCTTAATACTAGACATGACTATAACCTTTAGAACCATACCACTTCCAACAAGGACCCTCCTAGCACCCTCTCCAATTAGCCCAAATTTTTCACTCTATATCTCTATGTCCTCCACCATCAACCCCTATAGCCCCTATCATCCTAGACAAACCATCCACCACAACACCTAGAACTAGCTTGGGAAAGAGGCTAAAGATGAAATAAAAAGTGACCCATACTCTAGCTCTAGCTTGAAGGCCTTCTACTATAATTTCATATCCTCTATAGGTCTCAATATCTCCCCTACCCTCAATAATAATAGCTTGATGATTTTCTCCATGGTCCTATTTATCCCTTATCCAAGGCCCCACTAGTCTCACCTTCAACCAACCCATTTCTTCCTTATTATTCCATGACCCATTTTGAGGGAAAATTATAACTTAATTGAACCTCACTCAAGAATAAGTATAGGCTATAATGTTCTCATGGGCCTTCCCTTTAATTCTCCCTCTTTTTTCTCCCATGCCCCCTCTACCTCTACTCATTTCCTCTTTCACCCCTTCCACTCCCTCCATCTCTCATCCACCTCATCCCCACCATTTACCACCATTTCAAGCACACTTCCTACACCCCTCTCAACCCAAGGAATGGTATTGAGGTCATAAGTGCCATAGATGGATGTCTAAGGTGAATCAAATGTGCAATAAAGTTTCAACCAATCATATAGTAGTAGGAAAATCACACTCATGCAAAGATTTGTCTAGGAGGGCAACCTAGTGATATAACAGACCCATCATGATCTTTTTTCCCTCACCAAGGTGAGGAATACTTCTAGAGAGGATAATATGGTCGATGACCCATTGTCTATCCTCTAAAATACCCATAACATGTATGATAAGCTACTCAAGGACATGTAGAGCCAAGTTTAGAATCTCAAAGCCAAAGTGAAGAGCACATTCCTAGTTGGACTAATCAAGTAGGTTAACGATGCCCTCCTACTAATTTTCTAAATCCTTATGAAATAAGTGGATATCTAGGCTGAGAATGACATAATTATACATAAAACTTAGGCCTACATGGGGGGATCATATAAATCAATGGGAAGTGCTAGAAGCTACAAGTGATAGTCAATAAGGGAATGTTCTCAGAGCTCAAACTGATGTTAACCTTAGACTTGGGGTTGTACCAAACTTATGCCAAAAACATGAGAGCAGTAATGGATGAGTGGTTGACCTTGGCCCTCACTATAACATGACCATTTGAAGAGGGAAAGAAGAAGATACTAACCTACTTTAATAAGGTCAATATCTCTATGTTATTCCACCTTGATGGCACTTTACTCAACCAAGGGGAATTTTGAGTCCACCTAGGTCAATTTGACCAAGTTATGAGGGAGAAAGTGGTTAAGGAAAACTAGGAAGGAACTCAAGTAGTATTGGAATTATTGACTCAGTCCATGATGAACATCAATCAAGTATCTAAACTCAAAGCATTAATGGAAGTAGCTTTATAAATATCCTAAATACTAGTAGCTTACGTAGAAGTGATATTCAAGGAGCCTTCAATGAACTTGGATGAGCTAGATAAGGAGTTTGACCTTATGGAAATTGTATTGGAATCTATGAGTGCCCAATCAAAGCAATTAGGAGTCAGTCCTTATTAATCACCTCTTCATGCTAGATAATGGTCCCCTATATATTATTTGTGAGTTTGTAGGGATTTATATTGGTTCAAATTTTAAAATATGGTTATAACTGTAATGAGTGGCCAGCATGGCTTATGATGGGATCCTTATGCTTTTTAGAGGTGAGCCCCAATCTTTATCTATTTAAAGAAGAGTCTTATTATATTTTAAGGGGTTGACCAAAATTACTTAAAAGTGTTGTTGGATTATTGCAATGATTTCACCTACATTTCCTTCACTACTCTAGACTGTAAAAGTGGCCCAGATCAATTATTATAGAAATATTTCACTCTTTTAATGAATACAATCTTTGTTTCTACGAGTCTCTTCCATATTTCATTTTTATTTCATATTCATGTTTGAATAATAATTAGTGATATATTAACTTGATTAACACTTTATTAATTTATGTATGTCATGGTTATGATGTTCTTAACTATTATAATATATATGTGATTTCTTTTGTTTCCCTTTTGGTAGTGATAATAATTTGTGTACATATTTGTAAACTCTCATAAGGTGTTTCTATTTTCAACAATAAACCTCTAGTACTCATCATTAATAGGAACTCACATTTAAAGCATATTCTTAGTTCTCTCAAAATTTTCCCTCTATATGTTCTTTTAGGTAGAACTCTAGTGAAACTCGATCTACGGTGGTATAATTGTGGTAAAGTCACTTGGTTCATTGACCATTGCATTGATCCCATTTTATACCTAGAAGCTTCCATTATTTTCCTTACCCTTCCTTATCTTTCATGTTTGTTTAGTGGAATTTAAATACCCCTTTCCATTTGTGTTTATAAATAATAAACACAAACACTCAAGTATTCATTACTATCCTTGACCTATGTGAAGTATAGTGTATTGAAATTCTAGTGGTAATAGTGCATCTCTTGGAGACTATTCACATAGACTCCACTTGTGAAGTCCAATACCTATAGTCATGCCTTCGGATGATCCTACTAATCCTAAAATGGAGTATAGAAGTTTTTAGTTTTCCCCACCTTTCCCTTTTTAAGGAATTCCCAATCTCATAAGCATCTCATGGTAAGGATCATATTAGAGAAAACAATAGCAGGTGTTATAAGGAGGGCCCAAGATACTTCATGCTTGTCTATGATTTTAGTTCATTTTATGAATATGTTGAGTTTGATTTGATGGTAATAAGGTGCTACCTATTGTTTGATTCTGAAACATCCTAAAGACTAGTTATCATGTTACCAAGGCTAGGTACCATCAAGGTAGGTTGATAATTCTTCTTGATTTTTCATAAAAAAACTTAGGTCTAATCAACCTAGACCTACCATGATTCCTATCAATTCATATCTTCAACTTATCCCAAATGTACAACCCAAGATGGCCTAGTTAGTTGGCTCAATCATTAACTTCCCATGAGTTGTCCATGATCTACCCAGGAACCTTGAGAGATATCTTCCTTATTTCACACCTAGTATGGGATGAACCATAGAGGAACACATAACCTCCTATAAGACTACCCTGAGACTCCTAAATATATAAGATGAATATGTGGCATGCATGTTGTTCCATTTTAACCTCATAGACTTAGCTTATGATTAGTTCTTAAATCTCCTCAAAGACTCTATGCTGAGTTAGGAGTATTTTAGCTTTGCTTGGCTTGCTAAATTTGGCCAAGTAATAAACCCAAAAATTATGTACCAATAGTTTACTTTTAGAAAAATATATCCCAATGATCCAATTATAAATTTCAATGATAGGCTCTAAAATATGTATAGTTGGGTAACCACTCTTTACCAACCCAACCCTCAGATAGCATTGGAAATGTCTAAGAATATGCTCAACCCTTATATAGCTATGTTTCTAAGAAAGGACGTAGCTATAAAAAAATTATCCTTATCTTATGAAAGGGCCATAAATGTGGATAGGTAATTGAACCCCCAGGGTCACACCATATCCCTCACTCCTTTAATGCTACCATAGATGCCTACATTAAAATTCTTACCTAGTGTTAACCAAAATACACGTATGCCTCAACTCCTCCTTGAAACACATCAATTCCTATTAGGTAATCCCATTTAGAACCAATAAATAGGTTTATTAAACCTATGGGGTCTATATCTAATTCCATATAATCAACATCAAGTGATATTAGTTACAGCTAACAACACCCAAATCATGCCTCAAGAGTCCATTAAAAATAAGATAGATTCCATTTAGTGAATGGTATAAAAGCTCAATAATGACTTCCTAGGAATATAGAGATATATGAGTGACTCTAACATAGAAATATCTAATAAAGATTTCATGTATCAAAGACAAAATCAGAGCTGCAACCACCCTCACAACCCCTCGAAACCTTTATCTAATAGGATTCCCAAGATCATCTTCTATATAACCTTACACAACTAGTGTCAAGTGCAGAACATAGTACAACATGGGGATATATACTATATAGAGTTTGGTTCTACTTTCAAGATCTTCCTAAAGGAAATTAAAGAATGCAAGGTAGTCCCCAATCATCTATAATCATCTAACTTGGGCAAAGCCCATAATATTTCTATGGTATTAGAAACCTTAGGTTTTCATAGCCAATAATAGAATGAGATAGAGGAAAGTAGTAGTGAGGTTCAGGTGTTTTAGAAATTCCAAAGGGGAAACTATTCCATTAGGATTAGGTAGGAGCAATATCCCCTTACTACCCTAACACCCCTAAATAATAGTGCAACCCCACTAGACCAAAACACTAGGAATGATCTTCCACCTCCAAGACCTCAAGAGTCTAAAACACCTATGAAAACCACACCAATATAAATTAAAATATATTAAAACATAGTTTATTATATATATAAGATCAAGGCTAAGATTACCCTTCACAAGTTTTCCCAAATCATAGAGCAATAGGATCTCATGTTGAAGTGTTTGACTCAAAATCTGACCCCACAATCCTAGCTAAAACTAATAGTAGTGCAGACCAGTGTGATTATTCACAAGAATAATATGGATGTTCCCTCATTTATTTTGACCATTTAATTGTTTGGAAATAATATGCATAACTATTTATAGATTTTAGAGCCTCAACCAATGTGATGCCATAAGGCATTTATGAGAAACTCGATCCTAGCCCCGTAAAATCAGATAAGGTAGTGGTCCAACTGGATAAGTCATAGGTGAAAGTGATAGGTGAGATACTAAACATCCACATCTAGTTGGAATTATATCCTATAATTCAACATTTTATAAACATTAAAGTGGTTGATATCCTAGTAATCTATGACACGTTCCTCAATAGAGATTGGTCCAAATCCCTGAATGGTATATGGCCAAATATTTCTCCCATAAATGGTTACCCTAGAAAGGGATAGCCAACTAAATAAGAGTGCACATGAAAGCATGCATAAAACATATGATCACTAAATACAACACCATTAATGAGAATATAAACCTAGTTTCCTCAAACCTAGGCATCTACATGTTAAGCACCTAACCTCCAAAAAAATCAAACTAGCTACCACCCAAGTCTTCTTGGCCTATGTTATATTTATGTAGATAGAGTTTACTCCAAAGAAGGAGTGGGTCTAGTGTTTTGATTATAGACCCCTTAGGGAGGAAACATCTTTCATACTATAGGCTATAGTTCCCTTGCATGAATAACTTGGTGGAGTATGAAGCTTTAATCCTAGGATAATAATTTGCATTGAGACATGAGGAAAATGCACTAAGAGTATTTAGTGACTCTGAACTAGAGGTCAACCAGATCAAAACTAAGTTTTAATGGAAACTATCATATCTCAGAAGGTATAAACATAAATCTTGGGGTCTTATTTAAATGTTAAATGTATTCAATATCATCCCTATTCCCCTATAAGAAAACTAGGTAGCAAACTCACTAACATCAACTATGATAAGCTTAACTACTCTAGATGACACTGAGATACAAGAGTTCTCTATGAAACTCATCCCCTATCCTTTTATCCCAAAACATGTGACTAAATTCTAGGTCTTTGAAGACAACCATCAAATCATATAGTTCTTTGACAAAAATGGGATATATGAGGCTCAAATCATAGATGAAAAGGATAGAGACCACCCCAAGTCTGAGTTGGATGAGGATGGGATCCTAAAAACCCATGAGAATAGGATCCTAAAGGGAATGATCTCATTGGAAATAACATTTAATGAATTAGAATCAACCTTCCAAGATAAAAGGCCTAAGTTCAAAGACTAGATGTGTCAACTCATTAATATTGGCCTTGTGAAGAATCCTCAGATAATGTGTGTCCAAATTGGAGGAACCATGAAATGGAGTAGTTATAGAAGTTAATATTGAGGTATAAGTATGTGATTACCTAGGCCTATAGAGACCGTAAGGTCTTTGACCCAAGATTAATTACTCACACCATCCCCTTAAAATCTAGCCAAAAACCCTTTAAATAAATAGAGAGGATGGTAAACCCAATATCAGAGCCATTGATTCACAAGGAAGTCCACAAGTTACTCTTGGTAGGGATAATTTTCTTGGTTCACCACACCTAGGTGGCTAACCTAATCCTAGAGTGAAATAATAATGATTAAATTTGACTTTGCAAGAACTTAAAAAACTTGAACAAGGCCTCAAATAAATATAACTACCCTTTTCCCTTGCTAAAAGAGGTGATTCAAATGGTGAGTAGGTCTCAGATGATATCCTTATTGGATGGATTATTAGGTTATAACTAGGTCCTAGTCAACCTAAGAGATGGAAGTAAGACTGCTTTCACTACCAAGTGAGGCACATTTGTTTATAAGAGGATGTCTTTTGGGCTAATCAATGTAGGTGAAACCTTTCAAAGGGAAATGGACTTCACCTTTGAGGTCTTAATAGATAAGTGCATAATAATATATATGGATGACCTACCTATATTTTATAAATATAGGTAAGATCATGTGCATCACTTATAAAGGGTATTTGAAAGATGCATAAAGTATGGTATCTCCTTAAACCTAAATAACAACATGTTTAGTGTCACCAATGATAAGATTCTTGATCACATTTTCATTAAAAGAAGTATTACTATTGATCCCAAAAGGGAGGATATAATTTCAAAAATACCTTTGCCTAATATAAAGAAGGAACTAAAATATTTATTTGGGGAAATCAACTTTATGCATAAGTTTACTTCTATATTTTATGAAATAGTGAAGCCATTGAATGCCATTTTGAAATATAATGCTAAAGTTAAGTAGCACACGTAATCAAGGAAATATTTAAGGATATCAAATATTCTATCATGTAAGCTCTAGTCCTCATCAACATGGACTATAAGTAGGAATTATATGTTTATATTTTCACTTTAAATTACACCATTACCACCTGCTTCACCTAGAAGTAAGAAGGAGAAGATCACCCCATGTCTTTTATAAGCACTAATCTTAAATATGCCAAAATTTGATATTCAACCCTAGAAAAGTATGTCAGTGCCTTAATAAATATATTGAATAATTTCATGAATTACATCCTTAGATATAGAGTACATGCCATTATCCCAAACTTAGTTATAAATAAATGCCATGGTATAATGAGCTAGGTGAAAGGAGATGCTGATGGATGATGAAATTACAAGAGTATGACTTGAAAATCAAGATGGAAAGACTACTTAGGAGATAAGGCCTCACCTATATAATCATAGATATTGACCCAATAATCATGTTATACCATGTCAACCAATAAAGGTTGAAACACTTAGAATGTATGCCCCAATCATGCACTTTATACTTTATAGAAATGCACCCCCAGGACTCAACCATATGTAGTGCATATCCATCTAGTTGAAATCCATACATTATATGCTGAAGACAATTTTTATTTTGAAGAAGTAATGAAGGAATCTACCTTTGGTGTGTTTCACAAGATGAGGCCAAGGAAATAATGGAAAGTTTTCATGCAAAACTAGGATTTGACCATCCCACAGGTTTTTCTGGGTAGGTTACTATTGGCCCACACTATTTAGAGATTGATGAAAATGCTGATCTTAGTCAGCTCTGGCATTAGATTGCAAACAGGGATATTGATAAAAGCGCTATTCTGAAAATTTCCATTTTGGTTAGGCAAAGACTCAATGGTATATATAATTACAAATACACCTCCATTCACTATAGGCCAAAGGCCTTACAAAATAGGTGGCTCCCTTTCATTTTTTACTATTTTCTTATTGCAATCTGATCCTGCAGGCACTCCCAATACCCAAAACCCAAAAAGCTGCTCTCATTTCCAATATCATGCCTTACAGCTTTCCCCTCTCTTTATATTATATCATTATACTAATCTTCATTCATTACACACTTATTATTCTTTAAATAAGGTCGTTATCTATAATTGCAACTTTTTAACGATTTGCTGTGTGGATGCACACCCAACCCTGCGGCCATTCTTTTTATATTATGAGTATGGAGTTGGATAATTGCACACCAATTTTTCTTTTTACAAGCAATGAATTTAATGGAAATTCTTTTCCCATAGACACAAACACCGATGACTACTTTATTCCCCACAAGGACATGCATATTTTCAAACCATAGATAAATGATCTTCAATGTAAAACTTCTGCAAAGTATATATTTGGGAAGATGGTGTGAGAGGAGAATCACAAAAGCAAACCAATATTTTAAGCCTTTAGAACTGGAAACTAGACATATTATACAACCACCTACAGTAAGCCGACTTATAATCCCAAATAGAGTACCCTTACCTATTCCCAGGTACAGAGGAGCCTCTTCTGGCTGGTATTGGAAGTGCCTATAATGTAATGGTATTTTTTTTAATTGATTTCTTGACCATTATAGCAATTTTCATGAACAGTACCCACATACAGTGCCACGAATATTTTCGGCTACTCGACTTCCCATAAGCTATTCAATCTTCGGCTCCTTGGCAGCACTTCCCAATCTTCCGCTTAGCGCTTTCCTTGGGGCTTGGTTTTTTTTTTGTAGCAGTTTCCACTAAACCTTTATATTGTCACACATTCTTCACCCACTGGGCATTAATATGAACTCATTCAATACTTTGGTTAACTGTGCGTTTTATGGAGGGTAACATCTGAATTGAAAACAAATACCTATATTTCATCTGCCTTTTTATCACTTGCAAACAGAGATACAACAACACTAACAAAACAAATTACCAAGACTCCTGGACCCCAACATTTCCAGATTAAATTCCAATTTTTTTTAAAACCAAAGTCATGCAATTTCACGCCCTTCTGTGCTAGTCTTGCTGACTACAAACACTGCATCTTGATTCCACACTTCAGGCGACAAACAGAAGTCTAAAGCTTCATGAACAATAGAAGGATCGGGCAACAATGCGAGTGAACCTAGAATGCAAACCTTATCCTGACTTAGATCTGTTTCCCTCTCATTCTCCTTCTTTTCCTCTTCTCCCTCCTGAAGATCCTCCTCTCTAATTCAGCTTCCTTTTCCCAAGGAGATCCTCCCCTTGTTTTTCCTCTTTGACTCCTATCCTCTTTTTATGAATTCGCCCAAGGTAGGCGCCAGCTATACTTTCCTAAGAAAGTCTTCCAGGAATTTTTTAACAGCTTCAACAGCCTCCAACTAAAAGCCATTTATTGTTTTGATTCACCTCCAACACACTAATTATGTTTTGATTCGCCTCATTCCATATAAGGCTTATTTTACCCAAAATATCATTTTGTAACAAATTACAATTTGAATTACAACTGTTGTAGAAAATTTCATTCAATATAATAAAATATATTATGCACCCATAGATGCTCCTGCATCAGACTACCATGCTTGAAATTTGTCATGAGCCCCTGCTCATGTATGCTTATTTGCTCTTTTGGCTGCAATTAAAATCCATCCATTGTTCTCTTCCTCAACTGTTTCTTCATATTGATGCACATGTTCCATAGCACCACATTTTGTTCTTTTCTTGGAATTCTTGTTCATTCCTACACATGATGCAAAGTCAATTATTGATTTTCTCAAACCAATCTTTCTTCTTTCTTTGGTTTTTCTTTTTCTTCTTGTATTTCTTTATTCTCATCTCTTTCTCAGCTAGTAGCTCCTGCTTCCATGCTTCATTCTCATACATGTCTTCAAAATCTTCTTGATCTTCTTGGTTCAAAAATTTGTCCATTAAACTATGGGCTTCATTCATCTCCACAACTTTAACACCTACATTCAAAACATTAGAAGCAACCTTAGTAGAAAAACATTGAGGCCATGAAGCCTCTTAGCTGCCTCCATACTCTTATTTCTTGACCAAAACTGCCTTGGTCTCATTGCTTTGCTCTTGTCTTGTTCCACTCTTCCCAATGCTGCCTTCACCATGGCTTGTACCTTTACACAACTCTCTTGGAGGATTCAACAACTCTTCTATCCTCTTCAACTCTTCACTCAACACAAGCTCATCCAAATCTTCATGTCCTATATCAAACTTAAGACCAGATTGTCTTTCATCCTTTGTAATTACATTCATTCGCTTTATAGTTTCTTCATAGAAATCAGCTTCTTCACCAGTATCAATATATTCATAAAAAATAATAGGAACACCATTACCTTGTGTCTCCTTACTATCTTCAATCTCTGCTTGAAGCCATCTTGTTTGCTCTACTGTATACTTTCTCTTTTTCTCATCATCCATCCCTTTGGAAGTCTCTCCTTGATGCATATTAGTCCTTAAAACCACTTTCCATTCCTCATTTTCCATGAAAATATCATTAGATGATTCAAAAACATCATTATCCCTTTCATTACAAGTAATTGACTTACCTTTCCATGTACTTGTGTCATATTTTACCTTCCTCCATTGAGTTTTTGGTGTTGTTACCTCAACACTCACATCTTCTTCACTCTTAGCCTTCTTAGGCACCCATACTTGTTTCTTCTTCTTATCAATTGACTTCACAAGACATTTAGGCATCTTATAACCATGCTCTTGTGATACTACTAAAAAACCAACTTTGTTTGTCCTTTTATTTTCTTGCACATTCATATGAGAAAAATCAATCTTATAAGATAAACTTGCCTGCTTGCTTACTTGTTGCTTGCTTGTGTGCTTCACCATCCATTTAGGCATCACATATCCATGATTGACTGCTTTGTGTGAGGACTTCATCTTCCTCTTGCCTCTTCTAACCTATGTATTAATATCTTCATGCTCACAATAACAATCAAAATCAGCATTTAACACTTCATTTACCTCTTTGATAGCTTATTCCATGGAGCAATCTTTCTCTTCCTTTGTGCTTGGCTATTCTCTTTCCTCCTCTTGGCATTCAATGGCATCATGGAATTCAGCTTCATCTTCCATCTCTTCTCTCTCATGCATTAACCAATGCATCTCTTCTTCTTCCCTATCAACAATAGCAAACTTACTTCTCTCTCCTGCACATTCACTTGTGCAATTGGTGTCTTCTCTTGCACCAATCTCTTTACTCTCCAAGGCCCTTCTCTTGACCTTCATAAGGCTGCTTGTACCTACATTTACCCACTCAAAAACAGCATTAAATATAAAAACAAGAGACCATAATGTCTCCATGAGTATCCTCTTGATGGACATTCTCATCTTCTCAAGTGCTCTTCCCGGCAGTTCATCTTTTCTTTCTTCTCTCTTGTTCTCCTCAATGAGAACCTTCTTCTTGCTGCTCACTTGGCAACCTTCTTATCTTCTTCAAGCCTCTATGGGCTTCTCTCTTCATGGCAATTTTCTTTTGCCTTCTTCTCCTCTTCACTAGGAGATCTATTGGCCACTTTATCCTTTTCTTTATTGGCCATACCCATGCTTTCCTATTCAGCTGCATCCAAGACTCATACTCATCTTTAATCTTAGCTAACTCTTTCTTCAAACTAGCAATTTCTTTATCAAAAGCAACATTAGTCATACCTTTGATGCTTGCTTTCCTCTTGCTGCCCTCATATACCTTGCTGCTTTGCAATGCTTTCAATAATGCTTCCATCTCTGAGATCTTCACCCAAGTCTTTTCCACCTTGGTCTCTTGATCCCTTGTCTCACCCAAGCCTTTCTCCTTGACTGGTCTTTTGACAATCTTCTTGATCTCACCTAGGCCTTTTGCATCCTAGTCTTTTGATCCTCTTCTCTCAATCCTGTAGCAACTTGTTATACATCAAACTTAAATCACAAATCCAAGCTTACCTTGCTTTGGATCTTTTTCTTCTAGGCAGTCCCTCTATCACTCTTCTTAAAACTTCATCCTTTACCTCACCTAAGTCTATTTCACCTTAGTCTTTTGGCAAACAATCCAAGCTTCCTCTTGTATCTTCACTAAGCCTTCCTTGGCTTCTTCTTCTCTTAAGCCTCAATGGATTTAAACTTTCCTTTTTCACCTATTTGCTTCTTAACAAAGTAAACTCAAATCAAAATAAAAGTTTCTCATACCTTTTCTTCAGCAGATCCCAAGAGCTTCAAGCTCTGATACCAAATGATGAAAATGCTGATCTTAGTCAGCTCTGGCATTAGATTGCAAATAGGGATATTGATAAAAGCGTTGTTTTAAAAATTTCCATTTTGGTTAGGCAAAGACTCAATGGTCTATATAATTACAAATACACCTCAATTCACTATAGGCCAAAGGCCTTACAAAATAGGCGGCTCCCTTTCATTTTTTACTATTTTCTTATTGCAATCTAATCCTGCAGGCACTCCCAATACCCAAAACCCAAAAAGCTGCTCTCATTTCCAATATCATGCCTTACAGCTTTCCCCTCTCTTTATATTATATCATTATACTAATATTCATGCATTACACACTTATTATTCTTTAAATAAGGTCGTTATCTATAATTTCAACTTTTTAACGGTTTGCTGTGTGGATGCACACCCAACCCTGCGACCGTTCTTTTTATATTATGAGTATGGAGTTGGATAATTGCATGCCAATTTTTCTTTTTACAAGCAATGAAGTTAATGGAAATTCTTTTCCCATAGACACAAACACCGACGACTACTTTATTCCCCACAAGGACATGCATATTTTCAAATCATAGATAAATGATCTTCAATGTAAATTTTTTGCAAAGTATATATTTGGGAGGATGGTGCAAGAGGAGAACCACAAAAGCAAACCAAGATTTTAAGCCTTTAGAACTGGGAACTAGACATATTATACAACCACCTACAATAAGCAGACTTGGAATCCCAAATAGAGTACCCTTACCTATTCCCAGGTATAGAGGAGCCTCTTCTGGCTGGTATTGGAAGCGCCTATAATGTAATGGTATTTTTTTTAAATCAATTTCTTGACCATTATAGCAATTTATGTGAACAGTACCCACATACAGTGCCATGAACATTTCTGGCTACTCGACTTCCCATAAGCTATTCAATCTTCGGCTCCTTGGTAACACTTCCCAATCTTCCACCTAGCGCTTTCCTTGGGGCTTGGTTTTTTTTTTTTTTTTTGTAGCAGTTTTCACTAAACCTTTATCTTGTCACACATTCTTCACCCATTGGGCATTAATACGAACTCATTCAATACTTTGGTTAACTGTACGTTCTATGGAGGGCAACATCTGAATTGAAAACAAATGCCTGTATTTCATCTACCTTTTTATCACTTGCAAACGGAGATACAACATCACTAACAAAATGAATTACCAAGACTCTTGGACCCCAACATTTCTAGATTAAATTCCAATTTTTTTAAAACCAAAGCCATGCAATTTCATGCCCTTTTGTGCTAGTCTTGCTGACTACAAACACTGCATCTTGATTCCACACTTTAGGCGACAAACAGAAGTCTAAAGCTTCATGAACAATAGAAGGATCGGGCAACAAAGGGAGTGAACCTAGAATGCGAACCTTCTCCTGACTTAGATCTATTTCCCTCTCATTCTCCTTCTTTTCCTCTTCTCCCTCCTGAAGATCCTCCTCTCTAATTCAGCTTCCTTTTCCCAAGGAGATCCTCCCCTTGTTTTTCCTCTTTGACTCCTATCCTCTTTTTATGAATTCACCCAAGGTAGGCGCCAGCTATACTTTGCTAAGAAAATCTTCCAGGAATTTTTTAACAGCTTTAATAGCCTCCAACTAAAAGCCATTTATTGTTTTGATTCACCTCCAACACACTAATTATGTTTTGATTCACCTCATTCCATATAAGGCTTATTTTACCCAAAATATCATTTTGTAACAAATTACAATTTAAATTACAACTGTTGTATAAAATTTCATTCAATATAATAAAATATATTATGCACCCATAGATGCTCCTACATCAGAGATGTTCACACTCATGTTCATTTTTTCCACCAATGCCAAACCTTTGATAAAATAAATATGCATGCCAAAATACCAATATAACATGTTATATATTCTATGCCATTCGCATAATGGGGAGTGGATTTCATGGGGGTGATTAATCCTAATTCATCATCTAATCATAAATTCATCCTTATGGGCATAGACTACTGCACTAGATGGTATGAGGAAGTTATAACCAAAAGGAGCACCACTATCGAAGACATCAAGTTTTAGAGAATGTCATAGTCACCCATTTTAGGGTCCCCATTTCTTTAATATGTGATAATGGCCCTTCCTTTCAATTGATGGAATTTATAGAATGGGCCTATAATAATGGGATCTCACTAAAGTTCTCAAATCACTACCTACAAGGAAACAGATTGGTGGAATCCATCAACAAAAGCTTGATCAGTGTCCTTAATAGATTAGTTGAAGAGAAGCCCTAGGAATGTGATCCATAAATAGGTAGTGTCCAAAACTATAACAATTGCTCTATTTTTATGGATGATTTATAATTTCTCAATTTCTCATTAATTAACTTGAAATTTGTATAATAATTAAAATCATCATTCAAAATTGATAATAAACCAAAAATCATGAGCCATAAAGATAATATACAAACTAGGGTTGATAACAGAGTTCACCTGATCTAGGCTACATCTTCGAGTCTTGCTCAAAGGTAGAACTAATTGATTATTGATGTAAAATCACTTTGTACATTAGTTGTCTCAATAGGGGTTCTTGATATGCAAATAAATTTTTTGCCATCCTCTGTCTCTGGCTACTAGCTCTGACTACTAGATCTAGCTCTCACTCTGGCTATTGGCTTTGGATCTCACTCTGACTATTGGATCTAGCTCTAACTACTAGATCTAGCTCTAGTTCTACTTTTATTTCACAAGTCTAATGTAATTTATTTATCAAAATAGGTATACATAATAACTCTAGGCCTGTAATTTCTACTCCAAAAGTGAAGACATACAAAATTACTTACTATGCAAAGGGCTAAGCTTAAATATTTCATACTCTTTGTGCTAAGGGATAACCTATAATCTTTATTATTATTTTTAATAAATAGATCTCTCACCAAATTATTCTAAAGAGATCTCAATCAAAACCCTTTCTCCTCTTAGATGGACGTTTGGATCCAACACCTTGGAATGGAAGATTTGCAATGCAAGTGAGAGCTTACTTCTCAAATAATTGTAATGTAAGTGACAGCTTGGAGTGATCTTGGAATTCTCTTGGAATGAGTTTACAAATGAGTTTCATGGGTTTATATATTTTTTAAAAACCCACCAATTATGGATTTTTTCATTATCCATCCCCATGTACAAGCCTTTATTTAAGATTCTTAGCCCTATCTTCCAAACTGGGGCATGGAAAATTGATGATGTTCAATAGGTCGAACCACCCTTCATATCTTACTCTTTGGATAAACCTCTCATGAATTTATATGGGAGATATTGTAATTTCTATGGGAAATATCCCACATTTTTGGGGAAAGAGATATTCATGGATTTAATCCCATTTGTCAAGCTGTAGGAAGTGGGATTTTGTATAAAATCTTGGAGAATATTTTAGAGATACTATAGAAACTCAAAATGTGAGGATTTAATTATTTCACATGTCAATAATTTATTGGACCACATGCATGTCTATTAATTGTACCTACACATTTTTTCTTTATTTCTTGAAAACTTCAACAGGCCATAACTTCTTCATATGGAGTCCATTTCTCAAATCGTAAAATGCATTGGAAACATACTGATGAGCTCTTCATTATGTAGATAGTTTAGGGAAAATTTGAGACCATATAATTTGGTCACTATTATAAGTCCTCCATGATCACACCTCCATATTGAAGAACTTTTGGTCCACTAAAAGTCTACTTCTCAATAATAAGTTAATGTATCACTTATTCACCCTTCTAGTTTCTAGTTGTGCTTCTCCTAGATGCATTTATCCTTTGGAGGTTAATTTTTGCATTCTCCTTGTTATTTAATATTAACACAAGGATAGAAAAATATGTTTCATTTTAAGTTATTTTATAATAGGTCATCACTTTTACATTTTCCCCCTTCTTGGGGTTTTACATAAAACTGATGTATTGCCTCTCTTGGGGTCTTACATACAACACACATGTGTAAGAAACATTTCCCTTATTGTGGTATTATATGTAACATACATGTTTTAAAAATGTTTCAATCATTACAAAAATTTCCCAATTTATGTTTTTTACAAATTTTTATACAATGATTATATACATACATCAAAAGAACACACTTCAAAAAGGGATGGCCACATAAATCCATAAACAATAGTGCTTTAATTGAGTTTTACTCACCATTGAAGAACATTTCATGTTTATGCCACTTTTTCTCCCTCTTTTAAGTACACCTTGACTCATGGGCATGCTAATGATGCTTATCAATATATCTACTATTGTCCTACTCTAAATCTCTTGTGTTGGGTTGTTCATGCATGCTTCTCAACTTGGATGGTTGCTCCATATTCACTCTCAATGAGTGATCTACCTCCACACTTGCTCATATAAATGGTTATTTTCCTTAATTATTATCGATTAAAAAAAAACCAAATAAGTGAGTTTAAAGTGATTTTAAGCATGCTAAATAAAACTTATCTATGCAAAAATTCTATCCATTTCTTACCGATCCAATCTAATAGATGCTCCCTCTTGATGTAATTTTCTTTGGATAGGTGGTATTCTTCATGGGCTGCCTATGAATTAATAAATTCATTATTTTTTACCTTTTTAGTAGGATCATAAATCATATTTACACTTATTTCTAAAGTTTGACTTATGGGTAGACCACACTTGGAATAAATAAGCTCTCAAAATATCTCCTTTCCTTCTCATCTACATATTGGAGCCAATCATGTTAGTCACTATTAGAATGCCAACTTAAATTTTCATGTAGTAGTTCATGAAACCAAATTACAAAGAGAATTCTAGAATCATGGACCTGATTCAATTAGAAGAAGCCTAAGATGAATCTATGTTGAGATTTAACAAGCATTAAGACAAAGTCAAGAGGTAATTTGAAAGAGATTAAAGGTCAATACCTTCATAATCTTAGACCTAGTTTTAATATGAGACAAGGCCCATGAAAAAAAAGGCCAAAATTCAAAATTAGATCCCCTCTAGATCATCCCATACCAAATACCTAAAATACTAGGCTAAAATGCCTTTTGTCTCAAGGATCTCAAAGGCAATGACTTACCACTTCTAATAAGTGGGCATTTCTTGAAGCAGTATTTCTTGGTTTTCCCCTCCAAAGTAGTTTATGAGTAATTGAAGTAGGAGGTGGTAATGTATATATTAACTCTATTTTCTTTAGTTATGTGTTTTCTTTCATCATGTGTTTATTTTTTTTGTGTGTTTTTATTTTGTTTTGTGTTTTTCCCCTTTGAACCCTTATTTATTTGATATTCTTCCTATGATGCTCTACCCTTGATATTAACTGCTTTAAGTGGTGGTTGAAGACCATAAGGACTTTTGAGGAGTAAGAAAGCCCAAGTTGAAGCCTTAAATCTAGCGATTATAAGATTATAAAAAGGGACTTTTGACATCCCAAATCTAAGAGTCTAATGATTTTAAGAGAGATAGGTGGATTTTAAAATATCCTACACCTCAAGATAGACACTAAACTACACTCTAAATAATGGTCCAATTGATCACTAGATTATTCAAGTGATCAAGGACTAGCTGACTATTCAAAGCTTTCCCCTTATCCATCCACCTTTATATTGGTCTTGAACCTTAATGGATAAGACTAATAAACAATGATATCTTTTTAGGAATCTTGGAAACAAATAGAGAAAGAATGCATAATCTAAATTATGGGTCTACCTTGAAAGGACTATATAGGATATCTCCATCATAGGATTTCTAGCCTAGCTAGCAATGGAGTAAGGCCATGAATGAGATTAGAGGCATATATATCAGGGCTATGGATGCATGTATAGAAGCAAAGTAATGACCTAGATATCCCCCCATAATCCATCAAGCCAACAACACCTCAGAGGATGTATGATAACCAATCCAATAATGATTATTTGTAGGTAATCCAAGAATAAATCACAAATAAAAATCACTTATCACACATGTTAGTGCCAATATACAAGGTGGAATCTTAGTATTCTACTTACTATTGTAATAATTTAGTGCCTCATCTTTTCTATGGTTAATAAATACCCCTTTACAGTCTCTATGTTGAGTAAGGAAAGAAGAAGAAACTGGTTAGGTTTTAAGTGATTTTCATCACTTTTCCCATATAAGTCACCATTTTTATAGACAGCACACCCCCTTTTATCTAAAAGGGGGACCCTTCTAAAAATTTCACAAACTAAAGCTTCATAATATTTTTTTTGTTCACATCAGTGATGCTTACTCAAATCTTTAGAATGTACAACACCTTGATTTCTTGAAGTAGTAACACGAATCTTTTAATTTATCTAAAAAGAATAAGTAATGTTTGTTCTTTTTTAATAAATCATGGTGCTAACATTATAGGTTGATTTTCATTTGAATCTCCTAGAGTCTAGTTCCCTTCCTGGGGTAATAGACCCTTTGTCCTACATGGAAAATCAAGATCTTTGTATCTAACAAGAAATATTTAATGTATCACATTCCTTTTTTAATCTTTCTATCTTGGTCACTTTTGTGAAATTTTTAGAGCTGATCCAAATGGGAATGCACCACATCATAATGAGTTAGAGAGGCTAGTCCCCTAGACTTATCATAGATTTTAGATCCTAAGAGATCTCAACCAAATAAGAAGGAACTACATCATCTTGAGTAGAGTGGTTAGTCCCCTGAACCTATCAAAAATTTTAGACATGAGAGAGCCCAACTAAATAGGAATTTCCATATCCTCAATTTAGATAGGCTAGTCCCCTAGACCTATTAGAGATGTCATATCTTGAGAGAGCCCAACTGAATGGGAATGCACCATGTCATATTGAGTTAGAGATTCTAGTCCCCCTGACCTGTGAGTGATGTCAAATCCTAGGAGAGATAGACTGAATGTGAATGCTCTATTTCATTAAGGCAAGTCCCATAAACTTGTTATAAATGTTAGAGCTTGGGAGATCCTAGCCAAATGTGAAGGCACCAAATCCTTTTGAGTTAGAGAGGTTAGTCCCCTGGACCTATAAAAGATGTCAGGTCTTTAGAGAGTTCAATTGAATGGGAAGGTAACATGTCCTCTTGATTCAAATAGGCCACTCCCCTAAACCTATAAAAAATGTCAGATATCAGGAGAGCCTAAATGAATGGGAATGTGCCACATATTCATGAGTCAGAGAGGCCAATCCCTTAGACCTACCAGAGAAGTTAAAGCCTAGGAGAGTCCAACTAAATGGGAAGCTAACATGTCACCTAGTGTGAGGATGAATTAATCTCCACTTAATACCCTAGAAAGTTTAGAATGGAGTATGGATGAGACTCAAAAGTGTAACAAAACATGTGATGTGTCCCTAAGTGACACATCACCAAACCTAAGGAATTTATATGGTGTATAGAACCATGCCTAGGTGTCAATAATTAATGAGAAGACTAATAATTAGATAACATATGTTATAAAGTAAGAGTTATCTGAGGGGCCTCTAAGGGATATGAATTTATGCCTACTATACAATAGGCATTAATATAATGGGAAGATAGACCTGATTAGACAACTTTTAAAACATCCCATATTCATTTCTATATCAAATGATGGTAGAGGATCATGGGCTCTGAATTTTATTCTAGATTTAGAAATAAAGGGAGAAAATTCAACCACTAACTCAAATTAAAATTCATACCAAGTAACCTATTAAATTCCATTAATTTAGGGGATGCATTCATGTGACTATAGAGCCTAAGATAATCCCATTAATGGTTACCATTTTTTTACTGAAATAAATATATAACCTCTTGCTTCCAAAATTCCATATAACACATATATCTTATGCCTCCTGAACTTAAATATCCATAAATTACCCATTTATCCTACACTAATGGTTGCTACATTCTCAAACTAAAATTAAGAACATGAGTATTGGGACACCATCTTACCTACTATTTAAAAAGTATAGGCACTAGAATGATATATTTAAGGTAATTTTGTAGGTTCCCAAGGATTATGCCAATGTTCATGACTATATGGTTGAGTATGAGGATGCCCTTAGGTCCTATAATAAGTACAAATTCCATAGAGCCACAACCAAACTAGAGGCATTTTCTTACACTTACCTACCAGGTGGCATCCTCCACAGGGCTATCTATGTGTAGGAAACTATAAATGATTAGATATGCTCACCCAAATATTAGCACTAGATTGTTGATATATGTAAGAATGCCTTAAAGGTGTAATACTTCCTCCTAGACTTATATTTATCATAAGATGCAATGATAGTGTCAATTTGGATGAACACTTACTAGATATATGATGTCCTCCACAACTAGGCTAATAACTTTGACTCTAAGTGGGTTAAGAAGGAGAAAAATAATGCTTACATAGTTTTTATCTTTCAAGATGAGGTGAAAGTAGACATGATCCTATTAAATCATCTATTCAGGGACCTATATTAACAACACATCAATGAGCTATGGGTGTCCCTTCTGCATATAATCTTGACTCACTCAAACATTATGAACATAGGAGGCTTGATAAACTTTAATTTGGTCTATGTCATTCTAGATGCTTGAGCTAAAGGTGACTTCTACATGATGAGGTACTTTCTAATGCAATCTATGGGATGCTCTCATTCAAGCCTTCAACCTTTCTTACATGGGTTCTTGGTGGACCAACCATCCATGTGGTCTTTTAAAAATTATATGGACACTAGTTCCATGATCATGTCTAGGATGTTTATGACCACTTCTACCTATTGGTGTACTAGGTACTCAACAAATATATGATGCCTTAGATCTCAAAGTTAATATGGGACTTTATCACAATCATCAATGATTACTGGATATATAAGGATGACATGGTGATTTGAGTCGTAAGATTCCTCTAAAATGCCCTCTTATTTCCATATTATGTCTTTTACCAGTTATTAAAATAAGAGATCACCTATCAATTGGTGAATGATATCTTCAATTTCTATGTATAATGTTAATGGAATGTGTACTCATAGCTCTCAATCACTAAAAAAAACCACATCTATAAGGACTTAGCCTCAATACAAAAGATGGTGGTTGAACGAGACTCCTTCAACCTAGAAAAGTGAAAGATTTAGTAGTGGGACCCTAAAGGGGTAATTTAGGCCCATTTAGACAAATACTCAGCTCATCTCAAGATCAACTATGACCATCAAGATGAAGAGATGATGATATTTATTTCAATGTCATAGTGTTATCCAAGATAGAAGGAAATAAGAAGAAGTGGAAGAAGGATCAAGAAGGCCCATACACAACTCCTCTAGCTCCTTCCTAGTTCATGGAGGCACTAACTCTAATATCTCTAACCATCTCTACAAAGATATTATAGGGTCTCCCATCACCTTCTCCTCCTTGAGCTCCATCCCTGGCTCTATCTTCACTTCCACTAACAGATTTGGCTCTATAAGTTCCACCTCTAGCTTTGCCTCCTATAGTTTTAACTCACACTCTACTTCCACCCCTTTTTATAGAACTAGTGACCAAGCCTTGATATAGCTAACCTTAGACTACATTATGCTAAGAATCCTAAAAACAATTCACTCAACCATCATCACCATATCTTTTGAGATTTAATCTAATGAGTAGCTTAAGAGTGAACTCAAAATTAGGCACCTAGTAGACACCCATCTAGGTTCCCTTAATCATTCCACCATCTCCTCCAATTCCCCTTCCACCCCTTCCTCACACCATGATCTATCTCCTTGTTCTAGTTCCCACTATTTCACATTCCCCCCTCTATTTCCCATTGATTCCATTCCATATTTCACCCAATCAACTTTGGCCTTGGACCTTCTGAGTGTCCTTGATTATTCATTCCAATTCACTCCTCTCATCTCATATCCTAGAGTCCTCTTGGTGCCTTCCTTGGACATGCCCTAAAAAATGGGCATGAATAAAACATTTGGAAGCATATCAGTTCTAGTAGGGACCCTCTTAATCCCCTCTTTAGTCATCATAGTTCTCCACTCCCTATCTCTAAGTCTTTTTCCATTGGCTCTTGTGTCCCTTATCATCCCAACTAGACCATCCACTACAAAGCCTACAACTAGCCTAAGAAAGAGGCCAAAGAAGAAATAGAAGGTGACTGATACTCCATATCCATCTTAAAGGCCTTTTGATCTAATTATACCTCCTATATAAGTCTTAATAGCACCATGAGCCTCAAAAATAGTATCTTAATTATTAGCTCCACACCCTCTCTCTCCCTTACCCAAGGCCCCACCAGCCTCACCTTCAACCAACCCATTTTATCCTTGTTGTTCTATGTCTAATTTCCAAGGGTAATTCTACCTCAACTAAACCTCACTTAGGAAAAATGGTGGGATTAAATGTCCCCATGGGAATCCTCTTTCATTCTCCCTCCTTTCACTCCCATTCCCCATCCACCTTCACTCCTTTCCTATTTCACTCATTCCACTTCCTCCATATCCCCTCCACCTCATCTTCTTACCTTCATCACCATTTTAACCATACTTCTTACACCTATTGCAACTCAAAGTATGGTCCTAGGGTTATAATAACCATATATGTATGTCAAAGGTGACCCAAATGTGCAATGGAGTTTCAATTGAGCCTATAAGAGTATAAAAAGGACACTTTGACAATTATTTTTCCATGAGGGGAACTTGGTGATATGATAGACCCATAAGGGTCTATTTTTCCTAACTAAGGTGAATAATGTTGTTGTAGAGGAGAGGATATCTGAATACCCACTATCCATCCTAAAAATTACTCATAACATGTTTGAGAAACTCCTTGAGGACATGAAGAGCACATTCCCAATTGGACTAATCAATCAGGTCAAGGATGCCCTCCTACTACTTTTATCAATCCTTGGGAAAGTAGTGGAGATTTGGGATAAGATTGATGTAATTATATAAAAAAATTGAGCCTATATGGGTAGGATTATATAAATCGATGGTAAGTATTGGAAGCTATAAGTGGTGTTTAATAAGGGAATATTGTTAGAGCTCAAACTGATGCCAACCTTAGACTTACGATTATACCAAACTTATGTCAGCAACATGAGAGTATAATGGAGTGGTTAGCCTTAGCATATATTGAAATAGTATCCTTAAAATAATACAAGAAAAATATATTGACCTGATTTAAGGAGGTCAATATCTCCATACTATTCCACTTAGATGGAACCTTACTCAACCAAGGGGAATTTAGATTCCACCATGGTTAATTTGACCAAGTTATGGGGAGAAAGTGGCCAATTCAAATTAGGAAAGAGTTTAGATAGTGTTAAACTTGTCAACTCAATCAATGATGAACATTAACCAAGTATTTAGAGTCTAAAAATTAATGGAAGTATCTTTCCAAATCTCTTAGAGATTAGTAGCTCAACCCAAGGTGACCTTAAGGGAGCCTCCAATGAACTTGGCCAAGATAGATAAGGAATTTGACCTCATGGTAGTTTTATTGGAAGTTGAGAGCACCCAATTAAAGTAGTTAAAAGTTAGTCCATCTTATCCACCATTACATATTGACTAGTGGTCCCTCGTAGATCTATTATAGGTTTGTAAGGATTTATTTTGGATCAATTTTTCAAATATAGTTATAACTATAGTGAGTGGTCATCATAGCCTTAAATTTATAAATTTATAACTATAGGTTTGTAAGGACATTAAAATTTTAGACAGTTATGCCTAACCAAAACAATATTGTAGGGACACCTAGCTTTGTAAGGAAATCTTAAGGTTTCATGATAGAGGCTATTGAATTTCCATTTGAATAGGAAAATGAACCTAATTATATTTTGGAAGAAGGAACAGCTCTTCAAGATGAACAACCACATGAGCAAGATCAGTCACAAGTTGAATTCTCTTCAAAAGATAGCTATGAGGACACTTCATACAAAATCACCAATGGAATATAGGATACCATTAAAGAAGATAACCAGGGGTAGAAATTACACCAGGATTGCTTGAATGAAATTGAGGTGTCCTAAGAAGGTAATGATGTCCTAGAAATTATAAAACTAGATGAGCTATAGCTCAATTGGGTAGAAGAGATGCCTTTGTTCATCAAGGATGAAGATGAAGTGGATGAAATAGATCAGGGATTGTCATATGACTTCATTAAAAGGTTAGGATTATAGGTCCAATATGTTTCTAATGGTAGGATTCCAGATGAGCATCATTCAGTTGATCATGATGAATAAGGTTTTTTGGATGACTTGGAAGTTTTTTGTGCAAAGATTGGTAGTATATTTCCACCTTAGAAAGAGCCTAATAAATACATTAGTCAAAGGATACTAGATGATCTAAAATTATTGAGTGAAGATGATATAACCCACTATCCATCTATGGATGAAGTAGAATTTACACTTCCACTCCAAAGTAGAAGAATATGGGAAGAATATGATTAGGTTTTAAACTCATATCTTCAATCCATGTATTGGATAAGGGAAATAGGAAGCCAAGGTAGATCATAAAAAAGTCATGAACACACAAGTGCTCCCATATGCAAGATGCCATCAAAAGAAAACATTCATGTTTCAAGGTCTTGTAGTAGACTAAATAACATTCCATTTTATCTTGGATGTAAGTATTTTATGGAGTTAGTTTAGGGCTTAGTTTAGTTTCTTTTTTGTTATTTGTTCTTTTTTTTTCCATTTATGTCCCTTGTTTGTATATAGTGCCTTTTCATATTTATTTATTTTCTGTTGCTTTGTTCCTTGCTTTTAAATAAGTCATTTGGACAATTCTAAGCTAAAGATTCACATAATTACTTAGGAAAAACACAAGTTCAAGAATGTAGGTATGAACCTTAAGCAAGTGTTGACCATATATTTTAACTATAATCTATACATTATAATTTAGAGAAACTAGTAAGGACTAGTGGGTGGGTTAATTATTCCATAAGATCTTAAACATTGTTTTGATTTAAAACTTATCTTTAAGAAGAATTACATAGGTGGGACAAAATTTTAAACTATTAGGACACAATAATGTTTGCACTTAATAAATATTATTGCTTGGTGCAAGCATAGGTGATTGTTTGAAGATCAAACTTCTAACCAAATCCCTAAACCTAACTAACCTAGTTCCCAACCTTTGATAGAAATCCAAAATGAGCTAAAAAATATAAAATAAGAGCTTATTGAAAAATGAAAATCTTTCCAAGCAAAGGTTATTATGGTAATCTCTACTACGGCTATGGACATCTAGTTAGCAGTGGATCAAGACCTTGAGTAGAGCCAAAGGCATAGCTATCAGGGATATAGATCCCTAGTTGGTAATAGAGCAATGCCAAGCCTTCCTTAAACTAAATCATGGTTATTAATGGATATCCAAACATAATATAAGTCAATGTTAATGATTAAAGGCATGAAATCTGGAAGTTTTTCCCAAAATTCTATGGCAAACAATAAATGGAATCAAAACACATACATCATGGCTAGGTTTTGATGTTTGATCCTAATTTTATACATGTAAGACTTATTTTAACCATAAACTAATCCTAATAATGGTATTGATCAAGTGGAATATGTAATCTACTTATTTTTTTGAACCAAGATCTCTAAATTCTAACATATTATAATGTTTCCCATAGAAGTCACTATTTGTTGAGGTCAACATAACCCCATTTGTAAAAAATGGGGACCCTTGTGTTAAATTATGCAAATTTGTACCTTAAAATTAAAAAGTTACTTGATCAAAGTGTCACTAGCATGTTTTTCACATTATTTTTATTTTAAGATCATCCACACCATGATTTGGTTGGTCTATTTATTCATGGCTCTAGTTTAACCTTGTATATTTTTTCTAATAGTGGATCTTCTTATTTCATTTTACAGGTATAATGGAGTTCACTTAGAACAAACAATATATGGGGTTCATTATTTTATGGTTTTATCTCAATCTAGTATGTTACTAGCCTTTGGTCTATCAAAAGCCAAATTGAAAGCATTTTGATCATCCTAAAACCCTTGCTCAAAAAACCCTAGCACAAGTTCTTTTGGATTAGATTCAAAATTGGTGAGAATAATTCATGCGGAACACTTAAAAATTCCATAGACTTAGTTTAATTTTTATACTAAGACTTAGTCATGTTTTTCAACATGACCAAAACTTAGTATAAAAATTATATGCTTGGTCCCATTTATGTCCCAAGTCCCTTAATCCCTTTTACCTTAGCATGGTCTAACTTTATCACTATAAGGTCCTTTTATTATGTTCCCAAGCTTGTTCTGAATAATGCATGGTCCTATTATTATAACTTAGACTAAAACCTTAGACCTAAAGTCTAATTCATATTTATTAACATAAACAAGATCTTAGTCTTAAAATTTTATCCTAAGTTACATATACCTTTGAGTGCTAACTTAAGCATTGTGCTTGTTTGTAGGATCAACGGCCCACATTTACTTGAGTGAACATAATCAAATGGTGTGGGATGAGCTTAATAAGTCTAAGATTCTGATCCATGGGACCAATCTCACTTGACCCCATAGATCGATATCGATGATCCGTATTCACTTGAATGGACAAGATCCAATGATACAATATCGATATTAAGACTAAAAGGGTCCCTTTTTATTATATAGACCTAGCCTAAGACTTTACCCTAAGGTTTCAATTGTATTTATTAATATAATAAAAACATAGGATAAAACCCTATGACATGAATTTAATGCAAAGGGAGGGAGTTAGTAGATCCAAATAAATTTGTAAACTTGGAGAAATTAATATAATAAAGGAATTATACAAAGATTGTTAAGCATTTTCTTGTGTTCATTGTTATCATGGATTCTCTCTCACTTGTTCTTACTTCCAGATTTGAATGGTTATAATGAATTCTTGATGTGTACATTTGATTGAATTTTTTTTTAACTTGTACCAATGCTAGGTTGATGAAAAGTCCTTAGGTTCATTTCATTTTCTTACTCTTCTTGCTTTTGGGCTAATGTTGTTTGCTTGCATGGGTAAATCTTTAAAGTGAACCAAATTCTTATTTGCATTATTTATACCTTCCTTAGAAGCTTGCCTGATGTGTAATAGGATTTGATATTATGTTACTTCATGTTATACATTGGTAAAGTCATGTCCTGATGATATTTGAATTTTTTATGATGTTTGGAATGAAGATCAACAACATCTCTTTCTACCCTACCCTTTCTTTTGCTCTTTTTTTAACTGGATCACTTTAGTTTAGCTTGTCATTATTAATATCCATCTTATATTAGTACTTAGATTATTTCTTGATAATAATTCACTATTATTAGTGTAAATAGTTCATATTTTACATAAGATCTACTATTTGGACACTGTGGCTCCCAACCACCAAATATTACAAATATTATGAAACAATCACTTGTTTTGCCTTTGTTCTATCAAAGATAATAAGATCATCACAACCTAAAATTAATGCATTGATTTTTTAGGAATTTTAAAATGATAAGTGTTTATTAAATACTCTGGGCACCTATGGTACACATTTAGGCATCAACATTACCTTATAGATTCTAGTTCCCTCACCTCAAAAGGGGGGCATATCAATGGTGGCATGTCATCCACATTTTTCATAGTTTACATATTTTAGTGGGGGAATGACTTAAAAAAATGACCTAAAAACATATAATTTACTCATTATCTTCAAATTTTAGTGGGGGCATGTCACAAAGACATGACCTCCACATTTGCACAATACCGAGCTCAATTCCATGATTTAGATATACACTTGGATTATAATTGTGTACATTGCATAGATTTGGAACATTTTTTTTTAAAAGATTTATAACACTTAGAATCCATATTATATATATCAAAGTTTCATATTCCATGCTATTACATTAAAAATTGAAAAATTTACCAATTATACTACTCACCAGGACATACCAATTACACCAAGATGTACTGTTATTGAGCCTTTTCTACTAGAATAGTAGATTCAATTTTTAATTTGAATTGATTAAATAATTCAACCTCAAAATATTTATGGATTGTATTTGTTTTAAGTTTGATGGGATTTTCATATAAAATATGAAAATTAATAAACTATTTGATAAGAATGACAATATTCAGATTTACATGAGTACAATAAATAATACAGATCTTTCCTAATTTAGCATGTGCAATAAATACAAGTACAATGAAGCTAAAGGATAAGAGAGAGAATATATTTTTTGATATTATATTCTAAGTTATGATAATGATCAAGAGTCATCATAAGACTACATCATATAGTTTAACCTTGTTTCTTATATATTTTAACTATTTTTGCCCACTAGATGGTTACTTCAAAAAGGGATAATAGTGTCAATATAGGTGTCTACCTTTGACATAAGTGTCTAGTCAAAGATATGCATAAAAATGGATCCAAATTTTCCCTATCCCTATGCTATCACATGTATAACTATCATGTGCCTAAAATTATACCTACTTGTGCAATAAATTCATCTAATGTTTAAAACCCTAGCTCTTTTTCATTAGACATCCTATAACTTAGTAAAAAGGGGTTAACATGTGAGTCAAGATAACCTTGTCAACCACATATTTTTATATTTTATACGTACATAGACAACACTCCAAAGATGGCCTCAAACTCATATGTAGTTCTCCCTCATAGCCATATGTGTGGAATTGTAACCATGTAAGTATATGTTCTTTCTCTTAGTAACCCATGGTACAAGTGATGTGATAGTGTATTTGACATTTTGCTTTAGATATTTAATTTATTATTAAAATTTAATTTTATATCTTGAAATATATAACACCTTCTAATTTGGTAATTATTGAATCAAAATTTTAGGTAATATAATTAGACTATAGCCATTATATAGGGACCCCTTAATTTTGAATTAGGATCTAGTGATACATGAAAATATGACAATAACATGGATAAAGAGGGTTAAACAAATTATAAAAAAGTGAAATATATAGAAAAGGAAAAAAGATAAGTTGGGACAGTTGTGTTATAGTTAGACATTAGTGTCTAAAATAGACATAAGTGTCTAGGGGCTAAAACATATAGAAAACAAGAAATAATAGGTAAGGATCCCTGAAAAACATTGTATGAAGAGTAATAAAATAAAATACATGCCCAAGGGTAAGGTAAATAACATGAAATAATATGGAATTGAAGATGTCCACAAGTGGCCACGTCACTAGATATATAATCATCAGTCAAGAGATTATATGCAAAGAGGCTATAAAACATGATGCTAAATTGTGCTTGTACCAAATATGGGTGTCTTTAAGAATGATTAAATCATCCAATATCACTATAATTATAGTAAAAGTTGAAAAACCACTCACCCTTACCAGATTATATATATTCACACTTAAGTTATGTGATTGAGATATAATGATCTCAATTGTCATGACACAAATCATCCTTGAACTAGATTTAGGGCATACTACCTTCCAATATCCCTCTTCAATTCTCCAAGGTTTATGTCTAAACTTTTTAAAGCTCAAATTCTTCATAAGGAATCACCTTTACCAAGTCAAAGCATCAAGTGGAAACATGTTTGCATTAACATACCTATATTTCTTCCTTACTCTCTTTCTATGAAATAATTTCAATTATTTAAAATTTCAAATCATATGCACTTATTTATGTTGTAACATGATCTTGGCTATAGTTCATACACCATCAAAGCACTCAAAGTGGGCTCAAGCAAATGCAATGTGTTTTATACACATTTAGGTACATAGTTATTTCATTTAACTTAGTAATTTCATCCTTATGCATTACTAGATTAAAGAGGTTAAAATTTAGATTTAAACATGAATATTTATATCATCTTAGTCTTATACATTTATAAAATATCAATCAGGGATCTACCCTTAGTTCTACACCTCCTTGCTACTAAAAGGCTTATGTTTACCTCTTACTATTCCTAAATGATTATCTCTTATTTTGATCCATATCATTATGATGACCCAAGTCTCTTGTACTAAAAAAAAATCTTAAAACTTGATAAATATCCTTCACTATCCATTTCAGATCCATACCTATTCTCTAGCATTTTGGACACTAATGGCCACATAAGGACACTACTACAAATGGTAGTGTCTATATCATTATATAATGTTCAATAGACAAAATTCATCTAAATTTAAAATGATTTGAAACCTATAGGTTAGCCAATTTGTCTTATTAAACCTTATTATGAGATATTTTCAAAAGGTGTGGCATAAATACAAGTCTAAGCCTTCTCATTTTTCATCTAGTAAATACCAAGAAAATACCTACAAAAGCTAAATCAATCAACTACAAAATCAATATATTCTACCTTATTTATTCCTATTTTCATATCAAACATATGAAAAGTCATATTATAGGTCTAAATCATTCAAAGAGCAACCCATTATTGATATTTGTCAAATTATAAGTTATATCACTGCATGCATCATCATATTGCATATTGTATCCTTATACACATAGTTTCCCACACATAAGGGAAAACTACACAAGTCTAAATCCCTTCTTGGAGTATTTTATATGTAGGAAACTCCCTTTAAAAAAGTGGTATTTTGGATAGGTTGACACTATCAGCCCACTAACACATTTTTAGAAAACTCATTCCAAGGGTGAAGAAGGGTGAAGAGCCATGGTTTATCAATCAATGAAGAGAGACATCTTGTGTACCAAAATTTTAATAAATTAGTAAAAATATGATAGAAAAACCATAATAAAAAAATTAGTCACATAGATATCCATTAATTATTCCATACTAGGCACCTGCATCACAGTCAGATAGTAACATTGATAGTAGTATCTAGATCTAATGGTAGTGTCTACAGTTACAGAAGTATAATTTTTAGAATATGGCAACTAGTCTAGAAGAATTTTCTTACATACTTTACACTATTACCTATTATTCAGTCAAATATACTCCTTAATATGAGATGGCCATGATATTGGGCATTTATTAAAAAAAGGAAGGTTGGGACAACTATAAACTTTCATCCTCCATTTTAAGATTGATCTGGGATAAATCTAGGGCACGACTATGGGAATTAGACTTCATAAGTAGAGTCTCTATGAGTAGTCTCTAAGATATGCACTATTACGATGAGAATTTCAACACATTGTACTTCACATAGGTTAAGGATAGTTATGAATAATTGAGTGTTGGGATTATTCTTTCTAATAACAAGGGGAAATGGGTATTTCAAATCCACTAAACAAACACAAAAGAGAGGGAAGGGTAAGGCAGAAAATGAAAGCCTCCAAGTTTAAAATTAGATAAATTTAATGGTCATTGAACAAAGTGACTCTATCATAGTTATACCATTGTATACGTATTTACATAAAAAAATTTCAGGAGAACAAATTTGAGACTTCACATCAACAATGTGGGAAACAAAGTCCCTATACTATTAAGAGGCAGAGATACCTTTATTGAAATATAAAATATGAAAGCAATAAATATTTAAAAATAAAGGAATATAAATCATGGGGTAGTAATTTTAACTTGAAATTATGAAAAAGGAATATGTATAGAAAGAGAGATAGAAATGAGGTAGAAGTTTTAGGCAACAAGTTTTCCAATTTAAAATCTGAGACTAGATGAAAATGTCAAGAGAAAATTTGATTTTTAGAGGAAGAAAATATCTCATTTAATGGGTTGAAAAGACACAATCATATCCTTAGAGATATGAAACATAAAATAGAAAACTATTTAACTCTAATAATAGAAAATAATAGCCCTCTGTATTTTTTAACAGAAACAACAAAGAAATTACCTCTATTCCACCAAGATTTTCACATGTGTTTGAAATATAAATTACAAATCTAGATGGAAATTTGGAAATATAATTTATTATTCTTAATATTTTTAAATTTTCATTAATGGAAAAGAAAATAAAATATGTTGAATTAATCAAAAGACATAAATAATCCCAAAGATATTACTAACAAAAAGTTTAGGAACACTTCTTTGTATTGATTTCTAAAGAGTATAATGTCTAGTCTCCATTTACAAATCTTTGCCAAATATATATCTATTTAGAATACATAATATGAAGCCATAACTGTATTTATAGGCTAAGATGCATGGTTATGGTGCAAAACCCCCTATTTTGCCTTTGTATAGGGTCACACAAACACTAATAAGAAATTACAACTTGAAATGGTGTAATTTTTTTTTTTAGAATTTAAAACTACTTGAGAAAAACATTTGGGGTTTTTGCATTGCTTTCAAAAGCACATTATATATTTTCACAACTTGAAAAATCAATTTGGAAAAATTACAAAGATAATTTACATAATGACAATATACATTTACAAGAGTAAAAAAAGTGCAACAATATAAATTAGGTGCAAAAAAACAAAGTGTAAAAACACTCAAAACAATTATTCATTATTCATATTGTTGTATTGATAGTTCTTTCCATTTCATGAAGTCATCAAACCTTTGGAGAAATGCCTTGATCAAATATTCATCTGGTCCATCTATGTACCTATAGGCAATATCTATTGAGTAGTCTAACTCTTTCATTTCCTAAAGCTTGCCTTGGAGACTATTTATCTTCATATTTAGATTATCCACATTCACTTGACATTTGCCTAACTATTGAAGTTATTCACGACCAAATGTAGATGTGGGATTGATAATGTCTTGAATTCACTCTTTGAATTCCTCAATCATGGTCTCAATTGAAATTAGATTCCTATTTTGATCTTTGTCATTGATAAAATGACAATTCAATTTCTTGACTTTAATGTCAATTTCCATGTTTGTGTCACTTCCAAGTGACCATACATTGTTGAATTTTTGAAAACACCCTTGAAGATATTAGATTCTTAATCTAGTATCCCAAATAAATTCACTATAATAAATGATTTATTCTTTATTGATCACTCCTTTTTTAATAAGGTAAATAAAAGGAAATTTTGAGAATTCAACCAACCTAATAATAAATTACTCCCAATTTTATTTCTCTTCAACATACCCACTTTACTTTGTCACTACCTATTCATATTATGATCAGATTTTAAAGAACATCATTATCATGGCTAGAATTACTGAGGTTCTTTGATCAGTAACCTTTTCAATCCAATATTTCACTATGTTTCCCATTTGGCCCACCTCTCTTAATTTTTGCAATGTCTTGGCATGAAGACTCAATGAAGCAATATTTGGTTGAATTGGTCTAATCAATCTCTGTATCACTGAGTTAAATTTTTATACCTTCTCATTCAGTTCATCCTTTTTTGCCTTGTCTTTATCCATTTTTTCAAAAATGATACCAATTGCCAACTGTATGTCCCATTTCATTCATTCTCTGGTTGATTTTCCAAAATGATCCCTAAATACTTGGTAGTCTTCAATATTGATTTTTGACTTATCCATTTCAACTGCAAGAATGACCACTTATGCATATTTTTCACCCTTTTAATTTATTTCCTTTCATAAAATTGTTCTCACTTTCTTCATCCTCTTTGAGAAATGAATTATCAAAGTTCAAAAACCTATCTCATTAGGTTCAATAGTTTTTATTATTTTCTTCACTACTATGGACAACCAATCTGAAGTTGCCATGCTTGAGGAAGGCAATGGGACAAAAGTTGAGACTTGTGGAACAAACTTGGCTAGAGTCGAAGAAGGTGTTCTCTTAGCTGGATCACCTTAGAAATATGTTTCTATTTATTCTTGTGTAATGATTATATCAATAAGAATTAGTGGAGAGGAGACAACAAAAAAATTAGGAATCAAAGGAGAAGATGAATAGATATAAGTAACCTCTTGTAATGGGAAAGTATGTGACATAAGGAACATTATATAATTTAAATCCAATAATTATTGAGTTGTATTTTATACCATTTAATTAGAAAATGGAAAAATATTAATGAGAACCTCTTTAGGAATTGAAATCTTAGGAAAAGAAGAGACATTATCACCTAACATATTTATTTTTGGCTTGATAGTATTATGTAGTTGAATGTCTTGTTGAATATCTTCAGGTTCATGTGCCTCTTCTATCATCATGGGTTCTCCACTTGGACTTGCTTCATCTATCTTTTCTAGTTGATCATGTTGGTTGTAGAATCTACAAAATTAATCTTCCCTAAGAGGTGTAGGGAAATCAATGTTCACAACATCCATTCATTTAATCTTCAATCACCTAAGAGTTCTGCTAAGTACCTCTCTTGTTCTACTTCTAAGATAAGTAGATTGCATTTTATCCCAATGGACTACAGACAATGTCTTCGTCATAATGATTTATTTTTAAAATATGGTGTCCAATTTGACCTCATCATCCATAAAATACTTTGGCACTTTAATTATGCCAAATTTGACTATTTATTTCATGGGAAACTGTGAATAGTCCTTTATCCTCACTACTTTCTCATCATCACAATCCATATAATAGTCTTCAAAATGTGGAAGATGTTGATATGCAGGTCCAAGATTATGCTCAATTAAGCCATTATTATCAAATGAAAACTTGCTTTCAAATATCCTAAGGTTATTATGAGACATGTATTGTTCAACTATTTTATCCTTTAGTAGTGAAGGATGAGTATAACTACCAATTGAGATTGGAAATTTGATCCCTATTTTATATCAGCTTGTTAGGAAATTATGTGTTTCAACAAGTTGCCTCACTAATTCCATCAATGCCCACTTATCATTGACATACCATAGGATCATAAAAGGAGCAAATTTATAACCACTATTTCTCAAATAGATAAAGGTTAAGAACTATATGAACCATGTTCCCCCTCTTTTTATCTCTATAGTTGCCAAAAATGATATTCTCATTTTAAAGTGTTCATTTTAAAACAACTAAATGATGAAATGAACAAAACAATCATTTACCCTTCTAAAGTAAAGAGTTTTTTCCTTGAATGCCACCTAGGGATATAAGTCATAAACCATTGCTTTATTGAAATCACCCACTATATGTAATCCATCAAAATATCTTCAACTCATGATAGGTAAACTAGATTTGAAGTCATATATAATTTTGACATGACTTTTACTTCCATGAGTTGGTTGTAAATGGCATCATTGATCAACTACCCCCAATTGCTATATTAATTGTTTTTGAAGATGATCCAAATGAATTTATACATCCATATCTAAAAGTTTTTTGCCATTTTATATAACACTATAGTATGAAATAATGTAATCATATTATTTATCTCATTTTTGAAATTAGATATTGCAATATTTTTTAGAATCCATGTGGAGGAATGTTTTGGATTATTAACCATGCATTATTTACTTGTTTAGCACATGCCATACTATTTTAATCCTAAAAGATTTGGGAGGATTTAGGGGTCATATGCATAAAGTATTCATGATATGGAAGGTAAAAATATTGAAATTTGAACACATCAACTTCATGGTTTCTTTATCTTTACTTAGAATCACCTTTTCTAGAGAAAAAATTGAACACATCAACTTTTACAAGAAAACTAGCAATATAGAATATTTACAGAAAAGAAGTTGTTCATGCAAATTACTCTAGCATATTTTTAATGCTACCTATATGAAATTTAGCTTTTCTCTGACCAATTTTCCCACGTCCAATTGCACATGTTAAATTTCCTTGTGTTGCTTATTTAGCAAATGTTTTGGGCAATGGAAATGAATTAAAAAAAATTATGATTTTTTTTTTCCATTTTTAAATATTTCTTGATTTTGCCCAAATATTCAAAATCAATAGCCAATTGTTTTTTTACCAAACTCAAAATTTTGAGATTATTGAAATAATTATGGCTTTTATCAAATTTATAGCACAAAAAAATTATACTATGATTTTTAAAATTTCCACAATCTAAAAATCTCATAAAAATATTATTTTTAGAAACCCTAAGCTTTTCCCAAGGCATGTAGTCTTATTTCTTCCAAGGTGTCATGTAGCCATGTAAAATTCAATTTACAAATCAAGGCAATAAAAGTTTGTTCATGTCAACTTTATATCCTATTTTTACCAAGCCCATACAATCAGCTCATATGAAATAAAAAAATCTCATTTTTAAAATTTGTTCCTCCACTCCACCTTGATTATACACTTTAATTTTTTGTAAGTAAAAAATTTTCAAATTTAGAAAATGAAAAAAAAATTAAAACAAACTTCTATCTTTTTATTTTTATTTTGTTACACCATTTTTTGGGCATACAGTTAGTCTTAAGATATCTGTATGACTCAAAAATTGAACAAGAAAAGTCAAACAAATTTGAAAAATAGCAAAAAGAGTATTTAACCAAGTCATATCGCTGCATTTTGCTGTAGGAAATTAGGAAATGACTAAAGTTTGATTTTGTTTTTTTAAAAACCCTTCTTATTTAGAGGGAGTATGACTAGCTATAAAGCCCATATAGCTCATGTTTCACTCATAAAAATCCCCAAAAAAATTTAAACTACCAAAATTACATTGTAGGCAGGTCATATGACTTTGATTAGGAGGAAGAAGGAAAAAGAAGTGAACATTTATAAAATAATTATAGATTTTCTCCTTCTTCAAATAGGTCACATGACCAACATTAAGTTTTGAATTTCTAGAAAATGAAAAACCAACTTGATTAAATTTTCAAATTTCCACTTCTCTTTTGGCATCACCTCACATCTGGGTGCTTGGTTGATGTTAAAGATTTGATATTCAAACCTCAATATTTCTTCCTTGGCTTTGTACAACATATTGGTTGAATTAAAATATTTATTTTGAAATTCCTCTCTTTTCTTGGGTATTTTTCAATGGCCTTTTTCTAGTTGAAGAAGAAACTAAAATAACTTCTTTTCATTTTTTTGTTTCCCTTCCATGAGCCTGAATATATTTATTCTCAATGGATGATAGCCAAAACACAAATGGAAATTTATTTTTTAAATCTCTAAAATTTCAAGAGTTGAGCATGTAAGTTGAAAATATGTTTTATAAGGTAATACAAACTTAATTTAATATTACTTGAAAAAATAACCATATTTTCGTGATTAGTGAAAAAATTAAATGAGTTTGCATGTAAGTTGGATAATGAGACTCTAATTTGCAATGGTAATTTGTAACATTAAAAAATGTAATTACAACATGGAATTTTGCATTTACACAACTCTTGGTAATATAATTTGCATTTGTATTATTTGGGGAAGCATGATGTACATTTGTATGACTTGCAAAATTTTGAATTTCAAAAAAAGGGGAAACTTAAAAAGATTTTGCAATTTACATGAAGCTTTAAATAGATTTTACAATTTACATGAAAACTTAAATTGATTTTACAATTTTCACATAAACCCAAAATAAAATTTCAATTTACATGGAAACCCAAAACAAAATTACAATTTTCATCGAAATCCAGAATAAAATTACAAATTACATGGGGGATGAAAATGATTTTTCAAATTGCACAACTGTTGAAAAAGCAACTTGTGTTTGCATAAATTATAAAAAGTGAAATGTTTTTTTTGCAAATTATGAGAAATGTTAACAAATTTTTGCACAAGAGCCTCAACTACATTTTAAAATAATTCAAGGTAAAAAGTAAATTGGTCGTAAATTTTTAATTAATCAAAAATTTTGATTTTTTAAAAATTTGATGGTTTTAGGTTTAATTCAAAAAAATATTCATTTATTAAAAATTAAATTTCCATCATTTTTTATCCATTTTCAAAAATTATGACAATAGATGTCTGCAACTAGGATTTTAAATTACAAGGAATGAAAAGAACTTGAATTCTCTTGTTTCATAGGCTGGCACTTTATTCATTGGGCAATGGAGTCTTCAAAAATAAATTTAATATATTTTAAAAATATTTGATCTTTGATATTCAATAAAGGGATGGGTCCTCAAGCCATCAAAGATCTTTCACATGTCAAAATATAGTGTATACAAGGGTTAGGTACTCAACCTAACATGTGCTTTCACATTTTGAAAGATAGTGTATGTAAGTATCAGGTACTCAACATAAAAGTGCTTTCACATATCCAAAAATATAATGTCTATGAGGGCATTTTAGTTATGTGTTTTTTTAAAAATTAAAATGTGAAAAGAGAAGTATATTTCATGTTCTTCATGATTGTCTCTTGAATACCAACCTAACCAAGATTAGGTTAAGTGAATATGATGTTTTTACTTATGTAAGAATGTCATCTATATAATGATTCAATTAGAATTCAAACCATAATTTTAATTGATAGATTCTTGGAGGTGAATATGAATATTTATGTAATGGGAACTTATTTGGATAAGGAGTTATTGACCAGCTTGATTAGGCAAAACAACAAGGATTATTTGAGATAGAAACTCTCAACAAATTGAAGCAAAAAAGAGGGGAAAAAATGGGAAAGGAAATAACACAAGTCAAAAATAAAAATCAGGAAAGAAACACAACCAAAATTATATTTATATATGTATAAAAGAGGACCACATGGTTCTTACTGTAAATAGTGTTTCAAATATTGCTTGCTGAAGGGTAATGATAGATGAGTTCCATCATGATATGCCAAATAAAAATTATTATTAACACATAAGTGATTGATCTTGAATGGCCCCATCTAAAGTGAATCAAACTTCATGTGACTCACTTTTGGTTCTCTATGATTATCCCATAGTAGAACCATATATCCTACATGGAATTCTATTTTCTTTGCATTTTTGTCAAAGAGAACTTTGACACAATCCTGATGTTTTGTGATCTTGTCAACCACTTATATCATTTTTTATTTTAGTTAATATAGGTATAAGATTCTTTTATCATGTGAGGTTCCAAATTTGGGTTCTCAACTACTCTAAACAATTGCAGGGCAGGTAAATCAAGAGTTATGGGAATGAAAGAATCTATTCCATATAAAAATTGGAATAGACACATACCAATATACTTTTTTGGACTTATATGGTCTATCTAGAGAGCATCATATATTTTTTATGATTTTTTTTAAAATTCTCATCTACTACCTTGTGCATGATTATGAATATAACTTTTTGTTCGACTTGGCCTGACCATTACCTTATGGAATGATAATTTAATGAATGAGACAAAGAAATTTTGTATCTATAAAAAAATGCAATCATCTCTGAAGAATAAAAGTTAGAGGCATTATCTGTAATATTTTTTTGTGGGATTACATATAACCAAAATATTTTCCTTGATGAAGTTGTAAATTATTTTTGAATTTATTTGTTTAATAGGAATCACATCTACCCACTTATTGAAGTAATATATTGCTATGAGAACATGAGTATAACCTATGCTCAAATGAGGGTTCAATATCCTAATGAAATATAGTCCCCATTACTAAAAATGTTCTTCAACTATCACTAATTAAAGAGGAAGTGCTATTAACTCAGGTTTGCCTATAAATTTATGACATACCTCACACTTTCTCACCCATTCGCATGAATATTTGAAAAGAGTTGGCCAATAATAATGGGTTTTGATAATTTTATAAATTATTACTCTCATATAAAAGTGCCCTCCATAAGCTTGATCATGAAAATATTGTAATAATTTATTCTTTTGTTCCTTATCAACACACCTTAAAAAAAATCCATCAATGCTTTTCTTGAAAAGAGTGTCATCCCATATGACATACTTATTAGCTTGTAGTTTGATTGTTCTACATTTTTTAGCATCTAAGTGTGAAGTACATTCTTTGTATTTCAATTAGAAAGCAATATCGAAAAACCATTCATTAGTATAATAAAAAACCAATACCAAAGGAAACTCTTGATCATTTTGTTCATCTGAAACTATCAAACATCCTGATTGAATATCTCTCTATTATGCCATGAGTTGACGTAGTCCTTTTCCTCAAACTAGTTTTGTAGGTTTTATTTATGGATCATATTTTTGGACTCTAGTTATCCAATTCCATCATTTAGAACTAGGCTCTTATTGAGTTAAAATTTATTTGACTATTGTACTTGGTGCCATTACCACATATTATGAATGTAATATGTAATACCTGAATTGCTTGACTACTTTCACTATTGCATAAGCATGCTTTTTCTCAAGAGAATATTTCAATTTGTAATCATTGATATTAAAAATCATAAAGCAAATTAGGGATTTGATACCCTCATTATTTTTTTGAATCAATATTTCTAGGAGTGTATCCTCTAAAGCATAGCAATAAATAATGAATTCTTTCTTAGAATTAGGACAAACCAATGTCGGTGCATTAGCAATAGTAGTCTTTATATTTTCAAATTTTTATTTACCTTTATTATTCCACTTGAAAATAATTTTTCATTTTATCATGTCCACAATATGTCTAGTGATCTTAGAAAAATAAAGAACAAATATTTTCAAAAATTTCACTTTCCCAAAGAAGGAATACACTCCAAGTTTTCTAGTAGGAAAGAAAAGTATTTGAATCCCCTAAACCTTTTATGGATCAATCCTTATTCCTTATTTCAAAATAATATGATCTAGGAGTTTATCTTCAGTCACTCTAAAGATAGATTTATTTGGGTTAAGATAAACTCCATGTAAATGACACTTTTCAAAGAATCTCTCTAAATGCACATATTGATCTTCTTGCTTTTTCAATAAAATTTTTGGGTCATAGAGATACACTACAATTATTTCATTCTTCAATTCTCTTAATTCCAAATCCATTGCTCTCTAAAAAGTAGATCCTAAATTGATCAATCTAAAAGGCATTTTCCTATATGGGAAAGTGCCCCAAGGTGTTGTGAAATCTATTTTATGTTGATCTTCCTTATTAACCTCAATTTGTTTTATCATAAAAAACCATCAATTATCAAAACATATCAACTCCTATTACTGCCTAGAGAACTTGATCCATAACCGGTAGTGGGTAATTGTCTTTGAGGGATGTTTGGTTAAGGTTCTTGAAATAAACACATATTTTTATCTCAACATTCTTACTATAAACTAATATTATGTTAGTTACCCAATTTGAATGGTGGATAGGAAATATATTATGAGCACCAACCATATTTTGAACTTTAGAAAGAATCATTCCTATGATTTTATTATTATATTGTCTTAATTTTTGTCTGAAAGGTTTTGAATTAGGCTTTAGAGGAACTATGTGTTCCATATTTTTGGGACAAAAATACTTAAGGTATATGTATGAATAGGTGAGTATATCAATATACTTATGGATAAATATAACAAACTTCCATTTTTCTTTAGGTGAGAAATATTTTCCAATATTTACAAACCTAGGATGTTCCTCTAAACCAATGTTTACTTTTTCATAGTTGACGGAATCAAGATTTTATTTTTGAATTTTACTCTTTAAAAATTTATCATTTTTATCAAATAATTCTTCTAAAGAGACCAAGATTTTAGGAATTTTATTTCCTTTCAAATTGATAACACCTTCTTCATCCTCTTCATCCATTATTCCCTCTTTTGATGTATGAACTGAAGATTCTTTGTATAAAGAATTGCTACCTTTAAAGTACAATTTTTTGAAGATGTATAATTTGTCAAGGAAAGAGATAATTTATTGATCATCATTGAAAACTTTCCAATTATATACATTGTTTGGGACACTAGGTCCATATATTAGTTTACTTATATATTTTTGGTACCAGTATCTATATGAGGAATCATCAAAAAAGTTGATATTATCAAAGCATCAGCTTTAGAGTTATGTTCTTGAGGAATTGTATTGATAGAGAAAGCATCAAAGATCTCAATGTTATTCTTGAATTTATTCCTATAATGCCTTAAATGATCATTTTTCACTTGGTATTGAACTTTTACCTACTTCAAAATGAGTTTACTATCACCCAAAATTTTCAAATTCTTTATTACCATCTCTTACACTACCTGTAATCCTTATAAAAGTGATTCATATTCAGCTGTATTGTTGGTATAGTCGAACTACAAATTATTGGAAAAATAAGAAAATTCTTTAGATTTAGATATCAAGATCACTCTTGCACCTAAAACTAGTGATAAACAACTACCAACAAAATCCATTGTCCAAACATCATTCATATTCAATTGCATGATTTTTGGTAATTCAATATATTTCTCTATCATCAGAAGATAGTTACCAATTACTACATCTTCCTACAAAATATCTTCTCTAAGATCATCAACCTTTTATACTATGTAATTTATTTTTAACTTAGGGTCCATACATTATTTGACTCTTTTGACTGGAATCATATCATGTGATAAGTATGGTTGGATTTCACCTCCCAATTCTTTACAAAAATTTCTACCCAAAATAATGTTTTAAGCTACTAGAATATCTACGACCAAATATTTATTTTGATTCAATTTTGGGGAAAAGATGCCAAAGCCACTTGTGCATCCTTAATCTATCCAATGAGAGGAACTTGTTTTGTCTCCATCAAATAACAATGCTTATAGGTCTTAGTATAGGTTAGGCCAAGAGCATGAGAAATTTTGGTAGGTATGACATTTCTTGAGGCTCTTGTGTTAATAACATAATGATTGATTTTGCATCTCTTTAGGAATAGGGAAATATAGAAAGGGTCAAATTTATTAGATTTGGAAGTGGTTAAGGCCATCAAGTTACCTTGATTGGAAACAATACGGTTAGTTAGGATTCCTTTTAAATTGGCCTTTTTAGAATTTAGATTTTTATCTTTGATGAAATAAACCAACCTATCCAACTTCTCTGGATATGTTATTAATTACTCAGCGTGTGACATCTAAATCTTAGTTTTGTTGACATGATCAACTATGTCAAAATTAGGTAAATAGTCAAAAGGGGTTACAATAGGTTGAGAAGAATTAATATTAGATGAACTACCTATTATTGGTTGCTTTCATTTTATTTTCACTAGTGGGGTAGCTCCTCATGGGAGGATAAGCTTTGGAGTTTCCTTTTATGAATCACTGGACTAATAATTATGATTCTTAGTTCTAGTGAAAACTACAAAGGATTGTTCATATATTCAAAACTCTCTTCATAGTCATATTCATCTAAATTGTATTACATGAATGTATTTACAGAGTCAAAACCAAGTTATTCAATTTCACATTCTTGAATTTCTAAGTTTTTTAATTCATTCTCTTCTTCAAATTATTTGTATACAAATATTTCTTCAATTTTCAAGATTGCATTCACCATTGCATTAGTGTTTTGTTGAGGAGGAGCCTCAAGTGAGAGTTTTGGTTGAGGGAATTGTAATTTATGATGATCTATTTGAAAAAGAATGTAGTTCCTCCTTATAATATCTTGGTATGGAGTGCTAATGGTCTTCTAAGGTTTTTAATTTTTTAAGGTCATTATATCATTAGCCATTTTTCTAAAAGTCCTTCTGTTGAAGATTTTCCTAAACTCTAGGATTTTTTATTTGAAGGCTCTTTTTTAAGTTTTCTAGACATTATCATGTCATATTTGATGTCAATAGATAACTCTTGGGCTATTTCTAAATATGTAACCCTAGCTCTCCTCAATTGATAAATTACTTCAACTAACTAAGAGTTGATAAATAATCATTTTTTATTTCATTTGTAGTTCATGTATTAGTTGGTATCTTATTTAGTAACCTATTGAATTTGGTGACAAACTCTCTCATAGGTTCATAAACCTTTTTTTTCATTTGTGTAAGTTGAGTAAACAAAGCATTGGCATCTTTAATTGGTTTAAATTTATTCTTCATGGTATTATAGTTATTAAAAAATCTTGGAATGAGGTGGTAAAACTAATCTTCAACCCCATTGTGTTGTATTTCGATGAACATCTTGATGGCAACATATTCATGCTTGACACCCAAAATTCCACATGCAATATTGAAGGCTACAAGGTGTTTTTATTGATGTTGTTTTCCATCTCCATGAAATTTTAGAAAGATATTTCTTGACCCTTTTGAAAGGTTATGTAATTATCCTAAAACCAATGGATGAATCACATTTCCCCAAAGTAATGCAATATTTTGAAAAATTACTTATAAGGTAATAATGGTTCCTGATAAGACAAGAGGTTAGCTTGTCAAAGTTCTTCCTTTGGGTTTTTTATTTTTCTTAGAGTTTGAGCAAAGAATGGTTTTTTTTTTTTAATTTTATTTAATTTTTAAGGATCAACTTGAAACTAGAATTTTCTTGTAACTAATAAAAATGGTTAACTTCACCTTTCGACTTACTATCTCTAGTGAATCTTTTTTCTACTAATTTAAAAGAAAGTTACTAGTGTTAAGGTGTAACTTAAAGTTGAATAACTATCTAACATGGACTTATTTTTTGTACTCTACATATAGCTAATTCTTCTATCCTCTATGCTAAAATTACTTGATCTTATTCTTCTTCCAAGATTCCAATTACTTTATGAAAATGTGTTGATTATCCCAAGTGAAATTTATCAAATATGATGAAATATCCTCTTAAGTTTTCATTATCTAATAAAGATTAGGTTGAATAATTGGAGCTTGAAGTGCTTGAATTATCATGAGAATAAACTCTGGTTACATAAAATATTTGATTATCTATACAAATTGATCTTAGTGTCTATCTCCTTGCTTGTCTTTTTGAAGTAATCTCAAATTTTCTCTAGGTAATGACAACATGTGTTTCCTTTATATCTAGTTCTACCCTAATAATATTAAATTGAGAGTTGATTGTTCTATTTTAAAAAGTGAATAGTTGAAAGCTTGTAACTAGGTCTTCCTCTAAAGCTTCATCCAAATTCAAACTAGGTTGATGATTTAGATTTTGAAGGCCTAAAATGGTCATATGTAAGTTTACTGATTCTGGACTACTAGATGAACTCTACAGGATTATCTTCAGGAATGAATTATTTATACTCTTTTGACACATTCTAACTCTTGATTTATGATAGCGAGGACAACTTGAAATTGAGTTACAAAGATTTCATCAAAATACCAAAAGATTTGTTGAGGTTTATCACAATATCCAACCAAGTAGATTGTTCCAAGTCTAACTCAAGTTGTTAGAGTGGTTATTGAGATGATGATAGAGTCATATGAACCAATATAATATGGGTGTCATGAAATTTTCAAAAGTGTACCCCACTATGGGAACCAAAAATTGTTGGCATAATAATTTGTTAGGAGAACAAGCTCAAGAATTCACATCAATAACATAAGGAACAAAGTATAATGAGTGTCATCTAACTCCTCATTTAATCAATATTCAATTAATGTTTTATCAACCAGGGTTGGTGTCTAAAGATATCTATAGTAAGGTATAGGATGGTAGATCTAGAAGGCTACTTATGGGGGTGCTTGTTGATCCTATTTTAACTTTGACTAAAGAAAGGAATGTGTCCTAAACTACGTAATTCACACTTTTGATAAAAAGAAAGAAATCAAATCAATCCACTCTTTTGCTTGAAAATAAAAATCACACTCCTATTTATGTTTGCATGGAAAGTAAATTCACACTCCTAATTGTGAAAGGAAATTTTCTTCACACGTCTGCTATAAAAAAAACCCACTTTGCTTAGAAAAGAAATGAAATAAGAAAATGCTTTTAAAACTATGAATTTGTTTTGATGTTTTTATGAATAAATGCAAATAGTAACAAGATTCTAATTAATTATAACAATGAATTAATAAAACAAAACATAAATACCATACACAGTTCTTGGTTCTAAAGAGAGTGTGCCCTTGCTCCTCTTAGACTCGAGAACAAAGATTAATCAGTGCTAGAAAGTGAAGTATTAATTCATAAAAATGAAATGATTACAATCTGGCTGAAACCTATATGTTTGTATAAATATTTTATATAATATCTAATTTTTGATTCTTGATTCTTGATTACTTTCAATGATGAAAGTATTACACTTTATACTAATACAATAAACTTAAAATAATATGCAAATAAATAGGATTCCTTGGTCAATCCAATCATCCAAAGATAGGAGATTGGATTTCCAAGAGATCCAATTATTCTAATGAAATAATAAACTATCCTATAATAGTCCTAAAATCTAATTACATACAATTTTATCAAAAGAAAGTCCTTCAAAATAGTAGGTAGTTATTTTCCTTATTTGATTCTAGTTGGAATGGTTTTCTCTTATCCTATCTGGCTGCCAGCTTCTAATTTGTAGCTTCATCCATACAAAATTTTTAGAATTGACCCTACAAAGTCAGGAGGAATGAGCCTGTAGAGTCCATATAAATGAGCCTATAGAGTCCATAAAAACAAGCCTATGGAGTTTGTAAAAATAATCTTGCAAAATTTGTAGAAGCAACCCTGTAGAGTCTATAAAAACAATCCTATAGAGTCCATAGAAACAATCTTGTAGAGTTCATAGAAGCAAGATAGATGGAGATCAAAATGGAACATTCATTATACATCACTTGTGTCTTCTTCTTGATAATTCTTCACAATAAAGATCACTAAAACATGTTATGTATTAGACATTAATGACAAAGTAAAGGTTTAGTCTTTGGTTTAATATAAACAAGACACACACACACACACACACACACACACACACACACACACACACACACACACATATTCCATGCAATAGTTATCTAATAATATAATATTCACATAAGATAATATCTTTCAAGAGATAAATTGAAGGAAATAACATGTCAATAATGAGCCATATTCTGAACTCATGATCTCCCCCAAGATTTACCTTTTTCAAGTCCCATTTCAAACATTTATTGGCATTCATAGCTATGGCTTCTACTTTCCACACTCTAACTCAAGTCATATTCATCAAATTCATTTATTATATGTCTATCTAAATTGCTAGTAAATCCTTGATGTGTTTGAATCATTTGTTTCCATATACTGAATTGCTCCTCTAATTATGGAGCCCAACTCTACCATCTTGGAATAGGTATGATCAGTAAAGGGGGTCTATATCTCATGCCAATCAATATGCTCTCCTCATACTCCATCTTAAGTTATTTGGGGACATGACCTCTCACCTTTTAAGAGGCACTAAAATTTGGTCTCATTTGTTGACACTTGTAGCCACCACTGAATCAAAACTTTGTCTTGAAAACAAATCAAAAGAAACCACACAATCATATAAAACCTGTAAATAATGTTTTAATCTCATCATCTAACAAATCATAGTTAAAATTCTATTTGATCAATTTGGGAATAGAAAATGATGGTCTGACACACAATCCTATAGTCTTAGCATGATTTTTATAGTCCTCAAATCTACCTTTCCATGTTATTTTATTTTTGAATGTAGAATGTAATGCTCTCAGTTGAACTTCTCCTACATGAAGATTTATCAAAATCTTATTATGCTCATGATCTCCTAAAATCAAGTCATGTAAATAAAATTCATAAAGCAAATCCTGCTAATCAGGTTCAACACTATAGAAAATTTCCAAAAATGTTGTTGGCTACAAAATTTTGTAAGGAAGATGACAGGAGATCCACAGAAGCTACCATCTGTAAAATTGTTCAAATAAAAATAAATTGTATGTAGGAGAAGGATTCCTACATGGCAAAAGAGTTTCCCCTAATTTGCATGCATCTTGCAAATTTTCTTCTGACTCTTGGACTTTAGATTCTAATTATTTATTTTCATTTTCCAAGAGTTTGTTTGAATAAGTTGCATCTTTGTTTTTCTATTTAACTATAGAATATTCTTCTTCAATTTGATGTAGTATTTGCAAGGGAGGAATACCTGGATCACTTGCTTGAAAACCGTGGTCAACAAATACCTTAGGAGGAGAAGATGCAATAGCAGGTGCTTTGTAAGAGTTTACCAAACTCTACAATCTCCTATTTTCCTTCTTCAGATTTGCTACATATATCCAAAGATCTATTTGTTCATTTTCATGTTCCTTTATTATTTCCTCTAATCTGTGAACTTCAGCTGCATGATCAGAGATGTTTTATCTAATTTTTGCACCAAATATGAGTTGAGGTGATCCTTATTCTACAATTGACTGATCAAGTCAGTAATGCTAGTTATTTATTGTTGTTCAAGAGCTTGAGCTTGAGAAAGATGCAAGGTTAGCTATATAACAGGGTCATTTAGATTGGATGATTCACCTTTCTCATTGGTACATACAATTTTCCCTTTATCCATTGTTGTTTTAACTGGAATAGGTGGTTTTTCTACCATACTTAATTCTTCTACCATGTGTGGTTCTTCCTCTAGATTTGGCTTCTCCATTATGATTGGAGATTTCCTTTCGGAAGGAATTTCTTTAATATCTATAGGTGCAAGAATGTTTTGATGTATGGGGGAATGAGACACCATTTTAAGAATATCTAAAATATATGTAGCTTGTTCATCTTATTATGTTAAAATGATCCTTCTCCTTCTTTTAGTTACTCTTTGAGCTACACTTGGTTGGTTTTCCTTTTGAACCACCAAACCTTTGGTCTTCTCAAGTTCTATAGCAACTTTTCATCTTAATTTTCTTCTTCTTGATAAGAGAACTGGTTATACTATAGACTTATGATGTTTTTGTGGGGACCTTGAAACTTTAGGGTTTTGTGACCTTATGATTCTTCTTTTTGAAGAAGAAGAAGGGATTTCTGTGGAGATTATAGTTTGAGATTTTTTCCTTGGTGTTGTTTTCTCACCTAATGTAGTAGGTGGAGATGAGTGTTCTTTTGGTACATTTGGGGTTCCTTGTGTAGGCAGATTTGAAATTTGTTGTGCTATACTATTCTAAAATTCCTCTTGGACATCTTGTCTTTGCTGAAGGAAGTGATGTTAGATGATGAGTTGAATAAGGCCATGATTGTTAAGGTGTGGAGTCTAAAAGCTTCACATATGAGCGCATTACCAAATTTCTAGGTTTACATAGTCACCGGCGTCGGTCAGGAGTGACCAACATCGGTTAGGAGTGGTTGAAGAGACATCGACGTCGGCAGAGGATCGGCCGACGACGGTCACAGACAAGCAGGTAGGAACTGGTGTCGGTTACCTGTGCGTCCAGAATGCTATTTCTGAGGACAGAACCGAGTGTTTGCATGATGAGTTTAAGTCTTAGTCTTAAGTTCGCGTTTCTATTATTAGTAAGATCATTTTTAGAGCCCTTATTCAAGAGGCTTAACTGTTGGTTGTAAGTGCATGCTCAAGTTTCCTAATTCTATATGTAGGAAAGATCTTCTTAGCTTATTGGAGTAGTAGAACATTGTGAATGTTGAAAGAATAGTACAGAGTTGTATCAATCCAAGTTGTTGGAGTTGATTGTACTTGAGAGAGAGAGCTCTTGAGGAATAGAGATCTAGAGAGAGATCTTGTGCATCTGAGAGAGGTGTGGAAGAAAGAAGTTTCTTCAATTGTATTCCTTTTGTAAAGAGTTTAATACAAGTTTTCAGGGTGGTTTCTTGTATCTCTTGTTCTTTTCTATTTATCATTCTAGTTACTTATCTATCTGATTTAATTCCGCGGTTTATTGCTTTCACAAGTGTAATCATATTGTTGGTTGATCCCCAATAATGATGCCTAAGAGTAGCATTAGGGGTTATAGACATAACATGCAGATCACCATATAATAAAGATGGGAGGTTAATTTTGTACTGAGGGTTTTGTTTCTCATGCTTAAGATGTATTAACATTTTCATGGTGTCTCCCCCTAAAAGACTATGTTGCCCTTCACAAATGATATATTTTAGTATCCATTTGGCTACAAATTTCCAGGGTTTAGGAAGTGAATTTATACTAATCCCTTTTGATTTTCCCTTAGAATCTACTAGACATAAAGTTTTAGTATGCTCATTACCATTAAATTGACTAATTAAATCATTAAATGAAATTCTGCATGTAGCTCTCTTTCCCTCTTTTAGAACTTGTATAATTTGGCTTATAATCTAAGTTGTAATAGGAATAACAATGAATCTCACAATTGAAAATTTAGGGGTGAGATTGGTAATGAATTCACTTACCATTATTTCATTCAAACCCTAGAACTTTTCAATGAGAGGTAGCCAACCATTGGGTCTAAACACTGCTATATAATCTTTGTCCTTATGAAAATTTGCTACATTCTTCAGCTCTAATCTCATCTTCTATCTCATTTCTATGTGGAGTTATAATTAACTCAGTTCCTTTAACTCTAATTGAGGTGTAGACCAATATTTTATTGAAGTTGGTAGGCAACAGACACTAAGGATTGATAGACTAGCTTCTATTGAAGTCTATAGAAATGAAATGGTTCATATGAAATACTACAGCTACATGAGTCCATAATTTGGTATGATGGCTTGATACAGTGAAGCATCACATGTTTCTATAAAGTGTGCCAACTATTTTGTCCATTATTAGACATTGGGTAAAATGATGATGTGTCACTTTGATGGTGGCAGTGATTCATTACTTCATTTAAAACCCCTTTTTATGACATCCCATCATTATCATAATTGATGACTCAATTCATGATATCAAAGTTGCATACTTATCCATACACCTTTGGCAGATTAGTTACATGATTTTTCATTATGGCATGTGTCATTCTATTTTGGAAGATTCAAATTTGGGTCATCTCCATAGAATAGTGTCTTAATCAAATTGAAGATAATTAGTTAACTAAATATAGATAAATAAAATATATGTCTTACTTACTTTAACCTTAGATGTATCCTTTGCATGCCATGTGTCCTACACAAATAAGTTTTCATGGATTAGTTTATTGCATGGAGATGACCAATCATAGTGACATGATGTGATTATTTGTTTTTTTTCTTATAAATTTTGTTTTTTCCCTTCGGCTAGCCATTGTTGGTTTCTATCCAAATCCCTTTTTTGCAATGCATAGCTAGCCATCAAGCTAGTTATTTTGGCATGCATTGTCAATAGTGTCCTTTAAAGGATTTTCACTATTTTTTTTTTGGCTTTATCAAGGAACATGTTCTTTGGAAGAAACAGAGCTCTCTTGAACAGCTACTTGATCCTTTACTTTTTAAATAAATTCTTTTTTATTGAGAGGTTTCTGATAGAGATTTAATTTATGTCCATTGACTAACAAAGCTCTTCTAATATCATCAATAGGTATTAGCTTAATAGAACCATTTTCATAGACCTCTTCAATCTAATAAGGTCCCAAACACCTTGTTTGTAGTTTTCCTTTAAACTACTAAATTTTAGAATAAAAAAACAGTGCCCAATCTCCTTTCTAAAACTTCTATTGCTTGATTTGTGAATCATGCCAAAATTTTCTTTGATGTTGTGCCAATTCAGTTCTTTTTATTGCTTCCATCCTTATTTCATCAAGTTGATTAAGCTGTAGGAGTCTTTCTTTCTATATTTATTCTAATTCAATTCCTACTTCTACAACTATTTTCAAAGTTTATAATTCAAATTCAATAGAGAACAAAGGATTCTTACCATACACCAATTCATAAGGTGAAAATGTAGTTATTATTTTCTAAGTATTATTAGAGGCCCAAATATCTTCTAGTACCTTTCTACCAAAATTAACAACTTTGGTTAAAATGGTTTCTAGTTTTTTGTTGGTGACTTTAACTTACCCATTAGCCTATAGATGGTATGGAGATGTCTTTCTATGATGAGTTTGATATACTTACATGAAGTAATTTATCATGTTTGACATGAACTAAGGTCCTTGATCTAAGACTATTTCCCTTGGAGCACCAAATCTTTGCATGATTTTAAAATATAAGAAATCAGTTACCATCTCTTCTCTAGCATGAGTTAATGCTTCCACTTTTGCCCACTTGGTCATGTAGTCTGTATATACTAGAAGATATTATTTTCCTTTGGAAGGAGGATATATAAGACCTATAAAATCAATTCCCCATTTCTCAAATGGTTCTAAATCTAATTGAGGATGAGGGTGTAGAGGCATCTCTGTTGAAAGAGTAGGTTGTCTAATTCGTTGACAAGCATCACATTGTCTAAAATATCTTTTTACTTGTTGATGAGGATAAGGCCAATAGTATCTTGCTCTCAAGATTTTATGTATGTTTCTTTGAGCTGAGTAATGACCTCCTCCTAGTTTGACAAGCTCTGATGATATCATAAGCTTCACCATTTATCATACACCTATGAAACACATGGTCAGGTCCAAGTTTAAATAACATTCCATTAATCTATTTAAAAGAATAAATTTATTTTATTAAACATTTCTTTTCTTTTCATGAAAATCGTAGAGGAAGTTTCCCTATGGTGAGGTAACTAGCTATATCAACAAACCATAGAGATTTTACTAAAATAGAAAATAGTTGTTCATCTAAAAATTCATCTTCCACTAGTTCTTATTTACCTGTAGTGTTCATTCTTGACAAGAAACTAGCAACCACATTAGACTTCCCTAGTTTGTCTATAATAGTAACATCAAATTCTTGTAAGAGCAACAACCATCTAATAATCCTACCTCCCACAATTGGTTTGTTGGTAAGATATCTAATAGCTGAATGGTCTGTATAGACAAATACCTTGTAGCCTATGATGTAGTGTCTAAATTTGTTAATTGCATAGACTACAGCTAGGAATTCCCTCTCAATTTTGGTGTAATTTCTTTAATAAAGTGTCATATTTTTTCTAATATAATATATCACATACATATTACCCTCTTCATCCTTTTGTATAAGGACTATTTCTAGTACTATATTAGAAGAATCTATGTATATATGGAATGGTTTAGTCTAATCTGGTCCTCTCAATACTGGAGCAATAGCAAGTTTAGCTTTAATGGTCTCAAAGACCAACTGGCAACTATCACTCCATTCAAATAAACATAGGGACAACTATTTGGCTAAACTTATTTATGAATCAGCTGTAGTAACCAACATGTCCCAAAAAACTCTTAACCTTAGTTTTTGTTTGTGGAATGGGTAATATGAAAATTATTTCAACTTTCTTTGGATCAACTTGAATACCTTTTGCAAAAATATGTTGTCCCAAGACTATTCCTTTATCCATCATCAACAAACATTTCTCATGACTTAAATATAATTGATGTTCCTCACATCTGATCAATACACTTTCCAAGTTAATAAGAGATTCTTCATAAGTTCCACCATAAATGATAAAATCATCCATATATACCTCAACATAATCATTTATAAGGTCAGAGAATATTGCCAGAACTACTCTTTGGAAGGTTATTGGAGCATTACAGAGTCCAATTGGAAGTACTTGGTAAGCAAAAGTTCCCCAAGGGTAGGTAAATGTGGTTTTATCTTGACCTTCATCTACTACCATTATCTGGTTATATCAACTAAACCCATCTAGGAAAGAAAAATATCTCTTTCCTACCAAGTTGTCAAGAACTTGATCAATGAAAGGTAAAGGAAAGTAATCTCTTAATGTTCTTTGTTTAGTTCTTTATAATCTACACATACTCTTAACTTTCCATTTTTTTGGGGCAAAATTACTAGAGGTAAAACCCACTAGCTATCTAAGATGGGTTAAATAAACCTAACTTCTAGCAACTTTTGGATTTCTATTTTGACTATTTCCTTAAATGCTAGGTTTATTCTTCTTTGTGGTTGTCTGATTAATTTGACAGATTCTATGTAAATGTGATGAGTGCATATGCTAGGGTGAATTCCCTTCATATCAATATAATCCCAAGAAAAATCATTGGTATGTCTTTCTAATAATTTAAAGAGTTGATCTTCCTCTTCATTTATTAACCAACTATTGATGTTCAAAATCTTTCTAGGTAATACCATGATTGGTTTTGTATTTGGGTAGTTCGATTTTTTTGTTATTAAACACACTAATCAATGAGATCAGAGGACATGGATGAGGAATTATCTTATGAAACATGGTTACATTATCAACAAACTCTTTTTCAGGAGGAATCAATCTTACTAAAGAATAATGGAATGCATCTAAGAAATGAGTTTGCTATTATTTTGCTAATTTCCACACACATTCCTGAATCGATCTATGATCATATGATGAATAAGTAGTAGAATAAGTGGAATTGGAGGTTCTAGAGTTTTCTATTTGACCCAAGAATATTAAACTAAGGTAGTCCATAGTTTTTAGACTGGCTAAGTCTGTAGCTTTCATACTGGCAAAGTCTATAACTTCCAGCTTGGCAGAGTCCATAGTTTCTAGGTATATGTCTCCATTCAATTCTTCTAAGTGTTTTTTAATTGTGATCATGGCTAAAGAGGAAATGTTGTTTAATGTGTTGTCTAGTTCATCCACCCAAAGTTCTTGTATGCAATTTATTGATGATTTTGCAAGAGGATACAAAGAGATGCATTTGGATTTTAACCCATTAGAAATGGTCATGTCTCTTGACCTGCAATCAATTAATGATGCTACAGTAGCCAACCATGGTCTACCTAGGATTATTGGATATCCTAGATTCTTTGTTTTGGGTTGTAAGACCATGAAATCTACTGGATACTCCCAAGACTCTATTAACACTTCAACATTTTCTATAGTCCCTTCTGGTTTAGTTACAAATTGGTTTGCCATTTAAAGAATGGTAGTTGTGGGTTGGATTTTCATAAAAGATAATGTATTGAGAGTATGAATTATCATAACATTGATTGTTGCTCCCAAATCTACCAAGACGTTGGGAATTTCTTTACCTTTGATTGTGACTGTGATCACTAGGCTTCTCAGATCTACATATTTTGGAACTAAAGCTTTCCTGCTAATAAATCAACAAATTTTACATCAATATGAATGGTTTTTGTATATTTTAATTTCCTCCAAAGTTTCTTGATACAAAGTTTTTTGATGATCTTATTTACTTCAAGTATATCCCTAATAGCTTGTAGAAGGGGTACCTCAATATTGATCTTTTGTAACTCATGGACCAAGTTTGATTCTGGTTTAATATCAATTTATCTTAATATTTTTGGAAAAGGAACTACTAGTGTAGTAGTGTTTCCTTTATTTAATTTAGGGTGCATTTTGATTTTGGCTTCTCTAGTGTTTACTTGAGATGATTTTATTTTTTTGTTTTCATCAGGTATCTCAAAAATGAGAACTGGAGGTTTTTATATCATTTTCCCTGATCTCAAATGTATGTCCAAACACTCAATAGCTCCAAAATTGATTGTTTCTTCTTGTTCATTAACATAAATAGGTGCTAGTTGTTTATTTTTTAGATTTGCTATTAGTTATGTAGGCATTGAGAGCTAATTGATTTGTCCTTGTTGCTGAATAACTAGGGGTGGCACAATAGTTTGTTGTTGAAGTGGTCTTCTTGGTTGGGTGAATTGTGGCTATGGGTTCCACTGCTGATTCCATTATTGATATGGCTATGGCATCTATTATTATTGTGGTACCCATTATTTATGTGGTTGTGGTACCATCCATGGAGTTATTGGCATCTAATCTTATCCTGCCCATGGATTAAATTGATGGAATTTGGGGTTGATTCTAAAATAGTGAAGGAACTAAAACATTCCATAGTGCCATCCATGGATTAACTAGATTTATTTCATTAAACTATCCTTGAGCCTAGTTTTGTGGGGTAAAATTTTGTCTCTGAATATAATTTACTTCTTCAGTGGACTGAACTTGTGTTTTATTTTGATTCTGTAAAATAGGTAGAAGGGTATAATATTTGGTATCATGATCTATTACATCACAGATCCCACATGATAAAACATTAGTTCTATCTAGGGGGTAGTCTCTAAGGGCATGTTTCTGTCTGCACTTAGGGCAGTAGATTGTTAAGGGTTCTTTTGCATTTGCCTTAGCTTGAAGGCCATCTAATGTACTATTTAGTGTAACCAAGATATCTATCTTTAGATTAGCAAATTCTTCCATTAACTTAGCCACTTCATTATATTTCCCAAACTTTTCTTTCCTAATTCTAGGTTTTATTTGAGAATAATTGGTACAAATCTCACAAATCTTATTGAAAGCTAACTTATTTATATGTCTACCTCCCATCAGATTTAAGGCATCTCTAGTGTCTTCATCCAATCCTTTCAAGAAAACCAAATTTTTAACATCTTCAGTGATTAGATAATTGCTTCTTTTATGAGTGAAAATGAATCTATCCAAATAATCCTATAAATATTTATCCTCATTTTGTTTGATTTTGAAAAAATCCTCTTTTCTTTCTCATACTCATTATTAATCTTGGAATTTGTTCAAGAATTCTATTTCCATGTCATCCCATGTTCTAATAGAATTTTTAGATAAACCCATGAAACATCTCATAGCTACATCTTTAAGTGTAGAGGGAAATAGGTTTAATTTTTGATTATTAGTTGTGTAATCATAGGTTTGACTTAGCACCTTAAACTCAAATAGGAATTGATTAGGATCTTTTGTAGATCATCCCCAAAAATTTGGTAGATTAACTGGTGAAATATTTTTCATTGGGGTCTGATCATTAGGATCTGTAACAATAATAAAGGAAAAATTCCTTCCTAGTTGTGCAAGTTGTTGATTTTATTGGAGAACCATTTCTTCTTCTAATGATATTTTAAAGCTAAGATGATCTTCCCACTGAATATTTATGGTATCAGTTATGGGTTGTTCAAAGTTCTCAAAATTTTCTTCAGCTATGGATCTTTGAAATGCTTCTTCTAAGTCTTTGGCAATCTCTAAATAATGTCTTCCTACAAGAGATTAATCTTGAGGATGTTGTCTTATGGGGCTTGCTTGTGGTAATGGCCTAGTTTCTATCCAAGTTTCAGAAGATTCTTGTAGATAGGTTTCACTTATAACTTCTAGTTCATTACTCAAAGATGTTGGAGGAGTGTTAACTTGTGTTTTTGGTGGAAACTTTAGGATGAATCATCCTTTAAAATCTTTAGGATGGTACATCAATTTATTGACTATTTTGGGATTTTTATGATTTTTACAATTTTTCTATTTTTCACTCTAGACCAATAATTATTACCTTACTAACACCTTATGTTCCCTAGCAACTGTGCCAAAAATGATGAGTGTCATCTAACTCCTCATTTAATTAATATTCAATTGATGTTTTAACAACTAGGGCTGGTGGCCAAAGCTATCTGTAGTAAGGTATAGGATGGTAGATCTAGAAAGCTTCTTATGGGGGTGCTTGCTGATCCTATTCTAACTTTGACTAAAAAAAGGAATGTTTCCTAAACTACATAATTCATGATTTTGATGAGAAAGAAAGAAATTAAATCAATCCACTCTTTTTCTTGAAAATAAAAATCACACTCCTATTTACATTTGCATGGAAAGTAAATTCACACTCCTACTTATGAAAGGATATTTGCTTCACACATCTATTGTAAAAAGAAAACACACTTTGCTTAGAAAAGAAATGAAATAAGAAAACGATTTTAAAACTATGAATTTGTTTTGATGTTTTTATGAATAAATGTAAATAGTAACAAGATTCTAATTAATTATAACAATAAATTAATAAAAATAACATAAATATCATATATAGTTCTTGGTTCCAAAGAGAGTGGGCCCTTATTCCTCTCGGACTCAAGAACAAAGATTAATTAGTGTTGGAAATTGAAGTATTAATTCATAAAATTGAAATGATTACAATCTGACTGAAACCTGTATGCTTTTATAAATATTTTATATAATATCTAATTTCTGATTCTTGATTAATTTCAATGATGAAAGTCTTACACTTTATACTAATACAATCAACTCAAAATAGGATGCAAAGAAATAGGATTCCTTGGTTGATTAATTCATCCAAAAATAGGAGATTGGATTTCCAAGAGATCCAATTATTTTGATGAAATAATATACTATCCTATAATAGTCTTAAAATATAATTACATACAATTTTATCAAAATTAAGTCCTTAAAAATAGCAAGCAGTTATTTTATTTATTTGATTCTATCTGGAATGGTTCTCTCTTATTCTATCTGGCTGTTAGCTTCCCATTTTTAGCTTCATCCTTACAGAATTTTTAGAATTGACCCTACAAAGTTGGGAGGAATGAGCCTATGGAGTCCATATAAATGAGCCTATGGAGTCCATATAAATGAGCCTATGGAGTCCGTATAAATGAGCCTACCAAGTCCATAAAAACAAGCTTGTGGAGTCTGTAGAAACAAGCTTGTAGAGTTCATAGAAACAAACCTACAAAGTCCATAGAAACAAGCCTGCAGAGTCCATAGAAACAAGCTTACAGAGTCCACAGAAGCAAGCTGGATGGAGATCAAAATGGAATATTCATTATACATCACCTATGTCTTCTTCCTAAGCATTCTTCACAAAAAATATCACTAAAACATGTTATGTATTAGACATTAATGACAAAGTAAAGGTTTAGTCTTTGATTCAATATAAACAAGACAAATATTTATTTTCCATGTAATAGCTATCCAACAATATAAGATTTATAAGATAACATCCTTCAAGAGATGAATTGAAGGAAATAACATGTCAATAATGAGCCATATTCTGAGCTCATTAAAGTCCCTCTCCCATTAGCAGGTGGAGCTACCTTTATTGAAATCCAAAATAGGAAATCAAAAAATATTTACAAACAAAGAAATGAAAATCATGGGGTAGTAATGTTAATCTGAAAGTATGAAAAAGAGTTTTTAGAAAGGAATATTTATAGAAAGAGAAGTAGAAAGAAGGGAGAAGTTTTAGGTAACAAATTCACCAAGTTAAAAGTTGAGACTGGATGAAAATGTTGAGAGAAATTTTGATTTTTAGAGGGAGAAAATTTCTCTCATTTAATGGGTTGAAAATACATAATCATGTCCTTAGAGATATGAAATGTAAACCAAAAAACTATTTAACCCTGATAATAGAAAATAATATCTCTCTATTTTTCCTAACAAAAACAACATAGAAATTGAATTAATTCCCACCGAGATTTCCACATGTGTTTGAATAATAAATTATAAATCAAAATCAAAATTTTGTAATCTAATTTTTTATTCTTAACAATTTAAAATTTGTAACAATGGAAATAAAAATAAAATATGCTAAATTAAGCAAAATACATAATCCTAAAGATATTACTAACACAAATTTTAAGAACACCTCTTTGTATTTATTTTTGAAGAGTATAATGTCTGATCTCCCTTTTACAAAACTTTTCCAAAAATCTATCTATTTTGAACCTGTAATATGAATCCCTAACTTGTATTTATAGGCTAAAATGGATGGTTATGGTATAAAACCACCTATTTTTACTTTTTATAGGGTTGTAAAAACACCATTAAATAATTACAATTTGAAATGGTACAAAAATGTTTTTAGCATTTAGCACCACTTGAGAAAAACATTTAGGGTTTTTTCACTACTTGCAAAAGCACATTATCAATTTTTCCAACTTGAAAAATAAAGTTGAAAAAATTACTAAGACAATTTGAAAAATAAAAATATACATTTACAAAAGGAAAAAAAGTACAATACAATTTAAGGACAAAAAAATAAGAGAAGAAAATGTAAAAACACTGAAAAAATTCTTCATTCTTCTTCTTCTTGTATTGGTAATTATTTTCCTTTTAAGAAGTCATCAAACCTTTGAAAAGATACCCTAATCAAATATTCATCTAGTCCATCTGTATACCTATAGGAAATGTTTGTTGAGTAGTCTAATTCTTTAATTTCCTAAAGCTTGCTTTGAATATTGTTTATCTTCATATTCATATTATTTGCATTCACTTGACATTTGGATAATTGGAAAAGTTATTCATTACCAAATTTAGATGTGGGATTGACAATGTCCTGAATTCACTCTTTAAGTTCTCCAATCATGATCTCAATTGAAATCAAATTCCCATTTTGATCTTTATCATTTACAAAATGATAATTCAAATTATTGACTTCAATATCAATTTCCATCATTTTATCACTTCCAAGTGAGCTTGCATTATTGAATTTCTAAAGACACTCTTGAATAAATTAGATTATTAATTTAAGACCCTAAATAAATTCAATCTGATAGGTGATTTCTTCTTTATTGATCACTCCTTTTTCAATAAGGCCAAATAAAGGTTTTTTTGAGAATTCAACCAACCTGGGAATGAATTCCTTTCAATTTTGTCTCTTCAGCATATCCAATTTCTTTTGTCAAGTTAGTCATTCATAATGTAATCCAATTTCAGAGAACATCATTACCATTGTGATAATTTTTGAGGTTCCTTGATCAGTAACCTTTTCAATCCAATCTTTCACTATGTTTCCCATTTGGCCCACCTCTATTACTTTTTACAGTGTCTCACCATGAAGACTCAATGAAGTGATAGTTATTTGAATTATAAAATTTAATCTCTGTATCACTGAGTTCAATTTTTCTACCTTCTCCTTTAGTTCATCCTTTGTTACCTTGTTTTTATCCATTTTTTCAAAAATGATACTAATTTCCATCTATATGTCCCCTTTCATTCTTCTAGTTGATTTTCCCAAATAAAACCTAGATACCTATTAGTCTTCATTCTTGATTTTTGACTTATCCATTTCAACTATAGGAATGGTCTCTTTTGAATATTTTTATCCCTTTTAAACTATCATCATTTTTGAAATTGTTCTTTTTTTCTTCAACCTCTTTGAGAAAGGAATTATCAAAGTTCCAAAATCTATCTCCTCAGGTTCAAAAAAAATTCATGTTTTCTTCACTACCATGGATAACCAATCTAAAGTTGTGCTTGAGGAAGGCAACGGGACAAAAGTTGATATTGGTGGAACAAGCTTGGCTAGGGTCGAAGAAGGTGTTCTCTTAGCTGGGGCACATTGGAAAGATGTTTTTATTTGTTCTTGTGTATTGATTATATCAATAGGAATTCTTAGACAAGAGACCAAAGGTAATTTAGGATTTTAAGGAAAAGATGAAGAGATATGATTAACCGCTTGCAATGGGAAAATAGGTGACATATGGAACATTGTATCCTCTGAAGCCAATAATTATTGAGTTGTATTTTTTACCAATTATTAAAAAAATATAAAACTATCAATGGGAAACTCTTAAGGAATTGTAATTTTAGGAGAAGAAGATACATTTTCACCTAACCTTTTTATTTTTATATTGATAGTCTTCCATGGTTGAACGTCTTATTGAATAGCTTCAAGTTCATGTACCACTTATATCATTGGGGTTTCTTTACTCAGACCTATTTCATTTATCTTTTTTGGTTTTTCTTATTTCTTGTAGAAGCTACCAAATTCATCTTCCCCAAGAGGTGTATGGAAATTAACATTCACAACATCCACTCCTTTTATCTTCAACCATCTAAGATTTCTATCAAGTACTACTCTTGTTCTACTTCTAAGAGAAGTAGTTTTCCTTTTGTGTCAATGGACTATAGGCAATGGCTTTGTTTCAATGATTTATTTTCCAAATATGGGGTCAAATGTGACCTCATCATCCACCAATTTCTTTGGAACTTTCATTATGCCAAATTTGACTATTTATTTCAAAGTAAACCATGAATAGTCCTTGATCTTCATTACTTTATCATCATCACAATCCATATAATAGTATTCAAAATGTGGAAGATGTTGATATGATGGTCTAATATTGTGCTCAAGTAAGCCATTATTATCAAATTAAAACCTAATTTCAAATGTCCTAAGGTTATTGTGAGATATGTATTATTCAACTATCTTGACCTTTACCAGTGAAGGATAAGTATACCTACTAATTAAGATTATAAATTTTATCCCTATTTTATATAAGCTTTTTAGAAACATGTGTGTTTCAACAAGTTTCCTCATCAATTCCATCAATGCCCACTTATTGATGACATATCATGGGAGCATATAAGAAGTAACTTCACAACCATTGATTCTAAAATAACTAAAGGTTGGAAACTATATGAACCAATTTCCCCACCTTATTATCTTTGTAGTGACTGCAACTGATATGTTTGTGTTAAAGAGTTCCTTTTCAAAAATATGAATGACAAAATGAAAAAAACAATCATTTACCCTTTTGAAGTGATGAACATTATCCTTCAATGCTATCTAGGTATATAAGTCATACACCATTGCTTTCTTAAAAACACCCACTATATGAAAGCCATCAAAATGTCTTTGACTCACTATAACATAAATTAGATATGAAATCATATAGAATTTTGATGTGACTTTTACCTCTATGAGCTACTTGTGAATGGCATCACTGATCAACTGCTCCCAATTGATATATTTCTTATTTTTAAGGACAGTCCAAAGAAATTTATACATCTATGTTTGGAATTTCTTTGCCATTTAATTTTACACTATCCTATACAATAATGTAATCATGTCATTTATCTCATTTTTGAAATCAAATCTTTCAATATTTTTTGGTAACCATGTGGAGGAATGTTTTGGATTAGTTAACCATGCATTATTGACTTATTTAGCACATACTAGAGTATTGTCATCCCACAATCTTTGAGAGGACTCAAGGGTTAGATTCATAAATAATTCATAATTTGAAAGATGAAAAACATTATCGATTTACTCAAGAATAAAACTCACTACTAGTTCCCCCTATGAATCTCTTACCTCCCTTGTCTATGAGTTAGTTATTTTCCATGACTAAAACTAGCTCAAGAGACTATACTAACATTGGGAATGCTTCTTCTTTTGCCAATCCACTATCACAAATACTTTGACCAAAATTCATCTTATGCACTATGTTTATTCTTTCCGAAAACTCATCTAAGTCAATGTGACCTAGGTCAATGTCAGTGATATTTAAAACATTGGACTCTAGTGGCAAAAGTGGTATCATGCCCTAAAATTAATACTTCATGTTTTCTTTGTCTTTACTCAAAATTTATTTTTCTATAGTAGGGGATGAAGACATCAAATTTTACAAGAAAATTGACAATTTAGAATATTTGTATAAAATAAGTTGTTCATGCAAATTAATCTGGCATGTTTTTAATGCTACCTTATGAAATTTAACCTTCCTCTGACCAATTTCCCTCCTTGCAACTATGTCTATTAAATTTCTTTATGTTGCTTATTTAGCAAAAAAATTTGGAAATAGAAATGAATTGAAAAGAAATTATGAAAAAATTCATTTTTAATTTTAAAATATTTTCACCTATTCTTGATTTGGCCAAAATATTAAAAATTAGTTACCAATTGATTTTTACCAAAAACTCAAAATTATGAGCATGTCAAAAGAAATATGAATTTTATCAAATTTACAACAAAAATAAATTATACTATGATTTTTTAAAATTTATGAAATTTAAAAATCTCTTAAAAATATATTTTTTAGTAATCCTCAGCTTTTCTCAGGGAATGAAATCTTCTTTCTTCAGAGGCATCGCGTAGCTATGCAAACTTCAATTTATAAATAAAGGTGATGAAAATCTTTTTTTTGTCAACTTTATATCCCATTTTTTACTAAATCTATATAATCAATTTTTTTCTCATATGAAATAAAAAATATCAATTTTTCAATTTTTTTCATCCACTCCACCTTGAACGTACACTTTAATTTTTTATAAATGAATTTTTTTCAATTTTGGAAAATTTAAAACAAACATCTTCCTTTTTTATTTTTATTTTTGACACCCCTTCTTTGGTATATAGTCAGTCATACAACTCAAAACTTTGACAGTTAAAGGTCAAAAAAATTGAAAATTACCAAAAAGAGTGTTTAGCCAAGTTGTACATCTACATTTGGCTGTAGAAAATTAATAAAATGACTAAAGTTTAATTTTTTTAACAAAAACCCTTATTTAAATGGCATATGATCATCCAAATGAAACCCATGAAACTTATGTTTCACTCATAAGAAGCCCATTTTTTTTTAAACTACCAAAATTACATTGTATGCAAGTCATATGACTTTACTTCGGAGGAAAGAGGAAAAAAAGGGAAAATTTATAAAATAATTTTAGGCTTTCACCTTTTTTAGGTAGGGTACATGGCCAACAATAAGGTTTGAAGATTTAACAAATGAAAAACCAACTTGATTAAATTTTCAAATTTTCACTTCTCCTTTGGCATCAGATCCCCACATCTAGGTGCTTGGCTAATGTTAAATATTTGATATTCAAACCTTAATATTTCTTCCTTGGTTATGTACAACATATTATCTAAATGAAAATATTTATTTTGAAATTCCTCTCTTTTTTTTAGGTGCTCTTGCATGGCCTTTTTCTAATTGAAGAAGAAATTAAAATAACTTCTTTTTGTTTATTTGCTTCCCTTCCATGAGCTTGAATATATTTCTTCTTGGTGAATGATGGCCAAAATATAAATGTAAATTTAATTTTTAAATTGCTAAAAATATTAGATTTGAGCATGCAAGTTGAAAAGATGTTTTAGAAGGGAGTACAAACTTCATTTAACATTACCTGAGAAAATAACAGTATTTGCATGATTAGAAAAAAAATTAAATGAGTTTGTATGTAATTTGGAAAAATGAGATTTTAATTTTCAATGAAAATTTACACCATTTAAAAATGCAATTACAACATGGAAGTTTACATTTACATGGCTCTTGGAAATACAATTTGCATTTGCATGATTTGGGAAAACGTGATTTGCATAATTTACAAAAATAGAATTTTGAATTGTATAGAAAGGGGAAACTTAAAAATATTTTTTAATTTACACAAAGTTTTAAATCCATTTTACAATTTTCACATAAACTCAAAACAATATTGTAATTTACATGAAAAACAAAAATAAAATTGTAAATTGTAAATTGCACAGGGGGTAAAAAAGATTTTGCAAATTACACAACTTTTAGAAAAATAATGTGTTAAATGGTTTCCATAAATTATGAGAAATGTTAATGGATTTTGTCACATGAGGCTCAAATGCATTTTAAAACAATTCAGGGTAAATTGTAATTTGGTTATAAATTTTTAATTAATCAAAATTTAATAAATAAATTTAAAAAAATTATTTTTTCAAAATTTTAATTATCCTTACAGACCTAAATTTATAACTTTATTAGATATGTTTTTAAAAATTTTGATATGTTTCTATTAGACTATAAAATATTTTAGACATATCTTAATTTATAGTGAATCTCCAATTGTGAAGATAGGTTTTTTGTTAAGGTTCTTTAAGAACTTCAAAAAGGTATTGTAGTTCATTTTTTTCCTTGGGGGATTATTATGAACTAATTTATTCTAAAAATTTGATGTTATGTTCTAATTATGAGGTTAGTCTTAGTTTGGAATTTAAACAAAGTGTTGTAATCTTATGAGAACTCTTTTTCTAAATTTTTCATATCCTTCTAAAATGGAATTAATATTATTAGTATTCAAGTGATAAGTCTATTATGACAACCTTATATAATTGTTGGAAAGGTTGTTTAGATAAATTGAAAAATTAATTTATAATTATTCATGAATTAATATCATATATATTATAAATTAATAAAATTAGCTTTAAAACAAACTTGTAAAATAGATTGGTAACTCAAAGACCTAAATTCTAATGGACATTGCAAATAAAACATGATGTGATTGAGGAACATCTCTTCCTTATTTGGAAATGAACTTTGGAATGTTAATGATTTCTTATTTTACTATATAAAAAGGAATTACCATCCTTGGTGAATTATTAAGGAACAACACATTAAGTTATAAACATTTAAATTGAACTAAAAATCTACCTTGACAGATAAGAAAGAGAATTGAGTTTTATTTTAAGGTTGAGATGTATGTTTCTAATCCTTAAGACATTGGCATTAAGGAACATTTAGTCTAAAAATAATTATCTAAGTTTAAATATAATTCACTTAAGTGATTAAGGTTAATAACTAAACTTAATATAATTATATCGAGTTCTTTGAAATTCATAAGGGAATTAAATAGTGATGTTTGAAGTTTTGTTTACATAATCTAAAACATGATTTGGCTAAACTTAATAAGATAAATAATAAGGCATGTATTGTCTTGAAATCTCAACCAAATAGGTGAAGCTAAATCACCCCTACTGTAATCAATCTAACCATGCCAAGTGAAATTGATAAGTTATTCCAAACTAGAACTTAAGCATGGTTGTTGAAACATATTAAGAGGTTTTGAAGAACACTATCTTAATAAAATAGACATATTCAATACAATTGTACCTTTTGAATAAGTAAGGAATCAATAATATAATTTCTCTAAGCTAGCTAATAGGATAATTTCAATCTCATTCTATTCTTGTTTTTTATTTTTGTAAATCATCTCAAATTTTTATTGCTTTTGCAGATAGTCCTTCCAATGATCACTACTTGTTGCCTTGATTTTGGTAGATATTGATTATAAAAGATTAGTATGATGATTATTCTATTGAATTTTATTTCTCCTTTTGAAACTACTTGTTAAAATATGACTTACCAAATTAGGTACATATTATTTTATGGTTTGTATAGGTATTAGTGTGAGTTTATAATTTATTGAGAGCTTTGATAGGAATGTCATACTACAAGTACATGGATAAGTGTGGATTTGTGTTATTACACTAACTCGCCTCTATATAAATACTTAATTGGTTAAATATACTTATTATTGAAGTCATTGTTGAATTATTGACTTGGTCTAGTACCTGTGTTGGCTATAACATAGTTATGGATCTCATTACATTTTCTGTGCTAACTCTATTTGTAAATCTATTTCTGTAGTTGCTTATCTTGGTAAAAATAAATTATGTTTATTAAATTTTGGTATCATATAAATTTATACTTCTCTAGGGAGTTTTGAGGAATGTTTCTTGATGTATTTTCTACTGTGTTTTTGATTATTTCACCACAAGATGGTGAGAATAAGATCTAAAATGGCAAAAATAACCCAAAGTATGTTAAGCCTTATAGAGGTAGAGGTAGAGGTAGATGTCATAGGGACAACACTACTAAAAGAGAGGAAGTTCCTCCTAATAATTCTAGTAGTAATGTTGTATCTCCCAACCATGATGAAAATAATCATAATGTCAATTAGGGGGTAGTCTTAAATGGGATACTAATTTTATTAAATAACCTTAAAAATAAACTAGAACCCCAAGAACACAAATTGAACAATTTAGAGGGAGTTCCACTTGAAGAATTACCTCTTAGAGAAGAAGGGCATGGTGGTGAGCAATAACTCTAAGACAACCCTATAAATGTGGTTGACCCCATTATCAAATAACTAAAAAAGATGCCTCTACCCACATTTTTAGGTGAATTATTAGGTGATGTAGTTGATGCATGGTTAGTTCACCTATAGAATTAATTTAACCTACATAATATTCCATATAATGTGGATGAAATAGTGGTTTCTTATCAATTAGTTAGAGTTATATCTCTTTAATGGAACCATATCTGTGCATTAGAGGGTTACCAACAAATGAATCTTATCTAGCTTACTTTTTAAAGGCAATTCAAGAAGATATATCTTAGCTCAAACTTCAAAAAATAAAAAATAACATATTTTTAGTTGTTAAATTAAAAGAATATGTTAGTAACTAATTACAAAAATAATTTTTTAGACCTATTACATCACGTTAAATATATGAATGATGAAGAGGCCAAAGAAACCAAACTCAAGTTAGGGTTAAAGAAAATAATAATGCATGATGTCAATCTGACTAACTCTAAGACTTTGAATACTACCATTGAATTTGTTCACAAGGTAGAAGAAAAGGAGAAAGCTCATGAAAAGGTGGGGCAATATTTTAAACATATTAGACAATAGTCTAAAATCAGGAATCTATAACCTAATTTTAAGAATTTTAAGAAATCTAATCAAAATTGTATATTTACAAAAAAATATGTGTCATTAATAATTTTTAAGGGCATAATAAAAACTTCAAAAATAAATATTTTTCTAAGGCTACAAATTTTAAGAGAAATCAAATCCAAAGTAGTCAAAGTGTACCTACCACTGGGGCAAACACCATTCCTATATCACCCCAAAGGATTGTAGTATGTTATGATTGTGGTGATAATCATTATCAAAAAGACTATCACATGTCATTGAACTAACCACATGATGTACGTAGTGGTGTATAATCAAATTATTGATTTTCAAGCCACCCCTATTGAATTTAGATGTAAATTAAATGATATTTTTGTTTCTATTTTATTTGATTTAAGATAAATTGATATATTTATTAATCCTAAGATATTAAATAGCTATAAACTAAATCATGTGACATTGAGGGAAGTTTAGGATGTTGAATTTGATTCCAAAAAAAGGTTTCAATTTCTAAATGTCTTGAATAAGTGTAGACTTTGACAATTTTTAGACCAAAATTAATCTTTTTCTATCTCCCCTCAGTTCTTATAAAATAGTTTTGGGTATAGATTGGTTATATCATCATAAATATAATATAGACTATTATAATAAGGTGGTAAAATGTATTGATGATTTGGGATATTCAATAGTGATTTAAGGGTTGATAGTCAAAAGTACAAAAGATGTTATCAGCCTTACAATTGAAGAAAATAATGTGTAAAGGATACAAAGTGTAAGTTATATAGATGCAATAAATAACACCTATAACTAAAATAAAAATTTAAGATTATCCATTTATACAAGGATTTTTTGATGTTTTTCCAAAACAATTGCCTAGCTTTCCTCTAAAAAGGAAATTTAAATTTTCTATTGATTTAATGCTAGGGGTAATTCCTACATCTAAGGCACCTTATTGCATTAATGCAGAAGATTTGTAGGAGATTAAAGCTCAAATTCAAGATCTATTAAAAAATGACAACATTAAGCTAAATGTGTTGCCTTAGGGTGCACATGTGGTCTTTGTTAAAAATAAGGATGGAACCTTGTGATTGTGTGATGATTATTGCATGCTTAATAAAGTTACTATAAAAACCCATTATCCTTTGCCAAAAATAGATGATCTATTTGATCAAACAAAGGATGTAACTATCTTTTCTAAGATATACTTGAGATCAGGCTATCATCAACTAAGAATTAAATATGTGGACATCTATAAGACCACTTTCAAAACTTGATATGGATATTATGAATTGATAGTAATTCCCTTTGGTAAAATTAATGCACCTATTGCATTTATGAATTTAATGAATAATGTATTTAGATATTTTTTGGATAAGTTTGTTCTAATTTTTCTTGATGACATACTGATATATTCTAATAATAAAGCTAAACATGAACAACATTTGCATTTAGTATTACAAAGGCTAAGGTAGCATAAATTATATGGTAAGTTATCTAAGTGTGATTTATTTTAAATTGAGATCCATTATTTGGGTCACATAATATCTAAAGCTAGTATTTTTATTGATCTAACTAAGATTATAGCTATCCAAAATTGGTCTACTCTTAAAAATATACATGAAGTACCTAGATTTATGGGGATGGTGGCTTACTATAGAAGGTTTGTTTATTTTTTTCAAATTTGGCTAGCCCAATAACTTCCTTGCTTTTCAAGGGTAAAAACATTGTTTGGAATCCTGAATGTGAACAAGATTTTTAGAAGCTTAAAGATGTGTTAACCATAACACATGTACTTATTTTTTTAGATTTCAATGGAAAATTTTGAAATTTGGGATGATGCATCCAAATAAGGCATGGGTGGTGTGTTAACCAAATTTGGTTAATTTGTGGCTTATGAGTCATGAATAATAAAAACTAATGAGAAATATTACACCACTCATGACCTTGAGATTGTTGTCATTATTCATGATTTAAATAAATGGAAACACTTTTTACTGGGTAAACATTTTGAAGTAAAATTTGTTCATTGTAGCCTAGAATATTTATTTTCGAAGAATGATCTGAATGCACACCAACATAGATGGCTATAATTTTTGAATAAATTTGATATGAATATTTTTTATGTGAAAGGTAAAGAGAATCATGTTGCTTATGCACTCAACTGACGTACATATCTCGTATCCTTGTCTATTTTACATAACAATTTTAGAATTAAATTTTTAGAATAACAATGTTCTAATAAAGTTTTCTAAGAGGTAAGTGCAAGTTTAGTTGATGAGCCAATAGAAAATAATTTTTTTTGAAGTTTTTATTGATTCTAATGGTTTAATTAGACCTAAAAATATAATTTATGTGCCTAATTATGGTGACTTAAGAAACATTTTTTAAAAATAAGTGCATACAACACCTCATTTTACTTATCCAGGTGTCATAAAGATGACACGTGAGTTGAAAAGGTTGTATTATTAGTCTAATTTGAAACATAAAATTACTGAATTTATGGAAAAATTCACTAAATATTATCATGTGAAAGATAAACATTGCCATCCAGGTGGATTTGTATATACTCATTATGTTCCATGAGGTAAGTGTGTTTTTATATCTCTTGATTTCATAGTTGGTTTACCAAAATCTATAAATATGATACTATTCTAGTTGTAATTAATAAATTTACCAAAGTTGGTCATTTCACTACTATAAATTTAACTTATAAGGTATATGTGTTTGATAAATGGTTTGTAAAATAAATAATATGATTACATGGCATGATTGAAGTTATTATTTTTGATAGAGATAAACATTTTAATTCAAGGTTTTGGAAACTTTGACTACTACTTTTGGTACAAGATTGAAATTTAGTTTGTCTTATCACCCAAAAATGGATGATTAGATGGAAAGGGTTAATAAGATTACAGAATATATGTTAATAATGTATGAAATGGATCGACAAGGTATATTGAAATATTATTTACACTTAATTGAATTTATATATAATAACACATATTATTCTATTATTAAAATGGATCCATTTGAAGCTCTATATGGGTGTAAGTGTAGAACTTTGCTTGGTTGGAAAAGTTTAGAAAATATAAATGTTTTTGGCCTTATTTTTTATATGAGTATGATATACACGTGAAAATCATAAGAAAAATTATCAAGGTTACCTCTAATACAGAAAAGAGATATGCATATTTAAAGAGGTCACCACAAGAATTTGAAATAGGTGATAAAGTTTGTATACATGTTAGACTATAAAATTTCAATAAAGTTTGGAATATATTCCAAATTAGTTCCTTAGTTTGTTAGACCCTTTGAAATTTTGGAGAAAATTAGTCCTATTGTCTATTGACTAGCCCTTCTTCCTTCTCTATCTAGGATTCATAATGTTTGTCATGTTATAATATTGAGAAAGTACATGATTAATCATTTTCATGTTTTGGATTAGACTCATCTTCAAGTTTTGGAAGAGGAAAAGATATAGTTGGATCTAGTGAAGACCCTAAACCATCATAGCATTAGACTAGGAAATCATGAGATTTCCCCAATTTTGGTTCAATGGGATCCTTTGTCTAAAAAAATTGATACTTGAAAAGACAAAGGTCTTTTCAAGAAACACTATCCTTGGTTATTTTAATAATTAAGATGGATCTCTTCCAAATGGGGGAGGATGTCATGACCCTACTTGATACATTGATTTATTTTTATATTTAGATTTTTTGTTATGAACTATTTGAACATGATTGTTCAATTTACTATTCTGACACAATTTTGTGATCTAAAAATTTGATCCATTATGATGTTGTTGAGACAATTATCAATTATGAAATTTCATTTAGCATTGGATATTTCATGATTAATGAGTTACTAATTCATTATTCAATTTTGTTATATTATTATTTAATGTTGTTATATCATTTATTGCTCTTTATATGTCTAGATAGTGTTAATGGTCTATTATGTGACTATGGAAGCATGTAAATGAGATAGGTTGCATTTGGACTTCAGCAGTCGAGTAAGATGGAAAAAGATAAATAAAATGAAACATTGAGCTATGGAAATAATTTGATATTTTATTTTTCTACCATGATATCATTTGATCATCTGTGTCATCTTTCATCATTAAATATGTGTTGATTGTTTACTTGTGCATGAATTCTTGATTTACATTCATGTATTACTTAATTTAATTTTGAGTCATGAAGAGTCAGGATTTCATTGTCAATGGGTCACTTGTCTGACTGAAGTAGTTATGACTTGTTTTTTCCTTCACTTCATTTTGAGTACTTGACTATGTCGATAGATTATTCAATTTATGTTTGGACATTTATAATCTTTACATGTCTTCATGATATTATTAACTTGGAAGACCTTATTTATAATGTTATTTATTTTGCTTATGAACTTCACCATTTTTTTACATGTGTTGCTCTATGAATGGCATTAAGCTGATTGTAAATTCTTGACATGGTGTTTGGTCTATTTTTGGAAATTTTTGAGTTAACCAAGTCTTGGCTTGGCTAGGTAAAGGAAGGGTCCATGAGTCTCATAGACTTGACATTGGTTAATGGTTTTTTTTTTTAAAATAAATCTGGACACAAACATTATATTGTGTCATTAGATTGACTCCCAATGCAAGTAAGTCAAGAGGATTTTTATGCCTATTAATTTATTTCTTTGTAATTTTTCATTTGTCTTTTGGAGAGCCCAATATATGAGGAAACTCTACCAAAATTTTTGGAGAATGGCAGCCATAGAAAATAATGTGGTTATTGGCTGCATGAATGAAATAAGCTTATCACAGAGTTTGAACTATAGAAAATCATTTTTTTAGTCAAAAATAAAGAGGAATTTGTGGAGTTTCATATTGCATTGGGGTTTCTTAAGGGGACTTAACTTGTATTTGCATGCATGTGGAGGCTAGAAGTTTTTGGGAAGGAAAGGAAATAAATTATACTCACCATCCAATTGCATCTTACTTACAAACATTAAATTAAGTTTTTTATTGAATTTTTAAACACTTGTAGTTGTTCTTTTTTACATTTACATATATGGTTTTGATCTTATGGCTTGAATATGGTATTATGATTGTGTAAAATAAATCAAAATTTTATTTTATTTAAAACCTATATTATTATTGGTATTTATCACTTATAGAGACTATCAAATTTTGGGTTTTGTTTATACTATCTATGGTTGTGTAGACATAGTATAGTTATGGACTGCACTTTTGTTACCTTGGGTTTTGAACATAATAGTTAATTGTTTATTCGAATGGACTTGGAAAATGATTTTTATTGGGTTTTTATTTTCCATTTGAATGCCAATATTTACCAAGTTTATTATTACTCATATTTTTTTCAATCATTTCATTTGAATTTTAAATGAAATCATTTTCTTATCTGATGGCATCATGGTTGTACAATGTTTGTTCTATCTACAATCATTTTATGGAAAGTTTGAATGGGATAAGTGGACTAGGTTTGATTATCATTAGTGTCTTCACTTGAACCATTATTTTATTTTATCATATGAATATGATCTCATTTTTGGGTCAAAATAGAGTGTCAGGTGTTGACTTGGTTTTGTTGATTGCATATTTGGTGACTTGGGTTTTGGGCTACAAGTTTGAATGGATGACTATTGGTGATAATTATATGCATTTTTGTTGGATAGTTCGATATGAAATTCATATTTTATGAGTAGTATTTTTGGTGCAAATGTAAAAGGGTTTTGATGGAAATAGTTATTTTCATTTTGGTGTTATAACCTTGTTTGATGAGATTCAATCTTTCATTAACCTTATATGTTAATAATGAACTGGTTCATATTCTAGCTTGCTTAAATTTATTAAATTAGTACTCAATGTATAAATTACATGTGTGTGTGTGTGTGTAGAATGAATTTTTGGATCATATTATATTCATTGAATAGAATATGACTCATAAATTATGAAGCTTAGTGGGATGAATTTCAGTCTTTGGATTTTATGCAAAGGTAGCAAATCTTGGTGGGTTAGAATATGAAATGCTTGTGTCTATCTCTTCTTGTTGTGGTGTTTGAAGTTATTATAGACATAAGATTTTAGTAGGAATTTTTTAAAATATATTCATGTCATTAAATTTGATTGTATTCAAATTAAAATATTTATAGAATATTGTTTCTATTTACAGTTACTAGCAGTAATACAATTGCATTTATTTTAAGTGTTGTACCCTAACAAAGAATCAGGGCTTATGAGTGTGATGTTATGTATTAAATTATTAATCTTGAAATATTTAAATCCTCTTCCATGAGGTGTAGAAGTTGTATTAATTGTAAAAATGTTAGTGTTGTTAATCAAGAATGGAAACAGTGTTGTATATATGCTTCCATCTATTATCATTTCTTGGGTTAAGCTCAAATGTTAATAAATACTTTATCCATATTTACTAAGATACCCTGATCTACATCTAATTGATGGTCAAGGTGCTCTAGGGCCACTTATGGTTGATCTCATTGGGATTAGAGAGGAGGGTTTTCTTCATTAGACATGCATTCAGAAGATTGTTTTAGTTGTACTTCTTCAGAATGTGCATTATTCTTGAGTAATGAAAGTGAAGTAAAAAAGATCATTATGTAAAATGGAATGATTAAGTTTGTACATTGTTTCTGATCTTTATTTATTATATTTTATCTAATTTATTATTATTTGGACTTAAGGTTTTGCTATAGGTATATTCTTATTTGAATCTCAAAATTTTAAGCTTAATCTGAGTATAATGATGTATCCATTTGCATAATTTGAAAATTTACTTTAGTTAACTTATTATAATAAAGTGTGTGTGTGAATTTATTTAATTTCATAATATTGGTGAATGATGTTAGTTGTCTTATCTCATGTATAAGGAATTGAGTTAGTTGGACATTGATTATGATTACCTAGTGTCTTTTGAATTATATTGATGACGTTCATTTATGAGATAACATGTGAATGGTGTGTTGGTGTTTTAGCCTTCTAGGACTTAGATGAATGTAATTCTTATGTTGTTAAAAAGTTGAGTATAGTAAATCGAGGTATAAATATGTAATAAATACACCCACTAGTCTATAATAAAATTGACTTAATTTGACCTTTCTAAAAATAACAATAAATAATGTAAATGAGAACTTAGCTATAAATGAATAAAATAGATTATCTAGAGGCTAAAAACTAAGGTGGAGACTAGTCAGAGTATCACAAATAGGATCCAATTGTCAACACCCCTTCCAAACATTAGTTCCCTAATTGGATAGTAGCATCATGTGGCTTTAGTGTCCATATTTAGGTGGCAGTGTCCTCTATGCAGTTCTATTTTAAACCCTTGGGTGAACTTATGTCTAGGTTTTTCAAGATTGTTCTTACATTCATGAGTTATAGAACCATGTAGATGAATTAGTTTAACTTATTTTTTGTGCAAACCCCAATCCTTTATATTGCTAGGGCATCTAGTTGATACAAGTAGTAAAGTTTGTTTGTTACTAGGGTAGGATAAACATCCTCAACACCCTATTGTGATGATATTTTACTAAATACCAATACTATAAAGAGGGATAAAGCTCAAATTAGTTCTCTCCACCTATGTGCTAGTGCAAGTGCAAGTGAAGCTAGTATGATTATAGATCTGAGTGATTTGAGTGTATTTGAGTCTTAAAATCTAAGTAATATGGGCTTAAGGATGTTGTAGATGGTTTTATGTATAAGTAAGTCAAAATAGGGATGGATAACTTTAATTATACACAAATTATCCCAAGTTTTTATGCGTAATTTTCATCTCATTTCCATCTAGTGGTTAGAGGGCTAAAATTCTTGTATAAATTTTATTCTTTTGTTTTTCTAGGTGTTAAAAGAGATCTAGGCCAACCTTAGGTGGTCTAAGATTTAAAAATATATCCATTTGTCGAAAAAAGATGGAAAGGACAATAGTGCCAAAATTGGGACACTAGCACCATGTGGTGATACTTTCCCTATTATGGTGTTAGTGTTTAGGTGGTAGAACTTGAGACCTATAATGATATAATAATGAGTGTTTAGGACTACTTTAGGGCTGTTTAGGGATGTCTATGGCACACTCAAAGGCTAGATAAGTTTGAAAATAGGCCCGAAGATAGGTATAGGGATAAGCTATGGATGGGTGATCTTAAGTATCACTCTTAACACTCAAGTGTCATTTTTAGGTGATTACATTCCCCCCCCCCCCATTTATTCTATAAATGCAACAAAGTGAAATTACTAAGATAAAGGAAAAATAAGCTTACTTGGACTTACCTAAGGGGTGAATACCATGAATATAGATCTACTTATGTGAAACATGCTTTCTTGCATGTTTTGTAATTAAAATGTGCATATATTAGTCCTTACTTAAGATATATCAAAAGAAAAAACAAAACTGAGTAAATAAGTAAAATTGAGTAAAGAGATAAAATTGAGTAAAGGTAAAAGAGAGAGGAAAGGAACTAATACACCTCATTGGGTCTATGAACTAATGCATAACCTTAATGACAAATTATGTTTGTGTGTGTGTGCATGTATATAGTGATCAATCAATGAATATCTTGGACTGAGTTGATGCATTGATCAATCCCCATGTGTGGGTGGCTCAAGAACTCAATTCAGTTTTGACTCCATCATTGCCCACCCCTGCTTGGTGAATCATGACCTATGAATAGTTAGACTGGATTGATGGTGTTTCCAACTCTCTCATGTAGGTGTCTCAAGAAATCAAGTATAATATGATTCCATCATTACCTAGCCATGTGTGTTAGATGCATCTAAAACTGAAACTACATGATGTAACTAAAAATGTCTAACTAGAGATGAATAATTAGAGATATCTACTATGGATGTTAGATTTATAGCCATTTGGGTATATTAGTATCTTTGGACCACTTGGGAATGCCAATAACTATATATAAATTAAGGCATGAATTTAGTATGTAACTTGGAACATGGTGTCTGATGTATATAGTGTAGAGAATGAAATGGATTTTGTCATTCCATCTGTTAAACCAATATATAAGTGAGCATATGGAAATAATGTGCCATTCACATTCCCCCAAATATGATATTTGAGTATATGGATTATGGAATGATTTGTAATAATATGTATCTGAGTATCTAAATTGAATATGGGAGTAGTCATGTCATGTATGATACCTCCAATATGAGAAAATTGTTATGAATATGAGCTAAACTAAGTCAAAACTAGTAAATCTATAATTAAACCTATGCAAACCTAGATTTTACCTATTTTACTATTCTAACCAATCTATAATTTTCCAAAACTAAGGCTACTACACAGTAACTCCATATCTTGGATAGTAGCTTCATATCTTGGACATTAACACCATGTGGTACTAGCATCCCAATTTTGGCACTAGTGTCTAATTGTTTTGATTTATATGTAATTATAAATAATCCAAGCCTATGTGTTGAAAAGTGTACTATGAGTTCATTATGATGGCTTGATCTCTATGATAAACCTCTATGAATGCCCCTATTTGAGGGAAGTTATTAAACCTATGCAAGATCTATCCTCAAAAGAAAAATATCTAAAAAAATTGTGTTAGATAAATCATATATGATATTTACATAATAATCCAATATAATATGCATACATAACATCATAATGTAAGATAAACTGAGCATAAGTTTGTAATATGTGATGTATGTTAGGTCGAGCATTCATAAGGTTGTCAAGATATATATAAAAATGCATGTGAACAACAAATCTAAGTAATAACTGAGTAGCTACCTATGGGGATGGGGCATGATCTCCATCACAACACCCAAGTAGGAATGGGAGATGTATGAGATGTTTCATGGCATCTAAAATTGGAATGTGTAATAAATAAGAGACAAGTGTAATGGCCATGATGCATATAATAAAGTAGACATAAAACACACATGAGGCACACAAATTAGGCCAAGGGGCCACAATACAAGGGACATCGGTAAATTCCATAAATATGAGAAATCAAGACATACAAGGACATGTTCAATTGTCTACATACACAAAAAAACAAGCAACTTGGATTAGATCCACATGAATGGACATTTTAAAATGTTTATATACACAATCAATAAGGCATACCAAAGGACATGGGCACATGTCCAAAGCAAACATATAGTGAAAAGAAGTGGCGTATAGCCATAGAGAAATGGCATATTAAAATTCCCTTGAATAGAAAAATCATAGAGACACAATCATGTCTAAACTAAGAAATATAGAAATGAAAGCTTGAATAAACATGTAATACAAATTTTTGTAAGAGCCAAGATGTATGTATGTTGATTCTAAAGTAGTAGTATCCAAAAAAAAATTAACTGTAGAATGATCAATATTAAGATATAACAATGCTAAAGTTGTGATGTAAAGTGTAGAAATATGTAACTTGGTAATAAAAAATGTGTATAGGGTTCCCCCAAATGCGAAAATGTGTCAAATGAAGAACATGTATATCTATGCATATGCCCCTAATGGGTAGATAATAGAAAATATGGATCAGTGTAGTGGACCTGAGTCCTATAATAATCTGGAAGCACTTGAAAAGAATAAGCGAATCATGTATGTATGATAAAACCAACTACACTAAGATATATAGCATATTTAGTTTCTAAAACATATAATAAATGTCAAAATGGCAATGCATACAATCTAAAATTTATTTTTTCTACGTAAACATTTGAATTTTGTGTTTTTGAAATATTGTATTTTTTTAATATTTTCTAAATATAAGTTATGTACAAGCAACATGAAAATGAAAATATATATAAGGATCAAGAAATAAAGAAAGTATGTGCAATAAGGGAGGAACAATACTAACTAATGAGTCTCATAAGAGACTCACTATCAATGTGGCTTGTGTCAAATAAAGGAACATTAATCATGCATGTTGTATGAAAAGGTAACTATGGTCCCAAACCCCATTATACTGAATGATATATAGTTGGCATTGCTTATGAAGTAGTGTTAAGAATCCATGAAACTTACTATGGTGTCTTGTGAATTGTTGGGATCTTAGGGACCCATCTATTATAAGATGGTGTAACTAGCATAGGTTCTCTATGCTGAGAACTCTGAGAACTCAATAATACTGATCTCAGAAGAAAATGAGTAGAGGGAGGCCCTCTAGAATTTGAAACATATCTATGATGTAGGGGTCTCTCTAATAATGGTATTCATTAGATAATATTTGTATGTGGAAACACTATAGAATTAGACCTTACATGCACTGGTGGATCTATTAAATTCTATGGTGTATTAATAGCAAATGTGGTTAGAGCTATAATTTGTAACTAAGCTATAATTGGTAATTGAATTGTAACTAGTAACTATGGTGTAATTACCTATGGGACAGGTAGAGGATACTCATATGAAAGACCCTCAAATATGATCCCCTAATTTGCATTATATATTTAAGGCATCTATGCATGGTGGATGGGATAATTCAGAGCTAATGTATCTATGGATTACCCTATAACATGTCAAATGTGCCTACACACTATGTGTATACACATAATATCATCAAAATTTTTTACTTAATAACACTTCCTATCCTTTAAGAACCCATCGAGTCCCAATCTCTTTGAGTGCATGCCTTAAGGGGCATACCATAAAAGGTGTGGGTAGACCATTGGTGCTTTGAAATATTTTTTTCCCTTTTTCTACTTATTATCTACACACTTATCTCCTAAAAACTATTCCCCTAATATTTGCCTCTTATTTTTCACGCTCCTCTATTCATTTACCATCATCATTAGCCCTTTCCTTAACCTAAAGCCCTTTTTGGTAGTTCACATGACTATGTCAGCTAGGTCAACTTAGTATTGTTATTTACAAAGCTTACTAATAATTAAGTTAACCATGACCGATATAGATCATTTTCTAGTATGTTTTTTGTCAATTATAGTACTAGGTATATCGGGTGGACCTTGTCAATCAAAATTTTTAGAAGGGTTTAGGGTTAGATCTACCTATATAAACACAATCATTTCATGATTTCTAAATGAAGAGAATAGGAAGTAAGATATATTGCACATATGCTTATCCACCATTCTACTTGAGGATTAAGCCTAGGTTTTCATACTGTCTTTAGAGATATAAATATTATCTTGTAGATAAGTCTTTTGAATGCATTTATGTATCCTAGAGATGATTTATCCTTGTAATCCTTACATACCATAATAACCTCTTAAAAAACACCTTGGCCAAGGGAGAGATTGAGGCTTGATCGGTTAATCTTCAAATTTAAGTATTCCTAACTTTGTTCCCCCTTTGTAAGAGTAGATATATATGCATTTTCAATTCTCTTCCATGAATTAGGATTATTTATACATTACCATGATGAAATGTCTTCTATGCATGTTTACTTTTATTTTTTTTACCCTCACTTTATGCCACAAGCTTTGGTGAGCACTAGATTAGATTTTTATTTATTTGTTATTAGTATAATGAATATGAAAACATATGACTTAGTTAGGGTTCTTGCATGATTTTTCTTGACTAGAGGCTTTGGAACCCTCCCTAGTGATATTATTTTTGATAAGAGATCCCCTAATTTAGTTTAGCAAATCCATATTGGTCATGTTCTCGATTATATAGTGTATCCCTAATTAGAAGTGTAAGTAGGATCTATCTTATTTGAGCTAGGATTGATTTGTAGATTTGATGTATTTATCATTGCATGAATTCTAGTGAACCTAATGTTAATCTAACACTTATAGGTTTTCTTTCACACTTTTCATTTCTATCATTTTATTATTATTCAATATTTGTGATATTAGGTCAACCAAGATGGTATAGTTATAACTTTTGTGCACAGGTTTAACACACAGTCATATCACAATGACTATGTTATTTCTGTGTAGGTTTTCATTAGATATAGGTTACTAGATTAGACAGGGCCACAAAGTACTCTTCTTTAGTTTTATATAACAAACTAAGTCGACCAGGTCAACTTAGTCTTCTAATCAACATCTAGAATAATAAACTAAGTCATGTAGGTCAATTTAGTCTTCTAATCAGCATCTAGATAACAAACTAAGTTGTACAAGTTGACTTAGTCTTCTAGTCAACATCTAGATAAAAAACTAAGTTCACCAAGTTGAATTAGTCTTACAACGAGCATCCAGATATCAAATTAAGTCGACTAGGTCAATTTAGTCTTCAATTAACATCTATATTCAAACTAAGTTGACTAGGTTGACTTAGTCTTCCAATCAAAATTTAGATAACAAACTAAATCATATAGGTCAACTTAGTCATCTTAATAGGCTTCAATAAATATGGTTTCATAGAACTAGGTCGACCCAGTCAACTTAGTTAACATAGATTTCAAACAACATTCAAAGTACTTGAATAAAAAATTTGCAATTCTCAACATCTTCCAACCCACTAAGGTTTCTTTCTTTCTCTTTCTTTCAATTTATTAATTTATTACAATTCTATTTTATGCAAGTTTGTAGTCTTAAAAATTGCAATCCTATAGAAAACTAAGTTAACCTAGTCAACTTAGTTCTATAGCTTGTCTTATGTCTAAAACACTAAGTTGACTTGGTCAACTTATTTCTTAAGGAATCTTACTTCTATAGAATAGTATTGAACCAGTCGACTCTATTTTTTAATGTTTACATATAGTGTCATTTAAACCAACTCTATACCATTCTTAAATTTGAGACTTAACAACTATATGCTAGTAATTAATTCACTCTTTCATTTTTAGTTGTTTACATGCTTAAAGTATCTCACATATTCTAATTAGGTGGTTTTTTTAATTATCATTTAGTTTCACTATTTTTCTCTTTTTTCACACACTACCAAATCACACAATATTCAAAATGCATTTAATATTTGTCCTCCCAAGGCATACCTAATTATATTTCATCACCAAGGGGGAAGCCAACTTGGTTTTATGGCCAAGTATAAACACATTGTTAATGGTATGCATTGGCAAATCACCTAACACCCTTATCATTGTGGGATTGTGAAGTGAGGGGGTAGGCCTCAATACCAAGCTAGGACCATTTCCAACTTATAGATCCCTTTCAACCTAAACATCCTAAAACCATCCATAGATTAATTTTTAGTTCCCTATTTTTATCCAACTTCCCTATCACACTTAAAATAACACTTTATAATAATCTAAAAAGACTCAAGATTTCCATTTAGTTAGAATTTACTTTTCATTTGATTTCTTGCTCTCTGATCCTAATATGTTATATTTTAAAAACTTGCATTGGACAATGATGGTACAATGTCTTATGTTATGTTCCAATTAGATTATTCTCATTGATCTAATTGTTTATGTGTTTTATTCCATTTCTTTCTTCAAATTACATTGTAAAATCATTCCCTATTTCTAGCACACTATCATTCTGTCCAACACAGTTCCTTATTAGATTGTCTCTTTCCCTGACTATAGTATTAAGTTGACCTGGTTGCCTAATACTCCCTTCTACCAGTTAGGTTAAAATACTAAGTTGACCTAGTTGATTTTGTATCTTTTTTTCAAATCAAGTTATAATACTAAGTTGACCTGGTCAACTTTATATCCTTATTTGCCTTCTATATAGCAATACCAAGTTGACTTGGTTGACTCTGTACACCTTTTCCAATACTAATCTATCTTTGGTTATATATTATTATTATTTAATAACGATTAAATCTTTTAATTATTCATTTAGTTAAGAACATTACATAATTAAGGGTTTAGATTAGAATCTCACTTATTTTATTACTTCAAATGAAACTATTCACTTTCTTCCTTCATCTTTTCCTAATCCAAAACCAATCACTACAAAATGTAATACAATTGAGGTCATCCATCCTAGTAATCCTCCCAATACCATTGTTGGTAATCCTCCACCAATACCCTTCCTCCCACCAACACTAATAATCCCCTCCTAATAACACTAATACCCTACCTTCAAATACTAATGCACAAATCGACACAACTCAAATTATTACACAAATATTTCAACAAATCAACATCATGAAAACAAATAATCATTCCCAAATAATTCAAATTCAATAGCAATTATTACTCATGACTAGTCAACCACCTCAAGTCATCATGTCATAACCAAATCAAAATTTTGTCCCTCCTCATAGAGATGACAATTATAATATCATCCATCAACCCCTAATGCATAATAAAATGCTTCAACATATTCAAAATGAACCTTTACCCATTTTAATTACATCTATAGATATTGGAAACATTTATCCAACTATCACATATGACGGGACTAAGGACCCTACTATCTTTCTTAATTCTTTTTGTAATATCTATAAAGAATGGGTCTAAACTAATACCTTTGCTACCACCAAGCTCTTATCTAAAACCTGTGTTGGTGATACAATTAAATAGTACAACCAACTTCCTAGACATTCAATCTCACAACTATAAGATTTAGTCAATGCTCTAGTGAATTAATTCCAACATGACAACCTTCCTAAAAATTACCTTATCCATTTCATCAATGCCAAGCAACTTCCTAATGAATCTACTCACACTTTCATCAAATGATAGAAGTATATATCTCACAAAGTGGACCATAAAATTAATCATGATACTATTTTATAAGTATTTGTTATTTCTCTTAAATCTCCCCTTTAATAAAAAGTTTGAATATTTTCCCCTAAAACTTTAGAAGAAGATTAGACCAAGAAAAAAGGTAAGATTTTCTTATAACTCAATTTGAAACACCTCAAATAACTACTAAAGAACCTTTCCAATCATTTAATCATAACATTGATTCATCCAATCCTCCCCAACCTCAAAATAGATTGTCCAATTCAACCAATTTTAACTCAACCCACCCTCTCTTGAGTCTAAAACAACTTAAGAATAAATTTCCACCATATAAACCCATCAACTTTGATCCTTCTAAACCTCCTCCAAAATGGTATAATCTTGATAATTTTTATTGGTGGCATGTTATTATAGGTCATTATTATTGGTCTTGTCATGATATTCATTGATTTATTTTTTCTTCCTTAGTCCACATTTAAATCTTGATACTCTCATAAAATAATGTTATCAATACTATCTTCAATCTTCCCAAATTCAATCTAAAGAACCATAATCACATCATCATTAAATACCTAATGAATAAAAACAATTATCCCATACCTACACCCCATCCACTAATGTTGTTCAAACCATATTTGATCCTTCTTACTACACCAGTAGGGAAAGGATACCTAATATAAACAAATTTAAACATATCATTGCATCCATTGAACCTCAACTTCTTAGATCACATGAATCAAAGGATCCCTATTTCAAATGCCTAATCCAAAGTAAATCATACATAGTCCTCCTTTACCTCTTCATACCTCTCCTATGCATCCTATGTCACATTCAAGATCCCTAAAATCTAACAAACCAACACATTTACCTATCTACAAATGCACCTACCAAACCAATGCAAATCATTTTAATGGTTCAATGTTACCTCATTCCACCTCACATGTTGGGGCATCTTGTAATGCCCATTCACATGTCCCTTCAAAATTTGGGGAATCTTGTGATAGCCATCCCTACATACAATTACCCATTAGGGCATATTATGATGCCCACTCTTATTATACAATGCATAATAATAAACAAATTCAACTTCAAGAAACTTTTCAAGACTTTTAGACTTGTATTTCACATGCTCATATTTAATATATGCATTATCATATATCCTAGTTTTTATGTTTTGTCTCATTTTTTTGTACACTTTAATTCTCTTAATCACACTTTACTAGAATCATTATTTTCCTTTACATTCTTTGGTTTTCTTACACATTAAGTTTGGCATTTTTTTTCATTTTGGTTATTATATATCTCTTCCATTTTTGTCTTTTTATGTCATTCTTTGCCTTAGTATCCTTATGATTATTTTCCCCCCATTATTTATAATTCCCCTCATTCGTTTTCACCTTATGAGTTTCAATGTAATATCATGGATAAGACCTGGCCTTCCTCATAAATTACCACATTAAAATATTTTTAAATGACTTTTTTTAGATGACTACTACTTTCATTGGTTCTTGTGATAGATACATTGTAGGTTAGTGTGTCCTTTTAGTGACATGACTATCATAGCATAGCCACATCCCTTTCATCACACTATTTTACCACCTTGTGATCATATACAAGCATATTCATTATTGCATCACTTATTACATAGACAAATATCTCATTATCCCCATATTTCCCTTACTTCCTTTCATTTGAGGCTCACATCAATCAATTTTGAGATTGTACACTTACTTATGAGCAAGTCTAGGAGTCTTTAGACACCTTGGTATTTAGGTCCTTTTCTCTAGTGACTAAGTGTAAGCTCTCTTTTTTTTGTCACCTATTTCACTCATGTTTGGTTCTCTAAATCTATATGGAGAAGGAAGAATAAAAAAATCTAAAAAAAGTGTTAAAATCCAAATCATAAAATACAAATAAAAGGTAATGATTTAAAGGAAAAAATAATATTAAAATTTAGATCACACCAAAATACATGGTCTATATTTGGCACATCTCCTATCTTAGTCAAATCTCAAACTCCATAGTTGGCCTCATGATAGAGCTGAGGTCCATTGGGGTACGATAGACTAGTAGACTAGGGTAGGAGGTCTCATTATATTATATAATATTTAGTGACACCTAATTTATCATGAAAGTACCTAATATTTGCAGTAGACTAATAGATCTGTAAGGGGTTCTAAGGAATAGGGAACACATTGTGGGAAGGTAGATTAATTTTAATTTTCATGCATATAGAATTAATGGGTTAATCTATGTACTTCAATTGTTATCCTAAACTTTGTTTTCATTGGTCAAGATGTCCTAAGTCCTTTGTGTTGATAGTTATTATCATTTCTTACTTGCCTAGTGTGTCTCATTATTGCTAAGGATGTTCACATCACCCATGTGGTGCCTCACATTCCTTATTTATATCATATTTTCCTTATATTCCCCTTGTTGGATATTGATTTTAGTTTAATACATCCTTGATCACATATACCTTATTATACCTCTTGGTTTATAGTTTGTGATTTAAATTTTATGAAATTGGATAAGACTAGACCTTCCTCACAAATACCCTTACACCATTTTCTTACCACACCATCTCATTGCCACACTAGTCATGTCATTAGGTGGTTGTGTTTTCTTACATTATTTCTCAGAACAAGGAGTAAGTTTGAGTTTTCATCCTTTAGATATTTTTAATTTCATTTATCAATCATATTCTTGTTTGATTTTTGTGGACTTCACTTATCTTACATATGACATTTTTACATGTTTCTCTTTATGCATGACTTCTTCATGTTTGTATTACATCTTGACTTACATTTCATTTTCCATCATTCATGTTTGATTCAACATGATCATTTTACATGGGGTTACATTTCACTTTCTTACATATCTTTTTTGAAGTTTTCTTGCATTGATATTTCATTTATCATTCATGTTTTACATACTTACCAATGTGATTTAGTATGTTCTACATTCCTTTTTACCATTTATGTTTTACACGATTTCCAACATAAATATTTTAATTTTACATAAATATTTTGGTTCTAACCTTACCTTAACAATCTTAATTTTACAATTTTCCTAAGTAATTCATTGTTACTTTAACCATCCTACATATGCACACATTACTTCTATTATTATTTTTGTATCTCTAGGGTTTCTCAAATGCAAGTATTGCACCCTCCATGATCAAGACTAGGATGCTTGTATGAAATAATTTAGTGGAAAGTTAAGTTAAGGTATGTATATGTTATTTTTAATTACTCTCATTTCATTTTAGCATTACTTTCCCTATGTCATTTTTAGTTATCTCAATTTTATGTGTTTCTATGTTCTTTCTCAAAGCGCCATCCCCTATTACACTCATGTAACATGTGATAAGATTCAAGTGGGGAATATTTATACATATAATATTTTCAAATTTTACCACTTGCTAACACTTTCTATCTTATAGGAACCCATCAAGTCTTAATCTCTCTGAGTACATGCCTTAAGGGGTACATCGAGAAAGGGGTGGGCAAATCATTAGTAATTTTCAAGTTTTTTAAATATTTTTTCCACTTGTTATATACACACTTGTATCCTAAAAACCATTCCCCTAAATTTTGAATCTTATTTTTCACCCTCCTCTAGTCATTTACCATCTTCATTAGCCCTTTCCCTAGCCTAAAACCCTTTTTGGTAGTTTACATGACTATGTCATCTAGGTTGACTTAGTATTGTTATTTACAAAGATTACTAAGAACTAAGCCAACCATCAATAACATATTTCATTATCTAGTATGTTTTTTATTAATTACAATACTAGGTTGATCAGGTTAACCTTATCGAATGAAAATTTTAGAAGGTTTTAGGGTTAGATCTATTGATATAAACATAATCATTTTTCCATTTTTAAACAAATTAAATAACTAAGGTATATTATGTATCTACTTATCCACCATTTTATTTGAGGAGCAAAATTAGGGTTTCATACTTTATTTGGATATATGGATCTTGTCTTATGGATAACTCCTTTTGGTGCATTGATAGTTTGTGAATCCTAGAGATAATTTATCCTTGTCATCCTTACATACCACAACAACCTCTTGTGAAGCACCTTGGCCAAGGGAGAGATTGAGGCTCAGTGGGTTCATCTTCAAAAGTAAGTATTCCTAACATTGTTCCTCCTTTGTAAGAGTAGATAAATATGTGTATTCACTTTTCTTCCATGCATTAAGATTTTGTATACATTGACATGAGTATATGTCTTCTATGAAAGTTTAATTTTATTGTTTATTACCCCTAATTTGTGATACAAGCTTTGGTGAGAACTAGATTAGATTTTACTTCACTTATTATTAGTATAGTGAGTATGAAAACATAAGACTTAGGTTTTTTGCATGATATTTTTTGATTGGAGACTTTAGAACCATCCCTAGTGATATTATTTGCATAAGAGATCCACCTAATTTGGTCTAATATATCCATATTGGTCATGTTCCTAATTATCTAATGTATCCCCAATTGGAGGTGTAAGTAGGATCTATCTTCTTTGACCTAGGATAAATTTATAGATCTAATGCATTTCTCATTGCATACAATAGGTACTAATAATAATCTATTAGCCACATGTTTTGGTCCAACCTATAGTGGAAGTAAAATATCCCCAATGAAGCTCTAAACATGGCCATTGAAACCATGAATAAATATATTTGTAGGAGATATATACTGATCTAAATACCCCAAATGTTGTATAAGTATGATAGTGCACATGTTAATATTTGATCCATTATCAACCATAATGATCTGAATAAGATAATGATCTATGTAGGATCATATAAATAGTGCATATAAATATAAATCATCATTAATAATATCCTATTCTAAGAAGGTGATGAGTGGGATACCTAGAACTATAGTGTCATACACACTAATAATATTGTGTAGGGGGTGTGCATCCCCTGTAGTAGTGTGGTATGATGTTGATGATGTATGTGCCTAATACATGTAGTAAACACCTAAAGTACCCCTTGAATCATTTTTTATATTCTTTGGAAATGGATCTAAGAATAATTTTAATGCCTTAGCTTTCATTTGTTGAAATTTGGGTACCTTTGTGGGTGTAACCATATCAATAATATTGGCCTCTATCAAATCTTGTATCCTATGACTCAATGTGATACATCAATTTATTATATGTCTTGGTACCCTATGATATTCATTAAATGCATTTAAATCATAGATTTGTGGAATATGCCATGTTGCATCAACCTCTTTGATGGAAGGGAGAGATATGGCATTACATTTTAGGAGCTACAGTAAAACATGTGTTGGTGACTATGGAAAGTTGGTGAAAACTCTTTGTGGGGGAGCTAATAAAAATAGGAAAGGAGATGCATCTAAAATTATGTTAACATTGGCCTTTGGGTCACTCTTTTTTTAGTGGACCTTACCTTGTATGGAGGATTACTAAAACTCTTAGTCATTGATTCTAATCCACTTGTATATTTAAGTTTTCCTATAGAGAGAAGCTTGACTTCTTTTTCATTCACTATGTGGCATAAATATATAAAGGTTGAAAACTTATTGAACAAGATATCTTCATGTAATGCTAGTAGTAGGCTTTGTTTGAATATGTCTTTGAGCTTTATATCTGCCATGAAGTTAGTTAAATTTGCCAATATAGTCTTATACCATGAGACATATTATTTAATAGGCTCATTTTATTTTTATTTAGTTATTCTACTTGAGCATATGAGATCTTATCATGAATTTTTATTATTAAGTGTGCTAAGAACATATTTGTCAATGGATTTAATGTTGTGATAGACTAATTTAGTAGATCATAAAACCACTATAAGGTATAGTCCTTTAAACTACGTGAAAAAACAACTTAGTGAGGAGATAATAATTAGACGTATAGTCCAAACATGGTGCATGGAAATATCAAATATGGTGATCTAGGTTACCCTTACCATCATACAATGTAAACTTAGGTGCCATGAATCTAGATGGCAAAGGAATTACCACTATGTGATGTGCCAAAGGTGTATGTAAAAGAACATGATAATCTAAGACATGTGATGTCATAGTGGCTCCCTAATTACTATGTAACACCTTATCCTATAGATAATTAACCTCATGGATAATGTATTATACATCTGGAGAGGAATAATTAGTGATAGGAGGTGTAATTGCCACTAAATGTTGCCAAGTTAAAGCTAGTTGTTATACAAGTTGAGTTACCCCTAAAGTAGTATAGTAATGTTGTTATTTGAGGGTAGAAGATTAACCATTATTTAATTTTTGAAGTTACTTATTGATAATATTGATAAGCTCATCTTGCATATCTAAATTTTTGGAAGCAAAATCTTGCAATTATCTCTTATCAATTTCATCAAATCAATTATTGAATTCTACAATTATAGGTTAGGCAGTAGGAAATTTTTTTTTGTATATTTTAAACCTTTACAAAAATTTAATCTATGAAATATTATGAGAAGTAAATACTAATAAAATCTAAGATTTTATAATTAATATCTAAGCATTGAAATAAAAAGGATATAAACCCTGAGAACATCTAGGGTTAGGGTTTGAATAATATTTGAAGTAAGTCAATTTTACTAAATGTTTTAACATTGTATGACTTAGATGAATACAAATATTATGTTTTTAAGGAATTGAGTAGATTACATTAGGGTATAAATATGAAATAAATACAACCACTGATCTATAACATAATTGAATTTATTTGACCTATTTAAAAATAACAATAAAAAATGTAAATGGAAACTTAGCTTGAAAATGATTGAGATAGATGATATAAATGCTAAAAAGTGAGGTAACAGATGGTCTAAGTATTGAAAATAGGATCTAGGTGTCAAAAAGCCTTTTGGATAGTAGCCCCCTAATTAGATAAGAGTGCCATGTAGTATTAGTGTCCCTATTTTTTTGGTAGTGTCCTCTATATAGTATTGTTTTGAGCTTTTAGGTGCACTTATGTTTGAGTTTGTCAATCTTATTCCTATGTGCATGAGTTATGGAACAATATAGATGACCTAATTTGATTTATTTTAAGAATAAACTCTAATACTCTATGTTATTATGGCATCTATTTGATACAAGAATTAAAATGTGTTTTTTAGTGGGGTAGATTGGACATCCTCAATACCTCACTATGATGACAGTTTCCTACATACCAATACTCCAAAGAGGGATCAAGCTCAATGCATTTATCTACACCTAAATAGTGGTATAAGTGTAAGTGAAACTAGTATGATTGCAAACTTGAGTGCTTTGATTGTACTTGAGACTTGAAATGATTATAAGTGGTTTTAAATGGTTGTTTGAAAAACTAAATAGGGATGTATAACCTTAGTTCTACACAAATTATTTTGAGTTTGTATGTTTAATTTGCATCTCATTTCCATCCAGTGGTTAGATGATTAAAATTCATGTGTGTGTGTGTGTGTGTGTGTGTGTGTGTGTGTGTGTGTGTGTGTGTGTGTGTGTGTGTGTGTGTGTGTGTGTGTGTGTGTGTGTGTGTGTGTGTGTGTGTGTGTGTGTGTGTGTGTGTGTGTGTGTGTGTGTATTGTTTTGGTGTTTGTATGGGTGTTAAAAAAGGTCTAGGTTGAACCTAGGTGGTATAATATTTGAAAAGATATCTATTTATGGAAAAAAGAAGGAAAAGAAAATAGAGCCGAAATTGGGACACTAGCACCATGTGGTGTTATTATCCCTATAATGGTGCTAGTGTCTAGGTGTTCGATCTTAAGGCATGAAGGGTTAAGATGTAATAATGAGGGTTTGGGACTACTTTTGGGATGAATATAGATGCATGTGGCCTACACGAAGGTTGGATAAGTGTGAAAATAGGCCTTAAGATATGTCTAGGGCTAAGTTAGGGATGGGTGGTCTCAAGTAACACTCTGAGCACTCAAGTGTCATTTTTAGGTGATTAAAGTTGGTGTACAAGGAAGTTGTAAGGTTATGTTAGTATGTATAAATTTTATTAACATACTATTTACATAAACTGAATTATTTATTAATCATAATGTATTTTGATATGTTTGTAGTAGACTATAAAATACCTTAGACATATCTTAATTTATAGTGAATCTCCAATTGTGATGATATATTCTTTGTTAAGTTTCTTTTAGAAATTCAAAAAGGTATTTTAGCTCATATTTTTTACTTAGGGGATTATTATGAACTAATTTATTCTAAAAATCTGACACTGTTATCTAATTATGAGGTGAATATTAGTTTGGAATTTTAAACAATGTGTTATGAGTTTATGAGAACTCTTTTTTCTAAGTTCTTCATATCCTTCCAAAATGGAATTAATAATATCACTATTCAAGTGATAAGATTGTTATGACAACCTTATGTATTTATTGGAAATGTTGTTTAGAGCTATTAAAAATTTAAGTTACAATTATTCATGCATTGATCTCTTATATATAATAAGTTAATAAAATTAGCTTTAAAAAAATCTTGTAAAATAGAGTAGTAACTCTAGGACCTAAATTCTAGTGGTCATTACAAATGATGCATGATGCGATTGAGGAACATCTCTTCCTTACTTGGAAATGATCTATGGAATGTTAATGATTTCTTATTTCATTGTATAACAAATAATTACATTGGTTAATTATTAAAGAACAAAAAATTGAGTTATAAACATTTAGTTAAACTAGAAAATCTAACTTGAGAGATAAGAAAGAGAATTGAGTTTTATTTTTGAGGTCAAGAGCTATGTTTATAAGCCTTAAGGCATGGGCATTAAGAAACACTTAGTCTAAAGATATTGATCTAATTTAAAATACAATTCAATTAAATGATTAAGGTTAAGAAGTAAAATTAATATAATTATATGGAGTCCTTTGAAACTCATAAGGAATTTAAACATTGATGTTTGAAGTTTTGACTGCATAATCTAGAACAAGGTTTGGCTGAACTTATTAAGATAAACAATAAGGCATGTGTTCTCTTAAAATATCAACCAACCATGTGAATATAAATTATCCCTAATGAAATCAACCTAATCATGCCAAGTGAAATTGATAATTTATTCCAAAATAAAACTTAAACATGGTTGTTGAAACATCTTAATAGGTTTTGAAGAACATTGTCTTAATTAGATATACATATTTAGTACACTTGTACCTTTTGAGAAAGTAAGAAACTAGTAATCTAATTTATCCAAGATACCTAACATGATAATGTCAATCTCATTATATTCTTATTTGTGATTTTTTTAAAGAATCTCAAAGCTTTGTATTACTTTTGGAAATAATCCTTCCCATGATCATTCCCTAATGCCTTTGAGTTTGGTAGATATTGCTTATGCAAGCTTAGTATGATGGTTGTTATGATGAATCATGTTTATCCTTTTGAATTTACTTGATGAACTCTAAATTACCTAATGAGGTATAGACTATTTTATGGATATACAGGTACTTGAGTGAGTTTATAACTTATTGATGTATTTTCTAGGAAGACCATATCGCAAGTATGTAGATAGGTGTGTATGGGTGTTCTTAAAATAATGTGCCACTATTTGAATACTTAGTTGGTTAAAAACACTTCTTACTAAAGTATTTATTGAATTATTGACTTGTGTTGTCTATAACATAGTTATGGATCTCATTACATGTCTTGTGATAACTTTGTTTGGAAATCTATCACCTTAGTTTATAATCTCAGTGTTATAAAAAAATGTGGTTGTTACTAGTGCATATGTAGTGTCTAACGGATCATCCCCATCATCTTTGTCACCATTAGTGTTATAATGATTGTCTACATAAAAAAATCTAGTTGTCACTAGTGCATATGTAGTATCTAATAGATCATCCCCATCATCTTTGTTACCATTAGTGTTATAATGATTGTCTACATATATGATTATTAAATTAGGTGAGTGTGTAGAAGCCAAGCTAGTTTTACCTTTCTCATCAAAAATTTCTCCCTGTTTATGGATATTTTCATTATTTTTGGATCCATAAGTCTGTAGGCCAATGAATATTCACTATACCTTAAGAATATGTAAGTCATGTATTTGTTATCCAATTTATTTATCTTCTTTTTAGGAACATGCATGTATGCCTTATATCTAAAGACTTGAATATAAGAAATGGAAGTTTTATGTCTTGTCCAGACTTTGTGTGGAGTCATATTATCAAGAGCTAAAATCAAAGACTTATTTAACAAATAGATTATTGTATATTTTTCTTCTACCCAATATTTTCATTTAAAATATGAATCCTCAATCCTAAAATGCACCATTTACATGATAGTACAATTATATAATTATACAAAACCATTCTATTGATGAGTGTATGGTGGAGTCATTTATTAGTGAATTCCATGTTCTTTATATTAAACATAAAATGTGTTACTAGTGTATTCAACCCCTCGATCTGATCAAAGAAATTTGATTTTATGACCAGTTTTAGTTTCTGTAGCTAATTTTAACTCTTTCAAAATGTTAAAGGATTGGTATTTGGTATTTAGGTAATATACCCAAATTTTGTGTGAGTATTCATCAATAAAGAGTATAAAATAATAAAACCCATGATGATTATGTCTAATTCTTCCAAAAAAATTGCTATGCACCATATCTATTTTTTTGGGTACCCTTGAGGAAGTTTAACCAAATGAATATCTATATTGATTCCCTAATAGACAACTACGATAAATATTGATATGTTTCTTCAATGTAGGAAGTCCTCATACCATGTTTTGATAGCTTATTGTACTCAAGTATCCAAAACTTACATGTCCATATCTATAATACCACAAATTGGCTGAGTTTGAATCCTTAGCTATAAGTGTGTAATTATTCAATTGAATAAATTTAAGTTGGACCATTTCCCAACACTTGAGGCCAATGTAAAACATTTCAATAATTTTGACTTATCCATTATCAAACACATCTTTTTGATACCTTTTTATTCAAATTAAACCTTTAGGTTATGCTATATTAAATGATTAACATAGATTAGATTCTTTGTGAAGCCTAAGACATACATAACATCAAAAAAATTGAAAGCATGTCATCTAAGTGGTAAGGAGATGTTACCAATGCCTTGAACATGATGGGATGAATCATCACCCAAGGAGACATGATTTTTAGGAGAGGTTTCATTCATACTGTAGAACCAATATTGTCTTCCAATCATGGGTCAAGTTGCACCTAAGTTGTCATATGAGATATAAATTTGTGAATATGATTCTTCATGAGATTGTGTGGAATATAACAAGTCCTCATTGGAGTGGGTGTCTTATTATTTAGCAATGTTTCCTTACTAATGTGATTTATTCCTCCAATCACCTTTCTTTTGAACTTTTAATTATTATGAATGTGATGATTGTTGATTATTAGGATTCTTGTTACTTAGAGATCCCTATGTGAATGAGTTATTAAAATAATATTTAAGGTCATGGAATTTATTTCCAAAAATGAGGTAAATTTTATGTTGATTATTCCCTTGTGTATTATGATGATGACCTTAATTTATTTTAGAATACTTTATCTTTCATTTCCATTTATGTTTATGAGAGGCAAGAGCATGTTCTTCTAATTCTTCTTCTTATGCATTCATGTACTCTTCTTTTTGCAGCATGTTGACCAATTTTTCAAAACATGACTTTTGTTTAATCACAATAAAGGTATTCATGAATATCCTATAGGAATTTGGAAGTGATCTTAGTAAGATAGGTACAAGATAGGTATATGTCACTTTATCACCCAATGCCTAGAGCAAGGCCCTCAGGATTGTAACACATCTTATAAAAGATTACACTTTTTCACTAGACTTAAATTAGATTGAATGAAGCTAAATCTATAGATGTAGAATTATGCTTTCATTTTTGGCCTCATATAATGTTTTGAGATTGTTTCAAGATTCCTTAGTTTTTGTAGCCTCACAAATATGAGGCTGTACTTCATTCAATACCTTGAACATTATAATCAAATTTTAGTTCTAATTTGATTTATCAAACTTACATTATTGATGAGTTGGGTAAATGTGTCATTAAAAATATGAAAAATGTCATAAATTTTTTAATGTGTCACAAGTTTTGTTTTCCAAACAACATAGTTTCACCATGTAGAAGTTGTGACTTTGGCAGAAATAATTTTGGGCCATTTCTGGATATTATGTATAATATGAAAAAAGTTGATGGATTGGTTCTTTATCAATCCAAGTATCAAGGTCTCCATTTATATATACTATCAGACTGATCTACTAAATAATTTTATTTATGTTCCCTTATTATATACTCATTAGTACATTGAAGAAGCTCTGCCTTTCTACATATCTGGTGGTACATGAAAGAAGCATAAACATATATGAAAGAGAATAATACATGGTACAATACTAAAAGCAGTTTGTCCAATAATTAACACCTTATTAAAGGGAATTCCACATACGATACTTGGAATTTCCACCTGTCAATATTTATGCATTCTGATTAAATCAAATAGGTAATGGAGGGATGGCTAAATGAAAATGTTTAACCTTATTTATTTTTTATGGTTTATAGGGATGATGCCCAAATATTTTATTTTAGATATATTAGGTTTTGTATGTTATAACTCAATCAAAATGGCTTTACAAGTAAATGTGATTCACAAGAATTACTTGCACTGAACACTATGATTGTGTAAAATACACTAATTTGTGTTTTAATTGTTTCAAATGTAATATTTTACAAAAATAGATATTAAATATTTAAAAAATAAATATTACAATGAATTAATAAAAAATAAATTCCATTTAGAGAGAAAAAATATTCTCCCCTTTAAAAGTAATTTTTTTAATGATTTTTTTTAGCTAAATTTAACTAACTAAAACTAAATTTGTTAGAATTTCTAAAGTTAGAGGAATGGCTAAATAACTCAAATTAAATATATTTTGGGGGGATTTTATCCTCTCACACTCTACAAAAAAATGTTCCTACCAACTCACCTATGCATCATTTCAAATCCATAATATATATATATATATATATATTTAAAGGCTTAAAAAATGCAATTTATGACTAAAATCATACATCTTTTGGAATATCATGGGCTGGTAAAAATTAGTTTTGAATGGATTTTACAGAAAAGGAAATGAAATGTAGGTATTTTTGAGGATAAACATAGCATTTTTGTACAGTAATAAGTAGTTTTGGTGTTGTGGCTCAAATCTTGAGCTAGTTTTGGATAACCATGAGCTTATATGCTTGATCAAAAGTAGTAAAATGCAATTAACTTCTTTGAAAAATATTTTACATAGTTCATGTGTAAATAATTACATAAAACTATATTTTTTAATAGGTAATCACTAGAATATGTGTATATTGAGAAAATTAAGACTCACAAGAAGTCCAACATAGGCCTTTAATGCTTCACCTAGATTTAAATAGTCATATATATTACTTCTGAAATTACACTATACATATTTCCAACACCATGTTAGAGATAAAAGGTAAATAATTATATTTTAAATGTAAAACAAATCCTAATCACAAAAATTCCCAAGTTCATCATCAATCATTTAGTGCAGTGAACCTGTATAAAATTAAAGTCTTAATTAGATGTATGACTAGCTTAGTAAGGGAAATGAGAGATTGGGATTCTAATTACATCCTCCTCTATTCAAATATCATAAATTATCTTAAACCAAATATAAATGTTTGAATATAATATTATTCATCTAGTAATAAAATATTACAGGTGATATTATATAGGCAATGATATAGCCTGACCAACATCTTAAATAATATAATGGTAAACAAACAAATAACCCAAAATTGGTCATGGGTGAAATAGTAACCCAAAAATAAATGACAAATTATAATTTATAACTAGTTACCCTATGGTGAAGTAATCATTGGAAAATATTATCTAATAACTACCATCGATACTAATGTTTGATTGTGATGTAGTTTAGTATATAATAATTACTAGATTTGGATGCAACCAACTTTATTATTCTATGTTTTCTATCATATTTTTTTATGTATTTAGATCTAGGACATAATATTTCACTCTTTTTTTTTTGATCAAATCATTTTTCTTTACCCTTCTTAACCCTTAGAATTAATTTTCTAAAAAATAGGTTAGCAGGATCATAGTGTTGAGCTGCCCCAAAGACCCCTCTATTAATGGGTGATACCTAAATAACCAACACTCCAAGGAGGACCTCGAACTTATGTAGTTATTCAATTAGTGGGAAACTATGTATGCAAGGGTTAAATATGTTATATGATCATGCATGCAATGATATATCTTGTAATTTGATAAATATCACTCATGGGCTACTCTTCGAATGCTTCAGACTTGTAATATGACTAATCCTATGTTTGATATGAAAATAATAATGAATAGTTTAGAATATATTGGTTGTGAATCAGATTGCTTTAAAAATTTTAGGTGTTTTCTTGGTATTTTATAGATGAGGAATAATAAGTCTTAGACTTTTATTTATACCACACCTTTTGAAAATATCTCATGGTGGGATTTAATAAGATTAATAGGCCTACCCATTTGTTTTAAATCATTTTAAATTTGGATGAAATATTGCTACTAAACACTAGATAAGTATCTAAACACTACTATCATTGTTAGTGTCCCTATGTGGCCACTATTATCTAGAAGGCTAGAGAACATGTATGAATCTAAAATTGATAGTGAAGCATATTTATCAATTTTTAAGCTTTTTATTTAGTACAAGAGACCTAGTCGTTATAATGATATGGATCAAACTAAGAAACAAGAATTTTTGCACAATGAGATATTAAATGTGAGCCTTTCAGAAGAAAGGATATATAGAACTAAAGGTTAGAGCCTTGATTGATATTTTCAAAATGTATAAGAATGACATTCTATAAATATTCAGTTTTAATATCAAGATTCCTCTCCCTTTAATCTAGTAATGCATAAGGATGAAATTACTAGGATAAAGAAAATAAATGTGTACCTAGGTGTGTATAATATACCTTTCCTTTGATTCAACCCACTTCAAATGCTTTGTTGGTGTATATCCTATAACTGAGAGCATGTTATAATATAAATTAGTGCATATAATCTAAACTTTGAAATAATTTAAATTCTTGAAAATAAATAGATCAAGGAAGGAGTACACATCTGTAGACACTCATTTTCATCCCCAATCCATGTCTAAGATGGGTATCAAACCAATTTATAGAAATTAATGTAATTTAAGCCTAGAAATAATCAAAACACCCAAATTCATATGCATATGGGATATAACTACCTATAATTGTGTCAATGATTCTTTATTTGGGGTATTACCCTGTACGCAATGATAACCTATCTTGGATTTCACCCCAGTCAAATTATGACCTAGAAAATTGATAAATTGGCCTTTTGATCTATTAATTCAAAACACTAAAATAATTCTTAAATGCCAGAAAACCTTAGAAAAATCAATTAAAATCAAACTTCAATTAACTACTTAAGTAGAAATTCCAAGTTCAATTAGTGAATTACATTTTATAAAAAAGAATTTTTTCAATAAAGATGAGCTCAAAGTCAAAGGAATTAATAATATCTTTTATAAATTCCTAAAATTCAAATAAAAGGTGAGTCACACCTCATAAATATCTTCTATGAGTTTTCAAGCCTTCATAATTACTTTGATCCAACCCTTTAATCTAAAATTGACCAAGGTTAAAACTAAATGTAATTACATTTGTGTTAGAGTTAGTTTTAAGACCTATAAATACAAGTGTCATTTCCCCTATCTAAACAAGCTCTCAATCCAATGTTATAATGTCAAATTGATTAAGGAAAAGCTTCACTAAGACAATCCAAGCCTCAAGTGGTCTTAGAGATATTCTACCTAAATGTAAATTGCATTGATGAAAGACTATAATGTCCACAAACTTAGCATAAACATCCTCTATGCCAATTAATGAACACTACTTTGACAAGGGAGGTAACATAGTTTTTTGTTTTATCTTCTATTTGTAATTTTGTTGATTGGATTAAGCTCACCCAAGAACTTAGACAAGAGTGGTTAAGTTTATATTATATTTTTTGATTTTAATTATATTTTATTTCACTAATAATAAACTAGTAAAATTTAACTTTTTATATTCCTAATGATACATAATGGCATTTCTTGTGAGACCATGCACCCCAAATGAACCAAAGGAGTGACATGGAACCTTTAAAATCCTTAAAAAGGTCACTCAAAACTACAAGTTTTCAATTTTATGAATTAATTTCATATCATTTTAATTATATTTTAATCAGTGACTTCACCCTACTAAATAATGACTTTGCCTATTTTGTTCTCTATTTTTCAATTTTTTGTTTTTTAAGAAATAGTGACTTTACACCTACCTTTCTATGACTTTATAGAAATTGATTAATTTGACATAAATGGTGATTTTGTAACTATAAAATGATGACTTTTATAGTGTCTATATCCTTTTTAAATTTTATTTATCTCATGAAAATGGCAACAATGAACATGTTAAACGGTGACTTCATCTCTACAAAAACTGCCCAACTTTTGGGGCCTAATTTGGGGTCATCTCGACTCTATTTTTGAAGGATTTTTTAAAACCACATTTTTTTCATAAATTTTCAAATTATTAGTTAGTTTTCCTTCATAATTCATGTATTTTTCATAAAATAAAATATATAAGAAAGCTAATTTGTTTTCCAATCTAACTTGCCTAATGCAGGTTTCATTTACCAAAGACCATATTTGAAACTTATAATAAGTTTTTGTAGGTTTCTCAAGATAGGAGAAACCATTATGCATACCAAAAGGCCATTTTCATATTTTATTTTGGTGTTTAAAACTTGAATAAAAAAATTTCATTTCTTTCATCATTTTCAAGTTTTCATAAAGAGCCAATTTTCATTTCACGTCTTGTTTAGTGCTCTAAAATGAGCAACAACATTAGATTATTAATCATAAGAGCTTTTGCCTTTTATTTTTCCATTATTTAAAAATTAATTAATTTCTATTTTTTAGATTAATTTATTTTTTTCAAAATGAACTTCACATGTATGCTCTCCCCCCATCCACTTTAGCAAGCTTGAGTGATTAAATACATCTTATTTATTGAATTGTTTGGTTGAGTCTAGAAAGGAAGAAAAGTCACGTATATTCTCCCCAAGATATAAGTTACTTGGATGACCTAGAAATGACCCTAAATTTATTCCAATTTTTTCATTTATTTCTTTTTTATACATTAGTTTTTGGGCAGGAGTTTATTGCCTCCTCACAAGTTCTTTAAGAGAACATTGACCTAGAGTTTCATATCCCAACATCATTCCAACCCTACTCCATGGTGAGGATTATAAATTTGGAATGTGATATTAGAATTGAATAGTGGATGAAAATTTAGCCTAATAATTCTAATGAAAACTTGGATCAATTCATGCTAAACATTAGAATTCACTAAGCAGTACACATATGAAGTTATTGTACAAAGGACTAGACCTTCGCATAACAAGTTAACAAGTTTAAATCTAATTGAGATGATGAAACCTTGCGATAGACACACTTCAAAACATTTAGATCATTTCAAAAATTGTACATTTTAGATCAACCCCACTTTATCATAGAATATTTTGCCAAATATTGAGTATTTCATCACTCAAAGTTCCTTAACATGTACCAATTCTTAGGAGACATGGGGGGTATTAAAAACCCATACCTACGTGCACTATTTAATTTTTATATTAACACTTAATTCCTTTTAAGACTAGTATATCAATGGAAATTTTGGTAGAAGTTACACACACCTTTTCAATTTTAGGGTAAGACATGTACTTAGGTGTTTTTTCTATTCATTTTACTAGCATTTATTTTTGGGTCTAAAATTGTTTGTGTACCAAAATCAAAATGAATAAAAATATTCAAAACAAAACATGTGTTAAACACCACTTCAAACCAAGAGGTGTTATGCTACTATTATTACTTAAAGATTTCACCTTAGATTGATATTTCAAAAGAAAAAACACTTTTGTGCCACTTGTTCAAAGGAGCATTACATTACCAATTTTATTCCAAAACACTTGCCTTGTTTGAAACCAAGTTCCAAACCTGTTCATACCTTTGTTTCAAAAAATGTGTAGTTACACTACCCATTTGAATCTAGCTGACTGACCTTTAGAAAATTTGAGTCTTTTATAATAAATTTGAAAAACAATCTTTCAAAGTTTAGATCCTAAATTAATTAGGTCTATGTCAAATCCTTCTTTAATTCAAGCTTAGGTGGTTTAACTTTTACATTTGGATTATGCAACTTGGATTTATTTTTCATTTGGTTTAAATAAATTTGTCTAGACTTAGGGGTGTTTCATTGTCACCTACCCAATTTAGATTTTATTGTGCATAGTTCAATAAAGTCTTAGTTTTATTTGCTAAGAGTCATTTATGAGCCAATTACTGAGTTTTATGATCTAATTACTAAGTTTTACGAGTCAATTACCTTAGATTTAGATTGCTTTCAAGGTTCTTGTTTAGACCATCTTGTTTTTAAGTCTAGATTTATGACCTTTGACCAAAGTGCTATCATTTTTTTTTTGTGCTTTAGACCTATTTTATAATTCTATCTTTGTGATGTTTGACCAAATACCTATCACCTTTATTTTTTTTGTTATACCCAGATCAAATTTTTTTACCTTGCTCAAACACTTTGATAAAGACCATTTTCACATTCTCATTTTACCTTTGCCTTAGACATAAAATAGATGTTTCACCTTTGGACCTATTTTAAAGATCTAAGGGTTGTTTCCCTTAGACCACATTCATTTATCAAATTAGACTTTTTTCGAGAGACCTAGTCATAAATTCAAGCATGCCTCACTATATACATAGTGGGACCATGTAAAATCTAGATTATGAGAACATTGTCACTAGTAACCCCTTTGTTCAAGAACCTTATGGTGATGATGTAGTGTATGATATGGATCCATACCAATCTTACATTACCTTGTATATGGAACAAGGGTAGGACCCATTAGTGCAATACTTAGTTAATGCACCTTATTATCCAAGATAAGAGCAAGAACAAATGGCATAATATCCTGTCAATATGACACATATAATTGAAAATAGCCAAATAAAACCCCTACTATGTAACCATGCCAATAATTTATGACCCATACTTTTTTGATCATCACTTTCTAGAAAACAAAGATGAAATTCTATTTAGGGTATTATAAGTAGGAACAAAATTCTCAATAGACTTCCAACATAAAAGTCTATTTAGACTGATTTTAACATATAATAATGTGCCTTGTGTCCAAAAATTCGAATAGGATTCAACTAATTATAATCAAGCTCTAGTACCAATACATAAACATGGCCTAAATGCACTTGTAAAAGGAAAGGATCCAATGGATGACCAATTATAATAGGTACAACAAGTGTATCAAACATATCTTAACCTAGCTCAGAACTTCAATGCCATTGCCATTTCAAATATGCCACTCATAGAGATAATTCCCCCAACATGGGTACAATTTGATTATGTGGGATATATATATACAAACATAGACCCCTTAAGCCAAAGCACAATGATAGGAGACATGTTCAATTTCCCAATTATGATAAAATAAATTACATATCCTATAAAAGACCTCACACAAAACATATCATATAACATGCATATATACACACACACACACACACACACACACACACACACACACACAGACACACACACACACACACACACACAAACATAGACCCCTTAAGCCAAAGCACAATGATAGGAGACATGTTTAATGTCCCAATTATGATAAAATAAATTACATATCCTATAAAATACCTCACACAAAACATATCATATAACATGCATATATATATGAATATATATATATATATATATATATATATATATATATATATATATATATGTATGTATGTATGTATGTATGTATGTATGTACACACACACACACACACACACACACAAACATAGACCCCTTTAGCCAAATCACAATGATAGGAGACATGTTCAATGTCCCAATTATGATAAAATAAATTACATATCCTATAAAATACCTCACACAAAACATATCATATAACATGCAAGTGCATCCTAATTTGAACCAAGGTGGGCTTAGTATACCATAAAGTAACACATAATAGATTACTCTTACCAATACCTTGAGTGGCTTACAATAATAGGGGGAAGGTAATCCTAGTTGCTAAACATATAAATCAAATTTCACTCTTCAACTAGTAGCTTCCTTCAAAATGCAATAGGGGGAAAGCAACCAAAAAATAGACCAAAATTATTTCCACCAAGTGATAAACACTACACCATCTTAAGAGGTATAAACTAATGTTATACCAAAACAAAAATAGACCAATATACCACAACCATCACAAATGTTGCCTAATCAACGTGTTCCTATTGGTTAACAAAAATTATTGGTTGGTCAAAATTTGATACCTAACCTTCAACAAGTGACTAATTTACAATAGGTGTTTACCAAACAACAAGGTCCTAACTTATAGTAGGTACTTATTAGGCAACAATTTCCTTTTACCCAATGGTTACCTCATATACAATATGGATCTAACTTACAACACCTTCAACAATAGGGCTTCAACCAACAATGGTTATTATTTATATAGTAGGGTTAGACAAGTAGACATTAAGTTCCTATCCAAACCCAACAAGAATAGTACATTCCACCTAACCAAATGGGTCTACCACAACCATAATTTACAAATCAAATCCATGTTGCCAAACTTAGCCAAATTATGTATCAACAACAATGTATACCATACCAATAATATAATACTAATGCATGGATATATATTCTTGGTTGGTTGAGAAATCAAATTAACATTACCTAATATGTCATACCTCCACCATACCCTAGTAAAATTAATCTACCTTTGACTACACAATCCCAACTATAACATGACATACCATATAGCTTCCTATCCCAAGAGCTATAGAAAATAAAGGATGTGATTCTAGCCATTCAAACTAGAAAGAAAATGAAGAAGTTCAAATTAGAATACATATGCTCATATCCATTTAATATGGATTACCTCCAAATAACTTTTCCTTCAGGTTATGAGCCACTCAAATTTGATAAATATAAGGGAAAAGGTGACCCAAAAGATAATTTAAAACAATTCTTTGTTACTTTCCAACCAATGGCCTATAGTGATATATATTTACTTCTTTTCTTTCCTATAAGTTTAGATGGACAAGCCTTGGAATAGATTTTTAAACTTCTAAAGAATTTTGTGCTAAATTTTGATGACCTTTTAGATACATTTATAGAACATTTCTCATACAATCTCAAACATAAGATTACAATTGTAGATTTGGGTTAGGAAAAATAGAGAAAAAGTGAAAGCTTTGTTGGTTATTTATGATGGTATAAGGCACTTTCTAGCTAGTTTACTCATACTCTACAAAACAAAAAATTTCCCACAATATTTATCCAGAGTCTACATAATGATATATCCTATCATCTTGAGTTGTAATGTGCCCACATTTTTGAAGAAGTTATTGAGAAAGGTATACTAATTGAAAAGAACCTTTTCAACAAAGGGATTATCAAATTATCTTCCTCCAATCATAACTAGAGTTGTAACCAACATCAATGCCAATAGTAGAACCAAATCCATAACTCGAACCAAAACCCCATGCAAATACTAGTTTCAATGCTAGCTTAAGATAATACTTTAGAAAGACCAAAATCTTGTAATGTGCTCACACTTTTGAATAAATTATTGAGAAAGGTATAAAAATTGAAATGACCCTTTTCAACAAAGTTATTTTCAAATTATCTTCCTCTTATCATAACCAGAGCCAAAACTAACATCAATGCTAATAGTAGGACAAAATCCATAATTATAACCAAAACCCCATCTAATTACCAAATTTAATGTTAGTTTAGGCTAATACTTCAAAAAGACCAAAATCCTATAATCATAACAAGAATGTTGTTGGTAATGGGGTCGCTAAATCATAACATGTCCAAATAGTGAAAACACTAGTTATTCATTTACCACTGCCCATTTATCAACTTTCACCTCCAATCATTCATCCTATACCTCTACAAAACCTTTTGTAAAATCCTTCATAGTTACAAACACCTCCTCTAAAGAGAACACCACCCATATTTAGAGAATTTAGCGACCTTGGGGAATGCATCAAGTTTATATTATATAAGTTACTTCAAACCAATATGATTAGATGGCTTGTGCCAAAGCCTTTTCTTGAAGGAATTCATTTTCCTAACTGGTACAAAGATCAAGAGTTTTTTAAGTACCATCATATTAAGGTACATTATATACGTTATTGCATATAGTTAATGTACTATATTTAGAACATGCTTGAGAATGGAGAGATAAAATGGGATAACAACAACTACATCTAATCATAACTTGGGTATTTATCAAAACTCTTTTCCTCAACATAACAACCAAAATCAATAGTAATACTAATAACAAAAAACACCACCCCAATAATAATATCTAAAATAATAATAACATCAATAACAAAAATAAAAAAATGGTAGAAACTAAGGTTAAACTGATCCATCAAATGAAGGAGGCCATCATGCCACTGCATATACTTACAACAATGTTGTAGGACATGTCACATGAGGTCATATTACAACCATTACCATTAATCCTTGACCAAATACCAATTGACCTAGACTAGTGCCTAATAATTCCTATCAACCTCCCTATGTTGGTAATCCTTATTTAAACCATGTTATAATCCAAGGTCAAAATTTCCCAAGAATTACCATTTTAAGACCTCTTACCTTGTTATCCATTTATAAAGTCCTGGTTCTAATCAATATTGTGCAATTACAACTTAACAATTCAATATAAATTCTCGATACCTAATAGAGATTGTGTAATCACAACTTGACAAGTCAAGGTTATTATCCAAGGCCCACAACCTTCTTCTAAGAATCAACCCATCCAAACCACCATACCAATACAAAATAATCAAATTTCTAGTATAAAATAGAAATCCTATGACATTTTGTAACAACTACAAAAGATACCTATGCAAATATCCATCATGGATTTGTTGAACACATCTAGTATTCATAAGAGTATACTTAATGAATACCTAATCTAATCCATTATCCCTAATGACATTATGCCTAATAAATTATAATTTATGGTAGAACATTTCACCCTTGGCCAATGACTTAAATTTGATCAAAGCAATATGTCATCCCTAGGCCTATTATATAAAAACTCTTTGTACATTGAGGTTGGTATAACTAGACATACAATTATACATATAATTGTAGATAATGGTTTGGGCCTAAACATTGTGTCTCCAAAGTTTGTGAAGCATCTTGGATACATAGTGGATGATATTTATCTAAATACCATTATCATCAAAGTGTATGATAATGAGTAATAATCATTGGGATTTTGACCCTTGACACCCTTTGTCATGTTCTCAACCTAGATTTATCATACAACTTACTCTTGGGTTAACCATGGATTTATGAAATCCAGGCCATACCTTCCATTTTGAATTAATGTATTAAGTTTCCTCATTCAAGGATAGAAGTAACCATACCAATTGATCTCCATCCTTACTAGTTTTGAAAACATCTTGAGGTAGAGTAAAAGATTTATAATTACTATTTTGGCCTAAATCATATGCCTAAAACTAAAATATAAAAAGTTGATAAAGAAAAATCCATCGAATCACAACCCAAATCTAATTACATTAACCTAAAAAACCTAGCTTCAACTTAATTTGCACCTCCACCAATGATATCTAACCATTTTTACATATATGACAAAGGTTTATGATAGTATAATACTCATGACTCCTTTCATAACCAAACTACCTCAAAATCCAAAATCCTATGGGAGACCCAAATCCAAGATTGCTTGCTTGGAATTGTGCACTAAGGTAAAATTTCATCTCACTCAACCCATTATTTTCAAACTAGCCTCTAGCAAAGAACATGACCCTTTGGTCAAAGATGATTTATGGCTCTATAATGGTGATCTAGTGAATTGTTACCAAAGCACCAAGTATTATATCCCTATCTATATTATGGAACAAGATTATGAATGTAAATTATCAAGGAACACTAGAGCCATTTTCCATTATTAGGTATAAAAGAACTCATGGTATTAGAATTAACCTGCCTAGGGGTGACCTCCCATACCTTATTCAAGTTCCTACACCAATGACTAGTGAGGATGATGATAAAAATGATGTAGGGTCCAATTATAGTATCTATAATGACCTTGCTAATACTAATTTGTTTAACCTTATGTTGTATGTACTATCAATATTATTATCCATTATTCCCCACTCACCCTTTATCATCGTTAATTAATAGATTGGGACCAACAAGAGAAAGTAATGACACATGATGAATTTGAGAATGATGAGGCCATTTTTGAATTTTTGGGTTTGAGGGATCATATTCCTTTAGGAGATCACAAACAAGGACTCTCTATCAGATTGGATTATGATGCCTATTTTAGAGAGTAATTGAACTTCCTTGGCTAAAATAACAAATAAAATAAAAAATTAAGGTCTAGAAGTGAAAACATATTAGAGGCACTTTTGTACTAGGGAAAAAGTAAAGAAAAATCCAAGTCTCTTGGTGAAAACTTGTTTTAGGTGCCATTAGATGGGGATGATCACCCCTCTTTTCATGAAGTGAAAGAGACCACTAGTCCAAGGTTTATGTATGGATCTAAAATCAATAATGAAGAGTGAAAATATTTTGATTATATTGTAAAATAATGCTCAAAGGTATTTTTTTCATGGCCTTTACTACCCTTGGAAGATTGAGATTCATCTTGTTTAAGTGACATCGATAAACCAATCAGGCCAAAAGACTACAATATTGCCAACTAGTTTACCTCTTTGCCAACTCTTTTAGAAGATGGTTCTATACTCCTTGTGAAGGACACTTCTAAGGTCAACATTGGGACTCTAGATGACCCAAAATGGATTAAATTATGCATGCCCCTCACTAAGGAGGAATGTGAAGTCTTTGCAACCCTTCCAAGGGAATATGTTGATATATTTTCATGAGCCTATTCATATATGCTAGGTTTGGACCCCACCTTGGTTGTAAACCGTCTTTTTTTACACCTTGATTCCAAATTAATTAAGAAAAAGATGATAAAATGCATTCTTATATTATTTTATTAGTCTAAAAATACTTGGAGAAATTCTTAGACATGAGATGCATTCGACCTATTGATTATTCAAAATGGATTTTCAATATAGTAATGATCATCAAGAAGCCATAGGGTATCATATTATACATTGATTTCCCATTAACAAGGCCTACCCAAAGGATGAATTTCATCTTCCAAACATTGACATGATTATTGACTCCATGGCTAGATATAAAGTGTTTTCCATTATGGATGGTTTTTTAGGAAAAAACAAAATTAACATTACACTAGAGGACTAGCACAAGACAACATTTACCACTTTATGGGGAATTTTTTGTTATCATAGATGCCATTCAGACTCAAGAATTAGGAGAAATGTACTAATAGGCCATGATGGTAATTTTCCATGATATGATGCATTGCATTGTCAAGTAATGTGTCAATGACATCCTAGGTAGATCTAATACTTGAACCAAATACCCATTCATACTTTAGATAATTTTTGAGAGACTTCAAGAGTAAAAAGTTAGGTTCAACCCCAAAAAGTGTGTATTTAGTGTAACTTCTATAAAATTGTTAGTATTTATTGTCTCTCGTTGAGGCATTAAAGTTGATCCTACCAAGGTTTAGGCCATTATCGATATATTTATAGATATCTACCTTAAAGTAGCTCTATAATTTTTAGGGAAAAATAAAGTCAATTAGATGCTTCATTTCATAGTTGGCTAACAAACTCCATCCTTTTAAACACTTTTTGAAGAAGGGCACCACTTTCTCATAGAATGAATATTTCTAGAAAGCATTTGACCATATCAAAGAATATTTTGCCAATCTACTTATTTTGTTATTGCCTACACTAATAAGGCCATTTTTTATTTACATATCTATAATTGAAAATGCCTTAGGGTCACTTTTAGCACAACATGATGAACATGGAAAATATCATGTTATTTACTACCTAATAGAAAACATTGGTCATGTATGAACATACTTATACATTGATCAAGAAAGCCTATCTATCTATGGTTTTTATATCCTAAAATTTTCACCATTAAATATTGAATAATAAGACTATTGTGACTACCAAAGTATATCTGCTCAAATATCTATGATTTATAACAACTTTATAGGGTTGCATGACAAAGTGTATCATGGTCTTGAGATAATTTGAGATTGAGTATGTTAATCAACAATCCATTAAGGGATAGGTACTTGTAGATTAAATTGCATAAGATCCTCTTCCTGATACTCAACCTCTTATATTTGGATTTCCTAATGAATCCATCATGAACATAATGGAAGTAACTCCTAAAGTAGAACAATGGATAATGTACTTTTATGGTTCCTTCACAACATGTGGATCAGGCATCGGTATATTATTTATCATGCCATAAGGGGATCTTATTCCTAAGCCCTTTCATATTAGTTTTCCATGTACTAATAATATTGTTGAATATGAAACACTTATCATAAGGCTTTGATAGGGAGTATAGTGGAATATCTAACATTTGTTGATTCATGGTGATTCACAACTTATAATCAATCATGTTACATACCAAAACCAGATGAATGATGAGAATTTGATACCTTATAAAGGTATGGTTTACACTCTTAAGATATAAATTGCCAATCTTTAGTTTGAATGGATACCTAGGGTGAGTAAAAAAATAGTTTATGCCGTGGATATAATTGGATCCATGATCTATATTACAAATAGATCTAGAGACTTGTCATTTTCTTATGGAACATCTCCTAAAACTAATACATGAACAAGTAATTATTGATATGGTTTGCAATATTTTTAGTCCCACGTCTACTTGGTATTCTAAATTATAAAATTACCTCTATGACCAAATCATTCCCCTATACCTTTCTCACAAAATATAAAAATCCTTCATCTATAAATCCTCTAGTTATACCTTACTTGGACATATCCTGTATCATAAAAGCTATGATGGAACCCTTCTTCATTTTTTTCTCTTTGGTAGAATCTTAATTAGCATTGAGGGAAGTTAACAATGGAGTGTGTGGGTCCATCCTCACCAGTAAATTACTATGTAATTATTATTATTGGTTGACTATGGAAATAGATGCAACTACCTATGTGAATAAGTATGTGAAGTGTTAGAATCATGTTAGTTTGATCCATGCTCTATCTAAAATGCTTAAACCACTGATAACACCATGGCCATTCTAAATATGGGTACTTGACATCATAAACAAGATAAATCATACATCTTCATATGGCCACAAACATGTTCTTACTAATAAAAATTATTTCACTAAGTGGGTTGAATCCATTCCCCTCACTTACGTGACTAGTGAGTAGATTTACAAATTCATCTTTAACCATCTCATTTTCCACTATGGTTTCCCCTTCAACATTATATCTAATAATAGAATTTCATTTAAAAACAAAAATGTTAAAACCATTTCTACCTAATACCATATCAAATAACACTTTTCCACCACCTATTACCTACAATGAAATGACCAAGTGAGACATATAACAAAACCATTTTGAATATCCTCAAGAAGATTATCAATGATGATGGTCATAATTGGCACTTACAGTTGTTTAATGCCCTCTGGGCCTACTTTAACACTTTCCATACTCCAACATGAAATAAACTATATTCCCTTATTTATGGATCTAATTCCTTTCTTCCTATTAATGTTGAGTTTCCTTCTCTCTTCATTTAACTACAACACATAATTGATGATGAGGACTACATAGTAGCTCATTCATAAGAGCTAGGTTTAGTAGATAGAATGTGCATGGATTCCTTGAATAACCTTAAATAATAACAAAATATATTATGTGGATAACATGTTGGAAGCTAAATGATTGATATGGGGGTTGAATCATTCTTTATAACTTTTTATTAAATTCCACTTAACATACATGAACCATTCTAACAAGAATGTATATCTTAACAAGCATAAGCCACAAATCATAAGAGCATGAAACACATCAACACAACATATACATGTGAGACCCTCAAGGGGAATAAAATACACTAATAAATAAAATAGACTATAATCATATAAGATAAACATCAATCTTTATTGAACCACCAACTCTACATGGAGTACCAACCCTAACTAGCTCAGTACCAACTTAGCTAGGCTTTGGAAAGCACCCACTTGAAAGGAGGCACCAACTCCCTATATGAATCAAAACCAAATAAAAAAATTTATATAGTTTATAAAATTCATAAAAATTTATTTATCATACAATAGGTGATGATCTTCTTCCTCATCTCTTTGCTCACTTCTATCCCTCTCAAACTAGCTTCTAGCCCTCTTTGCTCAACTAATCCTCTTCATGGATTGATTAGGTATTATGAAATTGATCATAATATGTATAAATTTTTTTAAATATCCATGAAACTTATCTGATGGTTCAAATTATGTCATTTTACTCACTCATTGTTCTCTTACTCTTTCTTGTTCACGAAAATAGTCCTAAACTGCCTTGCTTTTATACAATTCATTTGATCATATCCTTCTTAGTAAAAAACATAGATAAATCACTTATTTTATCCATAAATAGGTATTACCATATTAAAATAAAATTACTTAATCATGATTCAACCAATACATTAGGTTGTCCATAGCTCAAATAGCCCTTATTGCTCTTTTAGGCTTAATGGAGACCTAATAGGTCTTACTAACAACACATCACCCTTTGATCTTTATTGAATCATATTAAAACACCTCACATGGTAGGAAAAAATCATATGAAAATATGATATATCTTATCCAAATTTAATTTAGGTCCATAACACCTTTTAGGTTCAATCACCATTTGAACCCCTTCTTAAAAATCTATTCATAAAGGTCTGTGTATACATAAAAACTCTATCTTGAAAAACCAAGGCATAAACTCAATTTAAAAAAAAAAACCATGGAAAAAAATTACATATATATAAACCTCATGACCTTATGTTCATCACAAACTTAATCAAATGCTTCAACTCATGGTATATAGACTCAAACTCTTCTTTATAAGATGTTCACTAAAAGTTACCAACTGACTTCAAAACATAGTCAAGGAAACATGAAATTTTGACACATGTTTGATTGAATTAAATGGATTTATATAGATTAAAAATATCTTAAATAATAATTATAACAACATTAATTAAAATTATTACAAGTAATAAAGGCAACTATTGGTCTTGCAAACCAATCTATTGATTTTCTCTTTCACGGTCTTCACTCAATTAGATAAGCCATTTTGGATTCAATGTTATCACCTATTATATTGACTTAAAAGATTATGAAAAGAATTTATAGATCAATAAAATCATAAAAAACACCATCATGTATTTTAATACATCATTCTTACATGAAAACACATCAATAATCATCTTCTCACTTCTGCCTGGTTTTCTTATTTTATGCATCTTTAGGTCTATTAGTGACTAGCCAACTTGAATCATAAAATTTTCACACCTGAGGTCTATAATATATCCATAAAACTTCATGTAAAATTAATAAAATTTTAAAACTTTGACCTTCATCCATTGATCAACTTTGACTCAGTCAAATCTACCTGTTATAACAAATCTCTAATAAATAAGCACATAACTATAGGGTTTGCTTGCTCACTTGAGAAACCAATCACACTTGGATAAGCCTGGGATATTTTATTAAAACATAAAATTAATTAATTATCCATAAAAAATTATTTTTATATCTTTATAACAATATTTTTAACATCAGGTCATTGTTAGAGTTCTATGATGGTTTATACCAACTTTTTGTCTTAATGATCATTCACAAAATTTATCTCCTCTTTCTAGAAACCAATGCTTGTAAATTTGATATATATACACTCCTCATATACCATGAAAATTTTATATTCTAATGCATATTATACACATGCCAAGAAGCACTTTAAAAACCTTCTTGAGTAGATAACTCTTCATTCAGTGCACTCGAGAGACCTCAAAACACTTTTTCAAGCCTTAAACTTCAAAATATAACCTAAAAATTCATGCACATAATTAAAATAACTTGAATCAAAATTTTAAATTATCACTTTCTCACCAATCTCATTAAAATTGATCCTAATACCTCATCTGACCACCATCTCTCTTTTTGCTTTCTAGACCTTAACCTATAGGTCTCATTAGGCCTTAAATCTAACCTTCTAGCCACCCTATAAACTTCACCTTGAAACTCTTATACATTACAATGACTCTTATGTATTCTAAATTAACCTCATACACTCACTCTTCTTTGAATATTCAACAAATCATCTTCAGATCTTCTTACAGATCTTTAAAACTTGATTAAGGATCTTTGTAACATCCTTAGAGCATTTTCAGAGCTGCACACATAGATCTTTGGAGATAACCTTTTAATAGTTTTAAAGGTCCTCAACACCTCATGTAAAAACTCAAAAAACCTCTCTCATTCTCAAACACTATCAATTATTCTTTAGAGCATTCACATATTTGTAGCTCATTTGGAGCATCTTCAAAACTGCTTACACATATCTTCAGAGCATACAATTTCTTCTTTAGATCTCACTCATTTCATCATGATACCTACACATAACTTATCATAATTTATAGATAAATATTTATAGGTTACTTGACACTTGACATATTGGCCTATACTCACTCATACTAATTCTTAATGATATCACTCAAAGTAACATCAGAACATTCTTCAAATAGTACTCTCACATTACTAATTCCATAAACAACAAAACTTACTATGTTGGCATAAAAACTCATCATAAACATACCTCAAAGCTTACTTGATCATTCATCTTCACAAGAACCTTTGACATCAATGATATTAGATTGACATCAATGATAACACTTATTCCAACAACTCAATAATCAAAGACAATGCTTAGCATAATATAATCAGTGTGTAAAGATTAGAGAATTTGATCTTGGTGATATTGTAATAAATAAAAATAAAAAAACTTCAATGTTGATACCAAAAATAAATGAATGTTTCAACCTAATTAGTTAGGGCCTTATGTGATTATTTATAACTATGGTTATGGAGATTATAGACTAGCCATATCACAAAGAGATGAACTTGATGAACCGATGAACATAATGCACCTCAAATATTTTTATGCTTTATGGACTTGAAATATTATCTACAAGGATCATTTAAGTTGTGCCATAATATAACCATTCTTCATATTGTACCCATATGCCTTTCTCACAATACCTTATCCTATTGAGCATAATTGTTTTTCACATAAACCCTATAACTTTTGGCCTTGGATCTAATTAATTATACCTCAGACACTTTTAGTGGTTGATATCAAATGTAATATTAGTAGTTGATTTAGATTCAAAACTTTGAAGGCATTCATTCAATGGAAGTATATGAGAGTAGTATGATAGTGGTCTTGGTAATTGTATCCTTTATTTATGTCATGTTCTATATCATTTTATCTATGTCATTTTTCCCTATATCCTATGGAAAAAAATTTCCATTCTACCTATGTTGTTGTTTCTTATAGCCTAGGAACAATTCCTTTACCATGCATTGTTGCATCATTGTTCCATACATTGTCATTTTCTTATTCATGAACTTGTTGTTACTTAGTCAGATGCTTTGTTATAATGGGGAACTATAGTGACTTGAGGTCTATTTTGATTATGTAGGCAATGATCAATGTTTTTTTAGGTTAGCTCAACTACCCTTATTTGTGTAGACACCCCATTTTGGCCACAACTAGCTTCTAACTAGACTTTAGATTGATTTCTACCAAATAGTGCAAATTAAGACTAGGAATCAATGAATGTACCAATTTCATTTGTACATCAAAAATTAGTGCTCAGAATCATTTTGAGACATCCCTATTTGGGGTATTATTATGTATATAATAGTAACATATCATAGATTTATCTTTGGTCAACTTGTGACCTAGTAAATTGATAATTTGGCCTTTGGATCTATTAAGTCAGGCACTTAAACAATTATTAAAGTGATAAAATGTTATTTGAATTAATTAAATAATCAAATTAAATTAAATGATAAAGTGAAATTTCCATGTACAATTAGTGAAAATTAATTTTGAAAAAAAGAAATTTCAATAAAAATGAAGTTATGATGATGTCATCATCCTCAAAGTCAAGAAATTGAAAATACCTTCCCTAAAACCATAAATTTAGAAATGGAGAACCATGCTTAAAAAATGTATCTCTATCCAAAATATTAATTTTATGTTCCCTCCTTAATTCAACTAGGGTTAATTCAAACTTAACCATGGTTAACTCTAACCTAACTACACTTGGGTTAGAGTTAGTTTGGAAGGATATAAATACAAGGCCTCACCCATTGATCCATAAGCTTCGTTTATGTAATGTTATGATGTTAAAATTCCTTTAATGAGCCCCTTGGTATAGTTTTATCATTCCCATTTTCTAAGCCAAGCCCAACATTACCAAGGTGAAAATGAGAGGTAGTGTTAGGAGAGCCATTGCCAAAGAATTATTGATCACACAACCGAGCACATCAATTGATTGTCAACATAAAACTCTTGCTCTCATGGAAGGTAAACTTGTTTGTATTCTCTTTATTTGGTAGTTATTTATATAGTTCTCTTATAATTTGAGTGTCTAGGCTAGAGGTGTAAGTTTTTACTAATGTGTTTTGTTTGATTTATTTCATACTAGCACCATACTAATCTCCCCTCTTAGATTCTTATTGATCACAAAATGGCATGCTTGGTGGGACTTCCACCCCATAAATATCCTCATATGTCCTCTTAAAACCTTTTTGTAACAAATTCATGCCAATTTTTTGATTTCATGGCCAAAAAAGTGAATAAATGAATATCTCAACTGAGACATAAAGAGATACATTTTTACACTTATGAAATGTGATATTACACTCCAAGAGTCAATTTTGCAAGTCAATTTTGCATGCAAAAGTTGGTTTTATGCTTATTAAAGTTGTCATTACATTAACAGAGTTGATATTACAATAATATAGTCAGTATTGCTTTGGTAAAGATGGTTTTTAGTCATTATTACACTCATAATATTTGGTATTGCTCTAGTAGACTTAGATTTACTTGCTAGAGTTTGTTTTTCCTACCAAAGTTAGTTTTGTATTGTATAGTCAGTTTTGCACTAGAAAAGGTTGGTATTGCATTGGTATTTCCTATGAGAGTTGGTATTTAAACTATTAAAGTCAGTATTTCTCCTATGAAAGTTGGTATTACACCTATGAGAGTCATTTTTTCTCCTATCAGAGTCAATTTTGCCTACAAAATTTGATATTGTACTTGCAAAAGTCATATTTACATGTAATAGTCAATATTTAACTGTCAAGTGTTGGTATTATACTTGTAGATGTAATTTTGTAGATAGTTAATATTGCATTATAATAGTTGGTATTGCACTATGTAAAAAAAACCTGAGAGCTCAAAATGCAAGTTTGTTTGATAATTAGCTCTTTGGCCTAGAAACAAGAAAACCCCCTAACACTTTTTATAAGACCCAAGGCCAAGAAATGAAGTATTTATCACTTCAAAATTTCATTCATACTTACATTTGGTGCATAAAAATCATCTAAAAATTTTGATTTTATTTTTTAAAGTTTGCAAATATCAATAACAAAGCCAACAGGCTAAATTTCATTTCACATCTTGTTTAGTGCTTTAAAAAGAACACAAATCTTAGACTAAGTGCTCCTAAGCACTTTATTTTTTTTTATTATTTATTTGTTCTTTTAAACCATACTTTACATGTATTATCTCCCCCCATCCCCTTTAAGAAACTCGGGTGACCAAAAACACTTTATTCATTGCCTTGTTACATAGTCTAAGCCTAGAAGGAATGTCATCTATGTTCTCCCTAAGTTTGAATAATTTGAGTGATTTGAAAAACAACATTTAAAGTTATTCTAGTTTCATTTATTTCTTTCATTACACTTATCTTATAGGTATGATTTCATCAACTCCACATAAGTTATTTAGGGAAGCACTGACCCAAAATTTCATCTCTCAACATCATTTCAACCCCACTCCATGACGAGGTATATAAATCAAGGCACATGATACTATATTTTCTAGGGGGATGAGTAGCTAGCCTCTTTGATTATAATGAAAACCTAATTTAGGTCTAGCTAAACGTCAGACTCTACTAAGAAGTACATAGATGGAGTCACTATGCAAAGGAATAGACCCTTTCATAGTAAGTTAGATGGTATGAACTCAATTGACATGATTGCATCTCTAATATTAACCACACTTGGGATCATCTAGAATACATAAAACTTATATATTTTAGATAAACCTAATATTCCATGGAAATATTGTCAATACAGGGCAAGTATCTTAAAGTTACATATCACCATATGAATTCTTGAGAGAAGAGGGGACCTTAAAAACCCTACTTTTTCATGTGGATCTAAATTTATTAGATTAGAAAATTGTTTCCTTCAATAAGGAGTATATAGATGGAATTTGACATTATGAAGCAACATTTTTAGTTTTCAGGGATATGATGATACACTTATGTGTTTTTGTGTCTATTTATTTTACTTGCATTATTTTGAGTCAAAAAGTATCTTTTTTATAAAAAACATGTCAAGAACAATTCATGAATCAATCATATGTTTTTACACCCCTTTAGCCTAAAGAGGTGTTATTCTATCTATTTTATACCACACTTTACCTTAGACTTTTTCAAAATATTTGTGTGTGTGTCACATGTTTAGAAGGGGCATCATTATGCTACCTATTTCATCTCAAGGTTTTGCCTTAGAGTTTTGAAACAAAAACATTCTCATACCTTTTGAATGAGATAACATCATTATACTACTCATATTATTTTAAAACCTTTGCCTTGGTTTAAATTGAGTTCAAAACCATGTATGTCTTTTGGTCTATAATTTGTATCATTATGATGTCCATTTTAGAATATAATGTTTGAGAAATTGAGTCATCTGAAAACAAGTTAGAAATTGGTGTTGTGAATTTTAGATTCAAACATTGAGTGGGTTATACCTATGCCTCACTTAATTTTGGCTTAGATATTTACCTTGTACTTTAGAATTGTGTAACTTGGACTAATTCCTTGCTTGTTGTGAAGGTTATTTCACCTATATTTAGGAAGCGGTCTCTTTTTTTGTGCTTTGCATCTATTTTTTGATTATAAATAAGGTCAAAACTCTCTTTTAAAGTACAACCTTAAGTTGAGTTAGTTTACATTTGAGTCGTGCTTATCACTTATGCTTGAATGTACTCATTTTTCTTATTTTTTCTTGCTTGAGATTAAATTTCCCAATTAGTATTAAGCCGGTACCTAAAGTCTAATGTATTTTATCAATGGTCAAGTTTGTGTTTGAATATATGTGCCTATTTTGAGTCCAAGTGTTTCAAAAAAAATTATAGTTAGAATAATTGCCTTCCAAGTTTTACCTCGACCAAGTGTGTTTTAAAGTCTAACTTTGTGCCTTGTTTCCAAATACCTAACATTTACCTTTCATTTTAGACCTCTTTGTTTTCAAGTCTAGCTTTATGCCTTATTTCCAAAGACCTAGCATTTGCCTTTTTGTTTGTTAGACATAATTTGTTTTAAAGTCGAGCTTTGTGCCTTGTTCCAAAAGACCTAGTGTTTGCCTTGGATTTTAAATTTTGTTCATGAAATTTTGAGCCTAGATTTATGCCTTATTTCCAAAGACCTAACATCATTTTTTTGTTCTTAGACCTAGATTAAATTTTATTCAAAATAAATTGCCAACATTAACATTTGGATTTATCTTTCAAATTTGACCATTTATTTGCAATGCATTAGACATAGGAGAGAAATTTGAGACCAAGCTTATCATAAATAATCTTTGGATGAAATTTCCATTCTTAGGTTGAGTTTAGACTGAGTTTTTCATTTATACCAAGTTTCTAGACATACAAACATCAATGTTTGTCATTTAGACTATGTTTTAAGAGTTTTGAGAACTTTATACCTTCTCTTCACAAGATGTTAGTCATGGATTTGGATATGCCTTGCTACACATGTAATGGAACCATGTAAAATATGAATTATGATAACATGGTCATGAATGATACCTTTTTTCAAGACCCATATATAGTTGATGTAGTTTTTGAGATAGATCCTTATCCTCCTTACACTACTCAATATGTGTAAATTATCTAAGATCCATTAGCACACTACCTAGTTAATACACATCCTTATATAATTTAAGAATAATAAAAAACATCTCAATACTTTATTACTATGATTTTTATTGTTAAACAAATCCAAAATCAACCTTACCATGTTACCATGCCATCAACATATGATCCATACTTATTCGATCATCACTTGCTTGAAAATAAGGATGAGGTTTTAGTTGAAAACTTAGAATTAGGGGCCAATTTTCTAGAAAAATACCCCATGAAAACCTACTTATTCTAGTTAAAGTGCCTATAAATTTACCTTATATGCAAATTATCGAACAAACATCTACTAGTTACCCTCAAGCATGGAATGAATGAGTATATAATTCAAGATTTTAACTACACAAGTACAATCCATAAAATATATACCAAGAATCAAATATACTTGCAAAAGGAAAAGGCCCCATGGAGAAACAATTCATGCAAATTTAACAAGTATATCAAACTTATCTTAATCTAGCATGCAATTTTAATGCCATGGCCATATCGAATACTCCACTTATAGAACTAACTCCTTCAACAAGAGTGCTAATTGATTCAATAGGTAAATCTAATTTGGGAATAGACCCATTTTCCCAATGTATTTAATTAGGTGACATGTTCAATGTCCCATTCATTGAGTAAGTGATTGTGGCCTCTACTCAAGATAATATGCTAAATACAGTGGATAACACACACGTGTCTTCCAATCTAGGACAAGGTGGGTTAAATTCACCATCAAATAATCTACAATAATAAGTACATATTTCCAATACCATTATTGGTTCAAAATAATGAGGGGAAGTAATACCCACCTCCTAACCACAATAAGTTACTTCCACTCCTCAACCAACTACTTCTTCAAGCACGTAATATTAGGGGATAGGCAATTAGGTGCCAACTAATGTTTTGCCTTAACAAGTGATGAATGTTATCCCACCTCAATAGGTGATGGATAATATTCCAAATTAATAGTCACAATCCAATTTACCACCAAAATAGAGGAAAACACTATACCACCTCAATAAGGGGCAACACACCTTCCACCTCAACACAATTGTAGACCAATGTGCTTCTTGATCATTTTTACCTCAAGCCAAAATGGGTCAACCCCCTATAATCAAAATCATGTATAAGGGGATTTTATAATGTCATGGGGTATGTTGTATCTTATTTGGTGTCCTTTCATATGCCATTCTAGCCTTGGTCATGGTTTGGTTCAATCCTTATGTGATTCAATATCTTAGGGGTCATTTTAGGGTCATATATGCAAGTGACAAGTATTCATGGTGATTAATGTAGTTATATCATGGAATAGGTTTGATCATGCCTCAATGAATTCATCAAAGGTTTTAAAGATCAATTAGTAGCTCAAGAACAAGATTTATGATGCCAAACTATCATCAGGGCATCACATAGAAACTAAAATAAAGTAGCTTGCTTGTTTATTTTATAAATATGCTCAAAAATCCTTGTGTGACCATTAGAACATGCACGATCAATGTTATTAATTTCAAAATAATTATCTACAAGTTTAAAATCTTGATGATCCTTCTATCTAGAGATAAAAGCATTCTAAGTTCAACTCGCCGAGTACAAAGAGCTAAGCCATCCAAAATGTCATCAACAAATAAACAAACCAACTCATTTGTGAATTTTTTTTATCTAAAATTAGGAAGCCCCTATGAGCCAAAGTATTATATCACTAGGTATTTATTCATTCTAAGAACATGATTTGAAAGTTTCAAGTCCACATGATATTTTTAGCTCAATTTATAGGCTTCTAAAGATGGACCTACAACATAAGACATTCATGATAACATCAAATTTAAGCTTGAGCAAAACAAATCCTTTTGAGATTAAATTTGATAGTCATGAAAATATTAATGAAGGTCATATGAACATAATTTGAAAAGAGTGTGAACTTCAAATTTAATCTCATGAAATAGCTATTGGTTTTCAAATAGTGGATCCCAATAGATCTAACAGTCCATGTTGCATTATACATCTTGATCTAATAGTGCGAGATGAGTCAAATAGTCAAGGAGCTTAAGAGATTAACACACGGTGTAAGTGCATGAGGCTACAGACTGATAATAGATCTTGAAATCAAATATATGGCTACTACATGGCATAAACTTAGATAGTGTTTACAAGTCAAGGGAAAGATCAATGACTCATGACCATTCATATTGACTAGGATCAATAGTGTGAGATGGGTCAATATGTCAACATGTTAAATCAGATATCGATGACCAATGAAATTAAAGGTTGAAAGGATAGGATACTTCATGGAGATCAAAACATGACTAAAGTTGAACTAGGGTAAGCTTGCATGGATGATCGATCTACCATTAGAGCTTGATCAAATGCCATGAACTGAACACAATGATGAATTAAAGTATAAAGAACATAAAGGAAAACCATCAAAGCTTAATAGGGACCTTTAGTTCAAAGATTTGAGGGTTGTAGTGTCATTTTATGAGTGTTTTTGCTTTCTTTAAAGAAGGTTCCATGCATATTTTAATCCTTGATTCTTGTAATAACATAATAGGTCTATTTAGACCTATTATAGTCAAGAAATGAAGCTGTGTGGTCTATAGGTCCTCATCAACATAATGACTATATGAAAACCAATAGTAGACTAATGAGCATGAGGGCAAGTTTGATTATGATCTAGTTGGAATAAGAGATACAATTTCAAATGATGCCATGTGGACATACACGTAGACCTCAACGGTTCCATCTCTAAGACCAACTACATGAAAGGGACCATTCTCTCTATTGTGCACGCTATGAAAAACCAATTAGGAGAGGTTAGCACTAGGATAAATTTATAATAAATGGATCTTATTATTATAGCTACACTAATTCCAAAACTTAGCTCAAAACCACTTGATCCCATTGTTATAATTGTATGGATTAAGAGTGAAGTAATAATGAATTATTGAAACTGCTTGAGATGGCCCAAATTAATCAAAAAGTTCTAAAGAATCATACTGGTAGAGGCAGTTGTAACTATGGTTCAAATGAGGTTTAACTCATTTGATTCCCTTTGGGACTTCTCTTTTCTTGATTATCTCTCTTAAATGCTATAAATAGCTACCATTTTGGCCTTTTTAAAGAGACCACACCATATATGGTGAAGCCCTTTTAGACTAATGTCATATTTTTCCTTTGAACATTAATGCAAGTCTATTTCTAAGTTTTGAATAATTTTCTAAGTCTACAAGTGATGTATGGTGATGATAAGTGATAATTATCTATCCTTCCTTCCCTTATACTTTCATGTTTGAGAAAGAGTTCCTAGTCTAACAGGTGATATAGAGTGTAGTCTAGTGTGTAAATATTTTTAAAGTGTATAATTTCCCTCAGAGTGTACAATCTATCCTCTGGTTCATTTGCCTTGTATTGCTACTCACACCTCACCTCTATATTTAAATTCTCATCTTATAACCTATTAAGACTTAGAGACTAGTTTTTATGCCTTATTTCATCAAGGTATAAATATGATGGTCACATGGAAGACATTTTGGTGCATCACCTCCTTTAGATTAGGTTTAATTTATTCATTCTATAACTCTTTTCCCCATGAGTAAGTAATAGTTTATGTGATAAGCATTTCATGATACATTCATAGAGATATCCCTAAAATTTAGAGGCTCATTTTCAATAGAGGTACACCCACATACTTGGAAATGTTCCCATGTTGCCCAAATCTAGAATAAGCCTAAACAACTTCTTCTAGTGTGTAATATTTTGTTACAACAATTCTAGCACTCTTGATGGGACCCATTGTCTTTAAGACAACTTGTCAAGGTGAATGTTGATCTTGACAACATCAACTTCAAATTGGTGTGATAATCAATATTTGGTGACTCCTTAATGGTAAATCTAGCTCAAGGCCATTTGTTTTGTTATAAATATTCCCTCATAATTCATGGTTCTCATTAGGTCATCCTCTACTAGAGCATCCAATCATATTAACCCACCCATTCATCTTAAAAACCCTCTTGCAATTTAGTATCCAGAACCTAATCTACCCTTTTAAGAATGAGTATATTTTACTAGAGAGGAAGAGACTAAAGAATTTAAAGATATTAAATAAGAATACATGGCTATACCTCATGTTTTCCATGCCTTCAATACTAAAAATCTAATTCAAATTTAATTATATGATGCCATTCATCCTAATGCCATGAAAGGTGTGCCCACATTCAATGGTGAGAGTCATGTCACACCTAGTGAGCACATTAGGTATGTGTCTAACTTTTTTATTTTTCATAGTATTTCTTGAGGACACATTGACAATAAACTCCTTGTTATGTCCCATTAAGTGAAGGCTCTTTATTTGTATAGGAATCTAGAAGTGGGATACATCATAGCATGGGACGAGTTTGGATTTTTGTTGACTTCAAAATTTGGAAATGAAAATGGCCATGCTTCTCTCATACATCAATTTAATGTGATAAAAAAGGGACCCAAAGAAATAATGCATGATTTTAAAAAAAGGTTCCAAAAGACTTGGAATAGATTGCCTCCTCTTATGAGACCACCTGCTAACTTTGTGTTCCCTACTTGATATCCATTGGGATTGAAATTAATGTCATGCTTTAATCCATGGGTGTTTCTATCCTCCTTGAAGCATATGAAATTGATATCAAAGATGAAAGTAATATCATCCAAGATGAATTATTTCCATCTAAAGTGTTAATTCCTCCATTATCTCATACTTCTTCTAATGCTCCAAATCTGTCTCAAACTTGTAATTCCAATACCAACTCTAAGGTTTCTCCTAAGAAAGCAAAAAATAATGTTGATTGAAAAGCAAATTTCCTAGCCTTAGAGGCTCAAAATAGGAAATATAATATGCAAAAAGGTACCTATAATAATCCTTATCCCTATAAAAAATAACATGGTCAAAAATATGGAAGAGGAAGAGGCCAATGGTAGCCTAACCCCAACATGCCTGCTAATGCATACAATCTTAACTCTACCACCAATGAAAGGGAGATGGTACTAGTTCATGAAAATTTGGTGCAAGGAAAGATTGGTATTAGGACCAATTCATGGATACAATTTAAAATAGAGAACAAGATCTAGAGGATCAATGAGTAGTTACTCCTCTGCTATCAAATGAGGATGAGGTGATATGCAAGTTAATGAGGATTGGAAACCTTAAGGAGAGATCTTCACCAATTTTCTAGTTGAAGACACTTCTATGATATTTCAAGGAGCCTCTATTGTGGACAATACAAGGGCCAAGAGGAAAGCTTTAGGAGGTTGTAGTAGCATTCCCATAGTTTCATCCAATCCTCTTGCAAGGCAAACAGATATAGCTACAAGTGTGATAGTTCTAAAAACTTATACATCTCAATCAAGCCAAAATACGGTAAGTTCTACTCCTATTCGTCAATCTCCAAATAATTCTCTACATAAAAAATCCCAAGAGAATGTAGGTATGACTTATTTAAACATTTTAGATTATTTTAAGAATACTAAAACATCCATTTCTCTTTGGGATGTTCTTGATATGCCTGATCAAAAAGAACTCCTACAAATGCAATTAAATGTTATCCTTGCTACTATCTCACCCTCAACTCAAATTCATGGCCATGTCTCTCTTAAAAATTCTCATAGTACCATTGTTGAACCATCCACTAGGTCTAAGAAAACTCCACCATTTTACCTCACCCTCATTATAGGTGACAAGTTGGTACATAATTACATAGTCAATAGTGGAGCTTCTACTTCTGTCATGCCCAAAGTTGCAGCTAATTAATTAGGCCTAAAAAATGAGCCACATAGAAAATGGGTCCTTCAATTATATGTTAAACCTATTAAGATATTAGGACTAATAAAAGGCTTTAAGGTTTTCTTTCACGGTTGTCCTAGTTTTCCTATCCTGCAAGACATAGTTGTGGTTGATCTCCCATCCCACTTTGAAATCTACCTATCAAGGGAATTCATAAAAAAGATAGGTGGCTATCTCTCAATTAACTGGTATTTCTTGAAATATATAAAAATATAAGGTCCAAGGTGATAATTATGACACAACCTCTTGCAAGGTTTTATATTAAACCTTACATTGACATAAGTTCTAATTTGAATTGTGTAATTCATGAAAAAAAAGATTCTATTCTAGATGATGGCACTTTCTCCAAGATTAATGGAATTATAGATTTTTTATTTATTAATAAGGTACTAATACTTATGTGAAGGATCCTTATGATCTCATGGATGAAATTAATCTAGGAATATATTATGTACATGGAGTACCAACACCTCTAATTACCAAGGAATAGGGTGAAGGTGATGAGTTGTGGAAGATGTTTCTTGATGGTTGAGGAAGTAAATTTGGTGTAGGGGATAGTGTTATGTTGGTATAACCATCCAAACAATATAATTATGCTTCATACATATTCTATTTTAGTTGTACTTATAATGTGGTTAAGTATGAAAGCCTAATTCATGGTCTTTAATGGGTAAGGAGAAAAGGAATCAAGAATTTACAGGTATATGGGGATAATGAATTTGTTGTGCATCAAGTGAGGAGTGTGGTTTCTACCAATAACCCTTTGCCTAATTCATACAAGCATAGGGTATGGGATTTTCTTGAATAATTCAATGCATTCAATATACAATCAGTCCCAAGGGAGCAGAATAGTCATGTTGATAGTCTAGTTACCATATAATCTCCATTTGATACTCCAACTACCATAAAAGAGGAGGGAAAATAGTATCATATTAAGATCATTATTATACCTCCTATACTTGATAATTAAGTGTCTTATAAAGTTTTTTATAGTGTAAAACACATTACATGCTTCTTACAAAATGAGGCTAAGTTTTCTTCAAGGAATTAAAGGAGGCTCCAAGAATCATTGGGTGATTAGATTATACAACTAAGAACCACTACGATGCCTAAGGATTTGGTGACCTTATAAATTATATTCAATGAGAATGATAAAAATAAGAATGAGAAAGTGAGTATGTCTAAAAAAGAGGATAATTATGAAAGGGTCTTGATCTTCAAGGATAAACTCCTCAAACTAGGCAAGGTATGTTCTACATTAGAAAATCAAGCATTCATTGAGTTGTGTAGAGAGTTTGATGATATATTTACTTGAGAATATAATGACCTCAAATGATTTGATCCTAGCTTAGAGCACCATACCATTAAGTTATAACTTGGAGTTAAACTAGTTAGATAGAAGCAAATACCCATCAAACCCAAGGTTGAGCAACTCATGAGGTTAGATCTTACCAAACTCCTTAAATCCAAGATAATATTTCCCGTCAAGCATTCAACATGGGTATTTAACCTTTTGCCTATTATAAATAATGATGGGGATATAAGACTTTGTGTAGACTTTAGAGATCTTAATAGAGTGTCACTCAAAGATCACTATCCTCTACCCTTAATGCAGCAAATTTTTAAAAGGTTTCCGGTTCTTGAGTCAACATGCCCAAAGGAAAGGGTAGGGGTTGAGGTCTAGTATTATCATCTATTAATATCTTTCAGAAGGTTCATTATAAGGTTTTTACATATTGGATAATAGTTAGTGAGTCTATTTTTATGAAATGACCAATTATTTATATATATATATATATATATATATATATATATATATATATATATATATATATATATATATATATATATATATATATATATATATATATATATTCTTTGGGTTACCTTCTGATAATGAGAGGGGGTGAACCATTTTCATCCAACCTCACTAGGTTATAATTATCATTGGGTTGCACGATTGAGCTAATCTCAATTGTTAGGTGGTAACTCACTTTTGATCCAAAGTTAGGGGAATGGGCATTACCATCTTCTTATTATATAGATGGGTATTCAAGATATAATTATATTTTAGTCAATAATCATGATCAATTTAAGACAATCTTCACTACTAAATGAGGGACTTTTTCTTATAAGAAGATACCCTTTGGTCTATCCAATGTTGGTGCCACATTTCAAAGAGCAATATACATGGGTTTCAAAGTTTTGATCAAAGAGATGATATTGGTTTATAATAATATTTTCTAAAGATGATAATGAACACATGCAACACTTAAGATAACTAGTTGAAATATGTAGGTAGTATGGAGTATCTTTTAACCCAAAGAAGTGCATCTTTACTGTCCATGAAGGTACACTTTTAGGAAAATTATTTCCAAAGATGATTTGACTATTGATCCTGAGATAATAGATGCTATTATAGGCTTATCATTTCCATTTTATAAAAAAGGTCTTCAAAGTTTCTTAGGTAAGATAAATTTTGTAAGGAGGTTCGTACTTGGTTTTGCATATTTGGTGAAACCTATCAAAACTATGCTTGGGAAGAACCAAGTCTTTTCTTGTACCAAATAGGGTAAGAATAGTTTGGAATCCATAAATAAAGCAATTACAAAAGATCTTACTCTTTTTAATCTTTATTTTACTAAATAATTCATGTTGTATCCATTTTCAACCTTGATACTATCTTAGTCATGTTGATGCAAAAGAATGATGAGGGTGTGGAGAAGCAAATTGCATTATTTAGTCAAGGTTTATACGATTATGAATTCAAGTACACCTTTGTGAATAAATAGGTCATTATTATTGTAATAGGACTAAATAATTTTAGACATATGGTTTCAAATAACAATATTCATGTTATGGTCTCTCATCCCAACACCAAAGAGTTTCTTTTGAGCAAGGATCTTAATGAAAAGAGGGTAGGGTAGATCACTAAGGTAATGGAGTATGATGTTGATATCAAAGTGAAAAAATTGGTAAGGGGTAAAGTCCTTTATGAACATATAGCTTAAGATATTCATGAGTCAAATGAGGAGGCTCTATTCAATCATGATTGTTCCCAATCAGTTGGTCCATTGCCTCTAAAAAGTTGGACATAAGATGTGATTAGATTTATCCAAAATGGTGAGTATACTAATAATATGAGTATATCATATAGGAGATATTTTATATTTAAATCCATTCCCTTTTGTCTTATGGATGGTGTGATTTTTAGGAGGGACATCAATGGTGTGCTATTGAGATGTATTTATAATGACTAGTTTGGAGTGTTGCTTGAGAAGTTCCATAATGGGACAATAGGAGGTCATTTCTCTCCAAGAACCATAGCTACCAATATCATGAGGGCAAGTTATTATTGACCTAGCCTCTTCAAATATTGCCATGCTTTTGTGAGAAGGTGTGGACAATGTGCTTTCTTTATAGGAAATCAGAATCATGTAACTCTTCCTTTGAAGCCTATCCACATTGATCAACCTTTCATACAATGGGGTCTTGATTTAATTGGCATGATAAATCCCCCATCAAGTTCTGGTCACAAATGGATACTCATAGCAACTGACTATTTTACAACATGGGTTAGGGCCATAGAATTGAAGGAAGCCAATGAGAATGTTATCTTGGAGTTCTATGAGAGAATCATAACAAGGTTTGGTACTCCTTATACCATTATTTTAGATAATTCTCTTGACTTTATGGGTGTTAAGATAGTTGATTGGGAAAATAGTAATGGCATATTCTTGAGTACTTCATCCAACTATTACCCTTAAGGTAATGTGCTAGTTGAATCTACTAACAAGAACCTGATTAGAATCATCAAGAGAACCTTAGATAATAACCAAAGATATTGGCACACCAAATTGAAGATAACCTTATGGATTCATAGGATAACTCCCAAGAGGTCAATAGGGAATTCTCCTTTTGTCTTTATCTATGGGAGTGAAGCTAGGTTGTCTATCTCTCAGGGCTTGCCTACCTTAGAGTTAGCACATCAACTAGAGTTGATTGAGAAAACTCTAATAGAAGTAAGATTGATATAATTAATGGAGTTTTAAGAGACTAAAGATAAATCTAATCAATCCATAGAGCATCACCAAGTATTCATGAAGAGGTATTTTGACAAAAAGGAAAATCCAAGATCATTTCAATAAGGTGACATAGCATTGAAATGGGATGAAGATAGATCAAAACCAAGGAGACATACCAAATTTGATACCATTTGGATTAGGACATATGTCATCACCAAGTACAAGGAAAATAACTCTTTTTAGTTAGTAAGGATGAAATGAGAAGATTTGCCTATCCCTATGAATGAGATACATTTGAAACCCTACTATTGAGAGTTGAAGGTCTATTTTGTAAATACTATAATAGGTGTGTGTTTCCTTTGTTGTGTGTTGTTTTCCAATAAGTGCTCTTAAGCACATGTGTGTTCCTTGATTTATGTTTTTTTCTTCTTGTTTTCTTTTGTTTTATGTACTATTCAAGGCATTTTTTATGTCAAACCTATTGTATATGTGACTCCATAGCCTAATGGATAGGATTAGACAACTGGTCATGGCATAACAATCATGCCACCCTTGGGATATCACCAAAGATGTTAACCATTTTTACCTCAGGCCAAAATGGGTCAACCCCCTATAATTAGAATATTGTATAGGGTATTTTTATAATGTCATGGCATATGTTGTAGATTATTTGATGTCCTTTCATATGCACTTCTAGTCTTGGTCATGGTCTAGTTTAGTCCTTATGCCATTTAATATCTTAGGAGTCATTTTAGGGTCATATATGCAAGTGGCAGGATTTCATGGGGATCAATGTAGTTAGATCATGGAATAGGTTTGATCATATGTCAATTAATTCATATGAGCTTTCAAAGATAAAGAATTAGATCAAGAACAAGCTTTATGAAGCTAAACCATCATCAAGACATCACATGGAAACCAGAATAGAGAAACTTGCTTGTGCATTTTATAAATATTCTCAAAAATATTCATGTTACCATCATACCATGCATGATCAATGTCCTTAGTGAAAAAATCATGCTCTATAAGTTTTATATCTCGATGAGCCTTCTATCTTGAGATCCAAGCCTTCCAAGTTTAGCTCACCAAGTATAAAGAGCTAGGTTGTATAGGATGTCATCCAAAAATGAATGAACTAGCTCATGTGTGCATTTTTATATTAACTCAAGAAGCCCCCATGAGCCAAAATATTATAGTGCTAGGTAATTATTCATGCCATGAACATTCTCTAAAATTTTCAAGTCCACACGAGCTTTCTAGTTCAAGTTATAAGCTTATAAAGATGGACCTACAACATAAAATATTCATGCTAATGTAAAATTTAAGCTTGAGAAAAACAAATCCTTTTGAGTTTAAATTTTATGATCATGTGAACATCAATGATGGTCACATGAATTTAATTTGATAGGATCATGAACATCAAATTTAATATTGTGAAATAGCCATTAGTTTTCAAATAGTGGGTCCCAATAGATCTAACAGTTTGCATTGCATCGTACATCTTGATCCAATGGTGCAAGATGAGTCAAATAATCAAGGAGCTCAATAAATTAACACTGGCATAAGCATGTGAGGTTTCAAATTGATAGTGGATCCTGAAATCAAATATGGGGCTACCATGTGGTGTAAGCTTGGAAAGATTTGACAAGTTAATAGAAATATCAATGGCTTATGGTTATTTGTATTGACTAGGATCAATGGTACAAGATGGGTCAATATGTCAACAGGTTGAGTTAGATATTGGAGACTAATGAAATTAAAGGTCGATAAGCTAGGGGACTTTAAGGAGATCAAACTCATGACCAAAGTCTAACCAAGGAAATATTTCAAGGATCATCAATCTACCATTAGAGATTGATCAAATGCCATGAAGTGAACATAGTGATGCAGTCAAGTATAAATAAAATAAAGGACCACCATCAAATATTAATATGGATGTCTAGTTCAAATATTTGAGGGTTGTAGTATCATTTTATGACTGTGTTCTCTTTCTTGAAATAAGGGTCCATGCATATATGAATCCTTAGATATTATAGTATCATAATGGTTCTATTTAGACCTATTATAGTCAAGGAACAAAGCTATGTCTTATATAGGTCCTCATCGACATAATGACTATAGGTAAACCAATAGTCTAAGATTGGTTTTCCATCTATAGTATACCTATGAGTGTGGGGGAAAATTTTATCATGATCTAGTTGAAATAAGAGATAACATTTAAAAGTATTCCATAAAATCATACACATAGATCTAAATGGTTCCATCTCCAAGACCAACTGCATGAAAGGGACCCTTCTCTCCACTATGCATGCCACAAAAACCATTTAGGAGTAGTTAGCACTAGGACAAATTTATAATAGATGGATCTTATTTTTGTAACCACATTAATGATACAAATTGTCTTGAAACCACTTTATCCCATTATTGCAAAAGTATGGAGCATGACTGAAGGAATAATGTACTATTACAACTACTTGAGATGACCCAAATCAATTAGGAAGTTATAAAGAAGCATTCTAGTAGAGGTAGTTGTAACTATAGTTCAAATGAGGTTGAAATCATTTTATTCCCATTGGGACTTCTCTTTTCCTACTTCTCTCTCTCTAATGCTATAAGTATATACCATTTTGGCCTTTGTAAAGAGACCACACCATGTATGGCAAAACCCTACTAGACTGATGTCATATTTTGCCTTTTAACATTAATGCAAGTCTATTTCTAAGGTTTGAACAATTATCTAAGTCTACAAGTGATTTATAGTGATGAGAAGTGATAATTTTTTATCCTTCCTTCCCTTATCCTTTCATGTTTGAGTAAGATTTCCTAGTCTAGTAGGTCATATAGAGTGTAGTTTAGTGTGTAAAGAATTTTCAAGTGTATAATTTTCTTTAGAGTGTGAAATATGCCCTCTAGTTCATTTTCCTTATGTTTCTACTCACATCTCACCTTTATATTGAGATGCTCATGTTAAAACCCATTAAGACTTAGAGACTAGTTTGTATGGCTTGTTTCATCATGGTAAAAATAGTATGGTCATGTGGAAGACATTTTAGTGCATCACCTCCTTTAGAGTAGGTTTAATGTATGCATTATCTATCTCTTTTCCCCATGATTAAGTAGTAGTTTAAGTGATAAACATTACACATTACATTCAAGGATCTAGCCCTTCAATCTAGAAGCTCATTTCTAGTATAAGTACACCCACATACACAGAAATGTTCCCATGTTGCCTAAATATAGAAGAATCTTGAACAAATTCTTCTAGGGTGAAATATTTGGTGACAATAATACTCCAATAATTGTAAATATTATCTAATCAGTAACGTATTTCTATTAGTCAAATACAAATTCCAAACACCCAACAAGCATCTAGGTCAAAATAGGTGTTTATGCCATAAAGAGGTGCCAATAACCATTTATTTTTACTCAATAAGTGCCACATATTCAAAGATAGGACCTTGGTCAACATCAATTTCCCTTTATGCAGTTAGGTTGTATAAGTCAGTTGTAAGTCCCTACTCAACCTTAGTAGGCACAATATATTCCATGACATCGTATCCTTCCATCAAAACCTCAACTACCTCAGATCCAAGACCATATATTAAACCTAAACCATAATATTTACCAATAATTCATGTGATATCAAAAACTACATCCCAATATATGGATGCATATTCATGGCTGATTCATCCATCAAACTAATATTCCACAACACTCTACCTCCATTGTACCCTAGTCAAAGTAATCTACCTTTGACTACCCATCCACAACAACAACCAAATGTACCATCAATTTTCTTGGCCCAATAACTACAATAGATGAAGGATGTCATTTAAACCATTCAAATGGGAAAACAAACCAAGAAATTCAAGTTGGATGACATGTGTACATACCTGTTTAACTTGGAGTATCTTCATATACCATTTCCTTCAGGTTATGAACCACTAAAATTTGACAAGTACAAGGTTAAATGAGACCCTAAGGGGCATATAATAGAGTTATTTATCACTTTCCATCTATTTTATTATAATATATCTACCTACTTCTATTTCTTCATAGTCTAGCTAGATATGCTTTGGAGTGGTTTCTCAAGTTGCCAAAAAAATTAGTCTCTAACTTTAACAATCTCTAAGATAAAATTTTGAAAAATTTCTCCTACAATATTGAGCATGATATTTTAGTAGTATATTGAGTTAGGCCTAGAAAAAAATTGGTGAGAGCTTTGTGAGCTATTTATAGATATGGAGAGAACTTTATCCTCACTTCACCCACAACCTACCAGATAAATAATTTTGTAGTTATGTTTACCAAAAAACTACATAGAAAAACATCTTATCACTTTGAGATTTAGTGTGCACACACATTCAAGTAAATCATTAAGAAAGGCATATAGATATAAAAGTACATTGTTAACAAAGGGATTATCAATTTTTATTCCTTAAATTAGAATCAGAGCCAAAACCAAAACTTAGGCCCAGGTTAGAACCCTAGCCTAGCCTAAGTGCAAGCATCTACACTAGTGCAAGCTAAAAACTATGAAAAAACTAACCATACAACTACAACAAGAACATTTTTGGTAATGGAGTAACTAAGTCACAACATATTTAAATGGTACAAACACCATCTACATAGCTTATGTTACCAATGCAACTTATTCTACATCAATAACCTATCTAACAATTATATCTTTCACCTCAACCTAGATCAACTCCTCAAATGTTGCATCCACCAACTTTGAAAACCCCTCCTCCAACAATAAGACCCACTCTTAGAGTCTTTAGTGACCTTGGGGAACCCATTAAAGTAGTTTCTTGCAGACTAGCCATGGCCAAAATGATTAGTTGGCTGATTCTAAAACACTGTCATGAGGGTATACCATATCCCAACTGGTACAAAGAGCATAAGTTCTATGAATACCATTATGTTTATGGAAATTCTATACATTTTTGTGTGTATTTGAAGCATATTATTGAAAATATGTTGGAAAATAGGGAAATCTAGTTGGATAATAGAGCATCTACTTCCAATCAAAACATGGGTATCTATCAAATTTTTTTTCCACAACATAACAATGCTAATAAACAATAACAATAATAATGAATACCATAGCAATAACACTATAAAAAAAACCACAATCATAACAACAATATCATCAATAATAACAACATCAACCAAATGGAAGTAACTAAGGCCAAAATGACCCCAAAAATCAATAGACTTACCATGCAGTTTCACATGACTAAAATAAAGTTGTAGGCATATTGAGGGTGAGCATATATCTACCATTACCATAAATCCTAAACCAAATACAAATATACCAAGACTATTAGATAATATTGTGAATCAATCTACATATGTTGGCAATCCTTCCTTGACCTATGACTACATCCAATCACAACAAAAATCAAGGATTACCATTTCAATACGCTCTATCGATAACTCTTCATTACCCCATGACCATGACCAAGTTCATTGAAAATCAATAATTATCCTCTCTAGACCATCTCCATCATTTTATAATTATAATGGTCTTGTATCTAATGCAAATTGTGTAATCATAACTCAGTGATCTAATATTACCATCCTAGGCCCACAACCTCCTATTAATGACCTTATCCAACCCACTATGTTGGCTAAGACTAAGGTAATCACCACTATCAATGAAAAGATGTATAACATTATGGAAAAACTCTAAAAGACACCTGCACAAATTTCCATCTTATATTTGTTATGTACATCCACAATCCATAAGAATATCGTTATAAAAATCCTAGACCAATCCCAAATGCCAAATGACATAACCCCTAAGAAATTTCAATCTTTGGTTAGACACTTAACCCTAGGCCAATAGTTGACCTTCAAAAAAAGTGATATGCCATCCCTTGTCCCTCTTCATAAAAACCCCCTACACATTGAAGTTGTCATCACATGACACAAATTCAAATGTGTCTTCATAGACAATGGATTGACCTTGAATATTATGTCTCTAAAAATCATCAAGTATCTAGTACATACATTAGTCAACCTTTAGCTAGGGACTATTAATCTCAAGGCCTATGATAATGAAGAATGAGAATCACAAGGAACCATAAGTTTACCAATTATCATTGGGCCTTTGGCCTATGATATAGTCTGCCATGTTCTAGACCTAGACCTATCATACAATTTGCTTTTAGGTAGGCAATGGATACATGAAATATATGTAATTCCTTCAATATTTCACTAGTGTATCAAGTTTCATCACTCATGTATGGAGGTCACTATCCATGGAGATTTGAATCCATATGAGCATTATAAGCATTTGGAGGTTGAATATGAAAATTACAGCTACCATTTTAACCTAGACCCATTACCCAAGAAGGACAAAGATAAAGAGATACTTATTGTATTAATAGAGGCCAATTGTATAGAACCTAATAACCTTGCCTCATCTTCACATATGATTCCTATTGAAATGTCTAATCATTTTACCATTTCAGATAATGGTCCAAGAGGGTATTTTACCCATGACATATTCCATATTGCCTAGCTTCCATAATAGTGCATGGAATGGATATAGAAGGGAAAAGGAAAGCTTCATCATGTAACACCTGATATTTTCACACCTATCACTAGCCAAAAATAAGACCCACTTGTCAATGATGATTCATGGTTATACAATGACAAATTAGTTGATTGATACCAAAGTGAAAAGTATCCTATCCCTAATATGATCATGGATAACCAAGAATATGAAGGCAAAACCTTGATTCAAATCAACAAGGTAATCTTGAACCCATTTCTACAACTAGCTATAATGAAACTTATGGTCTTGGATTTAAACTATTTGGGGGTGACCCCATGTATCTTATTCATGTTCCAATTTGAATGACTAGTGATGGTGATGTCGACAGTGAAGCAAATTTTGATCATGGCATATATAAAGAGTTTGCCAACACCAACTTATTTGTCCCATATACTAGTTGCACCATTATTTTAGTAATCCTACATTCCACTCTTCCCCTTTATCATCCTTAACTTATAGACTAGGACAAACAAGAACCCATAGTACCTTTAGATGAGTTTGAGAATGATGAAGCCTTTTGTAATTTGTTATGCTTAGGACATAATGTTCTATTGGAAGACCAAAAACAAGGGTTTTATATCAAATTGGATCCTACATCATATTTTTGAGAGCAAGTGAATACATTTAGCCAAAAATAAAAGAACAAAGCATTGAGGTCCTAAAGTGAAAACCAATTTGAGGTACTTTTGGACTAGGGTAAAAGTAAATAAAAATTCTAGTCTTTTGGTGGAAATCTATTTCAGGCACCATTAGATGAGGTTGTTCACATTTCCTTAAATGAAGTTCAGGAGACCACCAATGGCAAACTTACTTTTGGTTATAATTTTAGTATAGAAGAATAACTTTCCTTTAATCAAATTTTTCAATAATGTCATACGACATTTTTTACATGGCCATTAATATGATTAGAAGATTTATATTCATCCTATTTATGAGATCTTGATGAACTAGTTCGACTAGAGGACTTTACCATTTATAGCCAAAATTCAAATATTTTTCAACTATTATGCAATATGGCTTGACTCTCCTAGTAGAAGATACTACGGAAGTCAACATCAGGACTTTATATGGCCCAAACTGGATTAATTAGGTGCATCCCTCATTGAGAAAGAATGTGAAGTTTTTATAGCCCTTTTGAGGTATTTTATTGACATTTTTTCATGGGCCTATTTAGAGATGATAGGTTTGGACCCCACCTTGGTTCTACACCATCTCATTGTACATCCTAATGCCAAACCATGAAGTATAAACTACATAAAATGCATCCTTATATTATTGTGTTAGTTAAGAAAGAGTTATAAAAACTCTTGTAAGATGCATCTAACCAATCGAATATTTAGAGTGGATCTCAAACATTGTGCCTATTAGTAAAAAGCTATAAGGGATCACAATATACACTAATTTTAGAGACAACAATAAGGCCTACCATGAGGATGACTTTACTCTACTGAATATCAATATGTTAGTTGACTCCACAGCTGGGTATGAAATGATTTCCATCATAGATGGATTTTCATGATATAATCAGATAAGGATTATGCCAAAAGACCAACACAAAATAGTGTTCACCACCCCTTGGGTAACATTTTACTACCAGGTTATGTTTTTTGGCCTCAATAATGTTAGGGCCACATATCATAGAGATATGATCATTATATTTCATGATGTGATGCATGATATTATTGAAGACTATGTTGATGACATATTGGGTAAATATAAAACTCATTAAGATCATCTAGTCATACTTAGAAAGATATTTGAAAGAATTTATGAGTACAAAGTTCAACATAATCCCAAGAAATATGTCTTGGTATCACTTCAATATAATTAGTAGGCTTGATTGTGTCTTGTCAAGGCATTAAATTTGACCTTACCAAGGTACAAACCATTATCAAGATGCCTCCACCTTACACTTTGAATTAGTTCCATAATTTTTAGGAAAAAATTAATTCTATCAAATGCTTCATTTCATAGTTGGCCAATAAATGCCATCATTTCACTCATTTATTGAAGAAAGGTGTTACATTTCTTTGGGATGAAGAATGTAAGAAATCATTTGTGCACCTGAAGGAATATCTTGCCAATCCACTTGCTTTGTTACCACCAATGCTAGGAAGGCCATTTCTTCTATACTTATATATCACTTACAATGCCCTGGGGGCATTTTTAATTCAACATGATGAAAATGGGAAAGAACATGCCATGTTCTATCTAAATTGTACACTGGTAGCATATGAACATAACTATATGCTAATAGAAAAGATTGTTGAGATATGGTCCTTGCAACCTATAATTTATGTCATTTATGCTTAACAACAAGACCATAGTCATTACCAAAGTATATCCACTCAATTATTTACTATCAAAGACAACTTTATAAGGATGTATGGCTAAGTGGATCATACTATTGAGTGAGCTTGAAATTGAGTATGTCAATCAAAAGGCCATAAAGGGATAAGTACTTGTAGACCAGCTTGTTGAAGCTCCCCTTTCATATACCAAACCACTCACTTTTTCATTCCCATACGAGACCATCATGACCATCATAGAAACATCTCCTAAGGAATAACACTTGAATATTTATTTTGAAGTGTTATTCGCATCTCATAGATTAGGGGTAAGCCTATTATTTATTACACCACAAGGGGATCTTATTACCAAATCATTCCATATTAGCTTTCCTTGTACTAATAATGTTTTTGAATATAAATCACTCATTACAAAGCTTCATCAAGTAGTATAATGAAACTATCAACATCTCATGGTTCATGGTGATTCTTAATTAATTATCAATCAGGTTACATACCACTTTTAGACTGAAGATGCTAAGTTAGTACCATATAAGTCCATGGTAAACATTCTAAAATATCAAATTTCCCAAATTCAATTTGAAACATACCTAGATTTAGTAATAATACAATAGATGCCATGGATACCATTGGTTATTTAATCCACATCATAAATAAGGAAAAAATACTATTAATTCTTCATTGAACATCTTCTATCACTTTCTCATGAACCTTCAACCATCGTAATGATTTGTGATATTATTGGTCCTAGTTCTATTTTTCATTGAAACCTATATAAATACCTTCATGACCATGTCCTTCCACCTAACCTTTCATATAAACAACAAAATTCCCTTGCACACCAAGCCTCTCGATATACCCTACTTGGCCCAACCCTTTACCATATAATATATGATGGAGTTTTGATTCATTTGTTAGGTTCATAAGTCATATTAGCATTGAGAGAAGTTCTTGAAGGAGTATGTGGAACCCACACTAGTAGGTCCATTCTTACCAAAAATATCTTGTGTACTAGTTACTATTAGCCAACTATGGAAGCAGATGTAGTTGTATATGTAAAAATATGTGAAAAATGTTAGAGGCTTGCCAATTTGATTCATTATCTAGCTAGAACACTCAAACCAAAGCTTACACCATGGCCATTTTCAATGTGGGGACTTGATCTCATTGGGAATATTAACCATACCTCCTTAGATGGCCATAAACACATCCTTACCACCACCAAGTATTTTACTAAGTGGGTTGAAGATATACCCCTCACTTATGTGACTAGAAAACATATTTCCAAATTCATCTTCAACCATCTCATTTTCCACTATGGTATCCCATCCAAAATTATATCTGATAATGGAAGATCATTTAATAACAAGGATGTCAATGCACTCTATGTTGAGTTTAATATCACCCAACATTTTTCAACCACATATTACCCAAAAGGTAATGGGAAAGTACAAGAATATAATAAGACCATTAGCAATATTATTATAAGGATTATCAATGTTGTTGGCTGAGATTGGCACCTACAGATCTTCTACACCCTTTGGTCATACCATACTAATTACCATAATCTAATAGAAGCCACACCATATTTTTTCATCTATGACACTAAGTCCATCCTTCCCATTGAGGTCAACTTACCTTGTCTACATATCTCATTGAAACACATCCTACATGATGAGGATTATATATTAGTTTGACTATAAGAACTAGAGTTACTGGATGAAAAATGCATGGATGTTGTAAACAACCTTTAAGCATATCAGAATTAGCTATGTGGTTAGTATAACTGAAGTTTCAAGCATAAAGAGTTCAAGATTGGTGATCTTATCATCAAATAAAACTATAAGAACACCATGGCTAAAAGAAGAAGAAAATAAATTTCAAGCGTAATTAGATAGGCATTTATGTCATTGTTGTTAATTATGGATCTGGAGCTTACAGGCTTATTGCACCAGATAAAGATGAACTTGATGAGCCTATGAACATAATACACCTCAAGTGTTATTTTGTTTAAAAAAATTGAGGTATTGTCTATGAGGATCATTTACATTGTATTGTACTATCACTTTCCTTGTATTATACCATATACCATTTTTTACATACTTTAACTATTGATTGAAGTTGTTTTTACCCTCCCACCCCACCCCTTTTTTTCTACCTTGGTTCTAATTAATTGGTTCTTTGAGAACCTTCAATGAGGTGATTTAGATAAATTTTTAGTAGTTGATTCAATTTTCACACAAAGGTAGTATCTTGGACTAGTATGATAGTGGTTTGGAAAATTACAATCTTCATTATTGTCACATTTTGTTTCATCCCTAGTGTTACTAATTATAACTACTTTTGGAAAATTATTATCATTGACCCATGTCATTATTTCATAATTATAACCACCTATGGGAAACTTAGGATCAACACATATATCATTCATTACTAAATCACCTTTCCATTACTATTTATATACTATGTTATTTGTATAATTCCCAAACTTATTACTACCTAGTTGGAGTCTTCCATTGTAAGATAGAACTAGAATGACTTAAGGTCTCATTCAAGACTATGTAGGCAATTATTAATTCATGTTGAGGTCATCTTAGTCACCCTTTTTCCAAACTCTTTCTATTTTTTTATCAAATTAAGCCATTTTCTCACCATTTTGTCAGAAACCTAAGCCATGATCTCATGATTTGTCCAAAAACCTAAGCCATGATCTTGTTGTCTTACAAGTAACCTAAGCCATGTTCTTTCCATTTTATGAAAATTTAAGTTGAATGCTATCATTATTTTGTGAGTAACCTAAGCCATGCTCTCATTATTTTTATAATTAGACTATTTTATATCTTTTCATTCTCGATTGAGTTGAGATGTCTCAAAAATCCCAAAAACATTTAAAAAATCTAGAAAATCTTAAAAATCACAAAATCATGAAAATTGGCTTAGAATTTCCACATGAGATGTAAAGCCACCAAAATTTTATAGGATGGGCCATTTTATCTACTCAATTTTATTTTTAGATCATCTTGGTCTTTTCCCTCCCATTTATAAGAGAATTACATCAGCCTGAGATTCACATAGACTTGTAGGCAACACTTGGATAAATGGGGTATTTCAAGTTAGTTTAACTACACTTTACTTTATTTTTTGACCACTTATTTGCATTAAGGATATTTGGAATCCTAAATATCTCATGAGTAACCACTTATCTTTTAGTTTCCCCATCCTTATTGGCCTTATCCATAAGCTCTCAAAGTTTTTCAAGTTTATGTTGTGAGCATTGTATATCTGAATTTGATACACTAATGACCTCTTGGATTCATCTTACACTCTCACCATTTTATGAGAAACCACTTTTAATGCTCTCACCATTTTATTAGTTATTTACACTCTCACCATTTTATGTGCCTATTCTCTTTCTTTACCTTAGATGTTAGTAAGAATTATGAACTTAATTCATATGTGAGCACTTTTTTATTGCCTTTTAGTGTGGTTTTAGCCTAAATCATACTCTTGCACGTATGTAATGTATTTGTGTCGACATTTTCATGATTTTGAAATGTCATCCCCTCTTTTCTCATACACTCTCCCTTTTATGAGACCACTCCTATTCTCCTTTACATATTAGATCATGGTTTATAAATAATCATTTTCTATTATCCCTTATCTTGGGAAAAATACATTTGGCTTGAAGTTCATGTTGGATATTGAGTCTATAGAACTATGTAGGCAACATCTATTTTCCTAGTGCATCTAGAGTCAGGTTGGCTACCCCTTCTTTTTCTTTTATTTCCCTATTTTGTCTATTTGTTTTGTTGTCTTCTATTACCTAGGGGAAATGTTTATCATCTTGTTTGAGTCATTGTTTCCCTATAGCCTATGGGAAACCTTGTGCCATTTTTTATTGCATTTTTGTGCATGCATCATTTTTATATAGCTTAGGGGTTGTAGACACCAAAAAATGGCCACAACTAGCCTTTAACCAGACTTTAGACTGATTCCTACCAACCATTACAAATTAAGCTTAGAAACTACTAAACATTCAAAATTTTCTTGCACATAATTCATCAATACTTGAAAATGTGTTGAGAAATCCCTAATTAGGGTATCCTGTTATATGTAATAAAAACCTCTCATAGATTCATCCCTAATAATCCTGTGGCATTGCAATAGTCAATTTGGTTTATCAACTTATTAAGTGGGGCACATGAGTAAATATCAAATCTTGAAAGAGGTAAATGGCTAATCATAATTAATTAAAAAGCTAAAAAAATTAAATGCCTAGTTGAATTATCTATGTGCAATTAATGAATAACTAAAAAATAAAATTAAAAAAACAATTATCCTAGCCTTTCATCATGACTTTTGTGAGTTGTCAAGCTATTTTGAAATATCTCGTTTTGGAGACCCATGCCTATTCATTGAAAATAATTATTAGTTGAAAACTATTAACTCTATTGGGGTTATATTTGACAGACCTAGGTTAGGTTTGAACCCATTCCATGTTTAAACTACACCTTAACTCACCTTGGGTTGGGGTTAGTTCATAAGCCTATGAATACAAGTCCTTGCATATTGAATCCTAATCTTGGATATTATAGAGTTATAATGAAATTTTTGTTGCATGAGATTCATATCAATATTTTTATTATTCTAAAATCTTGAACCAAGATACCTGAAGCCACACCAAATACAATAGTACCAAGGAGATGAGGAGCCAACAAGCTTCATTTGCCAAAGACTCTTTGAAGCACAAGCCAAGTAAGCCACTCAACAATGCATTTGGAGATCTCAAGGAAGGTAAAGGATTTGTTTTCTTTTGCATTTTAGATGTGATTTCATTTGTATTTTTTTACTAAGCTCACAACTAAGATATAAGCTTGGAGTGTAAGTGTTAGTGTGTTTACTGAAGATTTTATTTCTTAAACTAACATGTTACTAACCTCCCTTCTTGGATTCCTATGATCACAAATGGCACCCCTAATGGGACTTTATGGAGCATCTCATACATGAAAGGAGACTAAAATGTCTCTCTTAGTTTCTCTATTGAATGCTTGCTAATCTTAAAAACTCAATTTTTACCTTTGTTTTTCACGTATTCTATTTTTTAGTGACACTCAATTTTACATATAGATCGATGTTAATCTTGATAGAACTAACATTGATACTATCAAAATTAGTGTTGATCCACTCAAGACTAACACTGACACCTGTGTATAGAATAGGACATGGAAAAAATGTGTTTGACAATTTGTTCTTGAGCTTTTTATTTTTCATTTTGTTCTTAACATCATATATATCATTTTGATTGAATATTTTTGTATAGGACTTAATCTTATTTGTTTGTTTTATATTCATTTTGATAACCATACTTCTATGAGAAAATGTATTCTATATTTCTTTATTTTTTAGGTAGGAAGGAATTGATGTTATTCCCTGTCGATCGATATCGATTTATATACATCGACATTGATCCCTACATGCATTAATGATGATCTCTATAACAAAAAATAGAGAAAACCCTAGAGCTTGTTTTAAAATCTTGTTTTACCATTCATAAAAGTGCTTCAAGGTAGGAAAAAATACTCTAAAAATTGTAGGAGATAGGTTGGAAAAGGGCACAAGTTTGAAAGTGTTTTAACTCTTAAACATTTTATTTGGGGCCTAAAAAGAATCTAATTTTTTTTATGCTTAGTTGATTTGTGAAAGTTTTTGGAAGTTGTTCAACTAAGGCTAAGGGGCCAAATTTCATAAACATTTCACTTTGATGAATTAAAATAAACATTCACACTTAGATTACATAATCTTAAGAGTGTTTTTTTTATGCTTGTTCTTTCAAAGTTGTTTATTTTCATAAAATGATTGATGTGTGTATTCTCTCCCCCCATTAGGTAAATTGAATGACCAAAATCATTATTTATTTGCATTTGTGCCTTATATAAAGGCATGAAAAGAATGTTGTTAAGGCTCTTCCAAAATACATATGGTTTGGGTGATCTAAATGAGACCTTAAAATCTTTTCACTTGACTTTTATTTTCATGCAATTTGGCTTGTGAGCGAGAGTTCATTACCTCCTCATGGGTTATCTAAGGCAGTGTTGACCTAGGAATTCATCTCCCACCATCATTTCAACCCCATTCCATGGTGGGGTATATAAATTGAGGTCAACTTACTAGTATTTTTATTTGAGTGGTTAAGTAAACTCCATTAGTAAGATACTACCTCAGACCATAGGGACAACTTGAACATCACACTATACTAAGAAAGCAATAAATGTAGTGGTTGTGAAAAGGACAATACCTTTTCATAACAAATTGGTTGATGTAGATATAAATAATGTGATCATATATTTTGTTAGCCACACTTGGGACCATATATAAACATGCAAAAAAATGAAAGATTAGAATAACCCCACTTGTCAAATACATACTATTGATGCAGGGCGAGTAGCCAAAAGTTCCATGTCACTTTATAATCTCTTGAGAGAAGGGGGTGTAAAAACCCTACTTATTCATGCACTTTTATTTTCATATTAACACTTAAAATCTTCTAAATATCATGTATATAGAGAGAATTTGATAGGAATGTATAACCTTGTCAGTGTTAGGATCTAGGTCATTACACTTAAGTGTTTGTCATTTTTATCCTTTATTACATGATTTTTTAGTTTAAACTATCTATTTTTTTTTATGCTATGTCAAAATGAATTTTGTGTCTAAATAACTCTATTTTTTGAGGAGGTTTTATGTCATCCATTTAACACCATATTTTTTACCTTAGACTTTTGATAGATCTTTATGTGTGTGTGTCACTTGATTGGAAAGAGTAACATTACACTACCTAATCCATTTAAAGTTTTATGCCTTGGAGTCTTGAAACAAAGCATCAATTTCATATTTAAAATGTGATAACACCATTATGATACTCAAATAATTTCATAGACTTGTTTTTCTTGTGCCAATTTTCCAATTTCAAAACCAAGCTATGTGTGCCTTTTGAATGTTTGTATAGAGTCATTATGCTATTCACCTTTGTCTAGCTTATTTCTTATTTAAAGAAGTCTAGTTTCCTAATTTTAGTTTTTACCTAACCTTTCCAAGTTTAAATTCAAACATCGATTGACTTATGTTTCTTCTTTGTGTACTTTGGTCTTAGACACTGATATTTCTCTTTTGGGTTGTGTAACTTAGGTTAATTCTTTAACCACTTTGAAAACATTATTTGTGCCTAAATTTGGGAGAAATAGCCTATCTTCTTTGTGATTTTTATTTCAATCCTTATACCAATTGATGAATTTTATGTCTAAATTCAAATGCCTAGTCTATGTTGAAGTGTTTCAAATTTGTAAGATTAAATCTCACCTTTTATTTAAAGTCTAGCTTTTGTGCTTGTTTTGCCAAAAGTTATATAATATGCCTATTTTAAGCCTAGATTTTGACATCATGTTTGTCCAAAAGACCTATATTTTTTTTTCTTATATTAGACTTATTTGGAACACTTTGAACCTAGATTTTGGCATTTCATTTTTAGTTTATCCACTTGACCTTTTGTGTGAGATATTTAACATTAGATATTTGATGTTAGATTGTTTTGTACCAAGTTTTAGCATAAACCCTTTTGGATATATAACTCCATCCTTTAACTAAGTTAGACCAAGTTCAAACCTTTTGTCTTTTGGATATTATTTTTTAGAGTTTATAAAACTCTAGGCCCTTTGTCATGAAACATTTACCATTGATTTGAATATTTCTCACTATACTCATAGTGGATCCATATAAAATTTAGGATATGGTAATGTGGTCACACAATATAACTTTATTCAATACCCTTATGGTGATGATGTAGTTTATGATAGGGATATTTATCCACCTTATAACTTAATTGGGGGAACAAAGCCAAGATATTTTTCCCTATTATTCGGTCAACATGCCTCGATACTCAAATTAAGACCAAGAAAAAATAGATTAGTACTTATCTATCATATTTTCAATTGTATAACAAGTTCAAAAACAATCATACTATGTTTTGGGGAAATTGTGGTTGAGATGGAAGTTCAATAATCAATTTCCCTAAAACTTGCCATATATTCAGTTGTAGAACAAGTTTAATAATCATATCCTAATACATTTATGCATATTCTTAGTTAATTCCCTATACAAACCAACATTCCATAACAAACCATGCCTCCATTATACCCCAATTAAATTAATCCACTTTTGACTATCCAACTTCCACCTCAAGCCAATGTTCCATCCAATTTACTAGCACAAGAATTATATAAAATGAAGAATGTAATTTCCACCTTCTAGGCTGGAAAATAAACAAATAATTTTAAGTTGGATGATGTGTGTCCCTACCCCTTCAACAAGGAGTATTTGCAAATACCATTTCCTCCAAGGTATAAACCATCAAAGTTTAACAAGTATAAGGGCAAAGGCAACCCAAAGGCCCATTTGATAGAATTATTTATTGCTTGCCAACCAATGGCCTACAGTGACATATAAATCCTAATGTTATTTCTAAGGAGTCTAGTAGGACAAGATTTGGAATGGTTTTTGAAATTACTTAAAAATTCAGTATCTAATTTTGATGACCTTTTAGACAAGTTTGTGTAACACTTCTCATATAATCTCAAACATGAAATTTCATTGTTAGATTTAATGCAAGCCAAATAGAAGGTTGGTGAAAGTTTTATGAGTTATCTACAAATATGGATATCATTTTCCATCCATTTCACTCATAGTATACCAAACAAGTAATTAGCTATTATATTTACCAAGAATTTACACAATGAGATATCTTACCATTTAGAGCTACAATGTTCAAAAAATTTCAAGGAAATCATTGACAAAAGGCTTATTCATAAAAAAATGCCCTTATTAACAAAGGTATTATCAAGCTTACCTCATTGAATTAGAACTAGAATCAAAACCAAAATAATGGCCAAAATTAAAACTAAGTCCAAGTGTAAGCATCACAACTAGCACAAGTTAATAATTATGATAAATTCAAGAAATTTAATAATAACAAGAATGTTGTTGGAAATGGATTAATAAAGTCATGACATGTAAAAATGGTGTAAACACCATACACTTAGCCTATACCACATATGTAAAGTACTCCTAACAAAAAACCTCTTCATCAAGCACAACCTTTATAGTAACCTAGACCATCACAACAAATAAAACAACCTTTACCTTTGTAACCCCTCCTCTAAGGAGAATTGTACCTACTCATCACATCTTTAGTGACTTTGGATAACCCATTAAATTCATGTTTTTTAAACTAGCTACCACTAATCTAATTAGTTGGCTTATTCCAAGGCATTATCTTGAGGGCATTCCTTATCAAGATTGGTAGAGGTAAAATGAATTATTTGAGTACCATCAAGTTAATAGACATAATTTATGTCATTGTGTGAAAACTAAACATTTGATCTAGAATATGTTAAAAAACTAGGAGATAAAATTGGATAATGGGGCTTCTACATATAATCACAACCTTGGCATCTATCAAAACCCCTTTCTATAACATAAAAACCAACAAAAACAATAACAACAAAGGCCATTATAATAATAAAAACAATATCAGTAGTAGTAGAACCAACATCAACCAAATGGTTGGAACTAAGGTCATAACAACACCAATAACCAATAGATTTACCAAGTTGAACCTAAAAACAACCAAGTTGTATGCCATATTGTAAGAGTTCACACTTCTACCATCTCCATCAATATAAGACCAAGTATCAATTAAATAAGATCATTTCTATCTAATTCCAATCAACCAACCAATGATGGTGATCCTTCCTTGACCTAAGACCACATACAAGCATACCAACAAGAAAGGATTACTACTTTTGGACCTCATACTAATAACTCATTATTGACCCATGAGCATGCATAAGTGTATTGATAACTATGACTTATCCTATCTAGCCCCCTCCACCATCATTTTCTAGTATCAATGGTCATGTATCTAAACCTGATTATGTAATCACAACTTGATGATTAAAGATTACCATCCCAAACCTACAACCATTTGTCACTCCACCCATCTAACCCACCATACTGACTAGGAATAAACCATTTACCACTATGAATGAAAATATGTTTGACATTATGAAACAACTTCAAAAAATACCCACACAAATCTTCATTTTGGATTTGTTTCATACATCAACCATCCATAAGAACATCTTTATAGATTTATTTGTCCAATCACAAGTTCTAAATTACATAAGCGTAGATAGATTTTAAGCTTTGGTTGGAAATCTAGTCCCAATCCATAAGTTATGTTTTGACCAAAGTGATATGTCATCCCTTGGCCCTTTATGGAATAATCCATTATACATTGAAGTTGTCATAACATGACACAAAGTGAAATGTGTCCTCATAGATAATGGATCAAGCCTACATATTATGTCTCTAAATCTCATCAATCTTCTTGGATACATGATAGTTGATTTCTAACCTAAAATGATCATAATTAAGGCCTATGACAATGAAGAATGAAAATTACAAGGCACCATCATCTTGTCATTTATCATTGGGCCCTTGATTTAAAATACACTATAACATGTGTTAGACCTTGATTTTTCATATAATATGATTTTGGGTAGACCTTGGATATATAAAATCCATGAAATCCCTTTTACATTGCACCAGTGTATCAAGTTCTCCCATTCAAGCACGGAGGTCATCATTCACATAAATTTTCAGCCATATAAACATTATAATCATTTAGAGATTGAGTATAATATTTTTAAATACCATTTTGGCTTGAATATGGTTCCTAAAAAGGATAAGGGAAAATAAATTATTTTTGATTCACTAGAGGCTAATTACATTAAACTAGATACACTAGATTTATTTTCCCACATGTTGCCTCCTAAAATATTCAATAACTTTATTATTATGGCTAATGGCCAAGGATAATATCTAACCCATAATACATTCCACATTACCAAGCTTCCATAGAATCCAAATTCCTATGGAAGACCTAAAGCCAAACCAACTTGCATGGAATGGCAATGAAATAGAAAAGCCAAAATGTATAGTCTAGCTCCTATCATTTTCACACTAGCCACTGGCCAAGAACCGAATTTTATTGTAAATGATGAATCATGGATATACAATGACAAACTAGTCAATTATTACAAGAATACCAAGTATTCTATTCCTAATAAAATCATAGAGAATCATGCTTATGAAGGAGGAGGTCTTAGATCAAATCAGTAAAGAATGCTTGAGCTAATTTATACCACTCAGTATAAAGGAACTTATGGTCTTGGATTTAAACTAATTGAGGGTGACCCCATGTATCTTATTCATGTTCCAATGTCAATGACTAGTGGCAATGATGATTAGAGTGAAGAAATTTTTGATCATAGCCCTTATGAAGACCTAGCCAATACCAATCTATTTGACACTCATGCCATTTATACCCTTAGACTAGTCATTTAAAATAATCCACTTCCTTTATATCATCCTCAAATTATATAATGGGACTAACAATAATATTTGGTTCCTGTAGATGGATTTGAAAATGATGAGGCCTTTTCTAATTTTCTAGGCTTGAGAGACAATGTTTTATTGGGAGACCACAAACAAGGGTTCTCAATCAAGTTGGATCTAAAAACCTATTTTGGAGAATGTGTGAACACCCTTAGACTTAAAGAATTGAATAAAACATTGAGGTCCAAAAGTGAAAACCTCTTTGAGGCACTTTTGAACCAAGGAAAAAGTAAAGAGAAAGGATAATCTAGTGGTGAAAACCTATTTCAGGCACCATTAGATGAGAGTATTCAACCTTCCTTAAACATAGCTCAAGAGACCACCAATAATGAACTTGCCTATGTGTCCAAGTTTAGTAATTAAAAAAAAAAAAAAAATTGATCGAATCATCCAAGAATTTCTAACTATGTTTGTCACATGACCATACCTACCATTAGGAGATTATGATTCATCTTGCCTAGGAGAAATTGAAGAGCTAGTCCAAATAGAGGAATCTACCATTATAGGCCAATTTAAATATTTTCCAACCATTTTGGAAGATGGTTCAACTTTTCTTGTAGAGGACCCTAAAAAAGTTAACATTAGAACTCTAGATGACCCGAAATGGATCAAATTAGGTGCATCCCTCACTAAGGAGGAGTGTTACATATTTACAGCCCTTCTAAGGGAATTCTCAGATATATTTTCCTAGGCCTACTTAGACTTGTTAGGTTTGGACCCCACCTTGGTTGGACACCACCTTGTGGTACATCTTGATGCATAACCTATGAAACAAAAATTATGCAAGATGCATCCTCATATTTATGTATTGGTGAATAAAGAGTTGAGGAAAATCTTAGAAGTGAAATATATTTGATTGATCAACTATTTAGAGTATATATTGATTATTGTGGTAGTTAGTAAGAAGATAGAAGGAATCATAATTATCACTAATTTTAGAGACAAACAAGGCTTGTCTCAAGGATGAATTTCCTCTACCAAACATTTACATGATTTTTAAATCCACAATGGGATATGAAATGATTTCATTTATGGATGGCTTCTTAAGATATAACCATATTTGGGTTGTGCCAGAAGACCAACATAAAAAACATTCACCATTCTTTGGTGAACATTCTATTATCAAGTTATGTCATTGGGTCTTAAAAATTCTACAGACACATACAAAAGAGCCATGACTATCATATTTCATGATATGATGCATGACATTATTGAAGACTACATCAATGACATATTAGGAAAATTAAAGACCAAGGCTGATCATCTAGTTACACTACAAAAAATATTTGAGAGACTACATGAATGCAATGTCCAAATCAATCCTAAGAAGTGCATTTTTGTAGTTACTTCAAGAAAAAATGTAGGCTTCATCATGTCTCATAGAGGTATTGAAATTGATCCAACCAAAGTACAAGCCATAATAAAGATGCCAACACCATCCAATTTGATTTAAATTCATCATTTTAAGGGAAAAATATAATCTATCAGATGCTTCATTTCTCAATTAGCCAACAAATTCCACCCATTCACGTACTTGCTAAAGAAGGGTGGCACATTTGATTGGGATGACGAATGTCAGAAAAATTTTCAACACTTGAAGGACTATTTTATAAATCTACCTATTTTGTTGCCTTATATGTCAAAAAATCGATTCTTACTATATATATCTACCATAGATAAGGCCCTAAGAGTAATTCTTGCTCAACATGATGATAATAAAAAATAATATGTAGTGTACTATCTATGTTGTACACTAGTTGCATATGAGCATAACTATACTCCCATTGAAAAATATTGTTTAGCTTTGGTCTTCATAGCTTAGAAACTCTAAAATTACATGTTAACAACAAACCATAGTTATTTCAAAATTAGATCTGCTCAAGTATCTACTATCTAAAATATATTTACAAGGCCACATGGTGAAATGGATCATGTTTCTCATCAATTTTGAGATAGAATATGTCAATCAAAAATACATCAAGGGATAAGTAATTGAATATCATCTTGTTGAGACTCCCCTTTTAGATATAAAAATACTAAAATTCTAATTCCAACCATTATGACCATCATTGAAACACCTCTTGAAGAGCAACATTGGAAGCTATATTTTTATGTGTCATTCACAACACATGGATCAGGGGCCGGACTTTTGTTTATTACACCATGGGGGATCTTATCCTTAAATCATTTAAGATTATTTTTCTATCTACTAACAACATGGATAAATATGAATCACTCTTTATAGGACTTTTTCAGGTAGTATAATGGAACATTCAACATCTAAAGGTTTATGGTGATTCTCAGTTAATCATCAATCAGGTTACATACCATTTTTATACCAAGGATGACAAGCTGGTACCATATAAGGCTATGGTCAACAATCTCAAACAGCAAATTATGAATATATAATTTGAACATATACCAAGGGATAGTAATATAATATTATATGCCATGGCCACCATTAGATCTTTGATTTGTCATATACACATGGCAAAAGAATATCAACTTCTCTTTGAAAATATTCTAGCACCAACTCATGAAACATCAACTATCATATTGATTTGTGATATTTTTTGTCCCATCTCTATATGGTATTCAAACCTTTATTCCTATCTTCATTATTGTATTATGACACCAGACCTATCTTGTAAACAATTTGAGGCCTTTATCCACCATGTCATATGTTATATCTTACTCGAAACAACCCTATACTACTACAACTTTGATGAAACTCTAATTTGTTGTTTAACTTAGGTATAATAAATTTAATAATTACTATAAGCTCATGAAGTAGTCTATTGAGCCCACACAAGCAATGTCATCCTAGAAAAAAATATCCTACAAACCAGGTATTATTGTCCAACTATGGATGTAAATACAACTGCATATGTTAAAAAGTGAGACAAATGTCAATGGCATGCCAATCTAATTCATGCCCTGACCAAAACTCTAAAAACAATGCTTACACCATGGTTATTTGATACTTGGGGCCTCAATCTCATTGGGAAGATAAACCTCACCTCATCCAATATCCATAAACACATCCTTACCACTACCGAGTATTTTACTAAGTGGGTTAAAACTATACCCCTAACTTACGTGACTAGAAATCAAATTTCCAAATTCATATTCAACCATCTAATTTTCCATTATGGTATCCCATCTGACATTATATTTGATAATAGTAGATCATTCAAAAACAAGGATGTCAAATCACTATATGTCAAGTATAAAACTTTTCAACATTTTTCTACCACATATTACTCATAAGGTAATGGTTAAGCAGAAGCGTCTAACAAAACCACTGTCAACATCCTTAAAAATATTTTCAATGATGTTGGTTGTGATTTGAACTTCCAAATATTTCATGCCCTTTGGGAATATCGTACCAATTATCATACCCCAATGGGAACCACTCCATATTCACTTATTTATGAAACTGAGTCCATTCTTCCCATTGAGGTTGAGTTAACTTATTTGTGCATCTCTTTGAAGCATGTATTGGATGATGAATCTTATCATTTAGCTCACCTAAAAGAGATATAATTATTCGATGAGAAACACATGGATATAATCAACAACCTTTAAGCATACCAAAATTGAATTTGTGGTCATTATAACCAGTGGGTCAAACATAAAGAATTTGAACTTGGTGATCTTATAATTAAATAAAACCAATAGAATACCATGACTAAGAAGAAAAACAAAGGTAATTTAAAACCCAACGAAATTGGCCCTTTCATCATTGTTTCAACATATGGTATTGGAGCATACATGATTTCTACACTAGATGAGGATAAACTTGATGAGCTAATGAATATTATACACTTTAAGCATTACTTAGCTTAAGAGACCTATTGTATTATCTATGAGGCTTGTCATTATTTGTACCATAATATTGACATTATTATTTATACCATACCATTCTACCATGCCTTTTCTATCAACTGAGTTATTTTCAACTTCCCTACCCAACCCTTTGACCTTAGTTCCATTCCAATGGTTCCATGACAATTTTTTAGCATCAAGTTTTATCAATTGTTTTAGTATTCTAGATAGAAAAGTATTTTGGAACCTTATGATAGTGGTCTGGCATTTTCATCCTTCATTTTTTGTTCCATTTTATACCATGTGGGCTTGATTATAACTTCCCTTGGGAAAATTAGTGTCTCATTATCATGCTACTAATTATAACTTCCTATGGTCAAATTAGTATCATTAACCTAGGCCATTGTTTCTTAATTATAACCACCTATGGGTAAATTAGAAATAATAATTATTTATCATGCTTTGAAGTAACACCTTGCCATGCATATACCATATTATGCCATTTGCTTACTTTTCTTATTTTGTTTGAATTTGCTACTCCCTAGTCAGATTTCTACACTATAAGGTATAACTAAGATGACTTGAGGTCCTATCTAGGGACTATATAGGCAACACTTGATTCATTTTGAGGTCAAATTAGTCACTCATAATGCATGATCTCACAATTTTATGAGCAACTTAAGCCATGCTCTTACCATTTTATGAGAAATTTTAAGTTTGAACTCTCTCACTATTTTGTAATCTTGGACCATTAAATATATCATCGTTCTCAATCATGTTGAGATACATTGAAAGCTACAAAAATATTTTAAAAACATATTTGTAAAATCCTAAACATTGACCATTTCTTTGCCTTAGATTCTGGGATCCCTAGCTATCTCACAAGAAACCACTTGCTATCTAGTTTCCCTATCCTTATAGGACTAGCATCCCATGCTCTCACGATTTTGTGAGACCATTCCCATTTTCCACTACGATACCCATCATGTTTTCTCTATCATAATTCTTTTCTATCCTATATCTTAAGATAACTACATTTGGCCTAAAGGTTTCTTTATATATCATCTCCATGGAACTATGTAGGTAGCGTCCACTTGCCTAGTACATCTAGAGATGTTCAGCCACCACCTTCCCTTTATTTTATTCCCCCATATTTTTTGTTTGTTTAGTTGTCTCTTATAATCTAGGGGAAATGTTCATCATCTTATTTATGTCATGTTATTTATAGTAACATTGTGATTAACCATTATTTGGGTTTTGTGTTTTTTGTTTGTTTGTTTGTTATTTATTTGTTATTTATCTTTCTATTGATTTGTTTATTTTTTGTCTGTTTGATTTCTTGTTGTGCCTTGATTAAGTATAGATGAATTCATTGGGTGATTCCTTGTGATTTATTCTTGAATCCATCTATATTCATATATCAACATCATAATCATGGTTTTTATCATTAGTTCATTGTTTACAATTATTTATTGGATCATGTGTCAGTCTATATGAATATTTAGGCCAATTCATCATGGTTTTATATCATGATGCCTACCATCATGTGTTACAAAAAAATTAGCTCAATAAGTTTACACAACAATGAGACCATGATACTCTTTCGCACCTAAAAAAATTCCTAATCAATACAAATCATTCCCACATACAGAGTAATTAAATAAAGGTACAAACAACCTTTTTATATTAGAACCATACCAGATATTCTATGAACCATACCAGATATTCTATGAATAATATTCTATAGATTTAAAAAAAATCCACTCAATTCTCAATCAATAAAGGTGCAAGCAGTCTTTTTATATTTTCTCTACAAAAAAAATTATCTAATCTCACAAATATCCACTTCTATTGTTAAAAACAAAACACCACACCTTGTATATATAAATATTGTTAAAATAATAATATTTCATTAACAAGGGAAAGATAAAAGAATGGTTGTACCTCATAAATTCTTATAAGCCCATCTTGCTCTGATACCATTGTTATAAATTCAAAGAGCCAAACACACAAAGAATTAATTCATACACTAATCAATGGAGCTGAACACAAACTAAATATTTTAACACAACATAATTATATTCTACATACTCTCTATATTCATTCATTTGAACACACTTACAAATATATAGGAGAATATTTCCTATAATTGGGGATTTTGAGATCCCTACAATATCTCTCCCAAATAATCTCCAAACTATATGTGACACTATATTGTTATTCCCAACAATATAATATCAACTATCTAATACAATCTTACCATATTAACCATTTAGTTACTAACAACCCTATAACTAAGATTTACCTCTTGATAAATCAACCAGAGTAAATACTAATTTACTTAATGGTAACTAACCTTGTAAATAGCTATTCCTAACACTTATAATAAATGGTGCCGTAGTAATTATCCTTGTTCAAACCTAAAAAATTCTTGACCTATCCAAATATTACTCAAATATAGACTAATTAAATAAAAAATGAAATGTAATCCTTCCTAGTTAAGATGTGCATATCCATCCTAGTAGGTAGCCCAAATTCATGCCTACCATCTATACTGAATTAATCTTACTCTATGCCAACCACTATGCTAATTATTATAACTGCTTTTGGATAAAAACTTTTATTTCAATGTATATGGATGTTAATGATTATAACCACCTTTAGGAAAATCATTGTGTTTCAATTTGTTTGGATGTTAATGATTATAACCACCTTTAGACAAATCATTATCATTTTCCTTCCTTACTAGGGCATGTTTTCATTATGCCAATGATTATAACTACCTTTGGTAAAATGAATATCTATATTCACCTTACTGGGGTATTTTTCATTATGTTCATGATTATAACTGCCTTTGGGAAAATCATTATTTTTCACCTCATTATGCTGATGATTACAACCACCTTTGGGAAAATCATCCTTTTTCCCTACCCTATAGGGGCATCTCATTATGCCACTAATTATAACCACCTTTGGTCAAATTAGTATTCTATCCCATTTTACCTCTTGGTTGCATCATTTATTTCTTTTTGAGGGAATGTTCAATGACCTTCTTTGTTTCCTGCTCCATCGAGGGGGCATCAAGAGGCTCATATATCACCTTGTAGGGCATTAGGAATTAACGAATTTTTCATTCTTTGAAAAAATGTCACTATGCCTATGTCTTGAATTGCCTTTCTAAATAGGGGAAAAATATAGACACCCCATTTTGGCCACAACTATCTTCCAACCAAACTTTAGATTGATTTCTACCAAACATAATAAATTAAGCCTAAGAATCACTGAATGTCCCAATTTTATCTATATATCAGACATTATTACTTTGAATCATCGTAATACATCCCTATTTTAGGTATTATCTTTTATGAAATAATAACCTCTCATGGATTCATCTCTGGTAAACTTACTACCTTGAAAATTAATAGTTAAGTAGAATGAATTAACTAATCAAATCAAATTAAATGCTTAAGTGGAATTTCTATGTGCAGTTAGTGAAAATGAATTTTGTAAAAAGGATTTTTTATTAAAAATGAGGTCATGATGATGTCATCATACTCAAAGTTAAGGAATTGAAAATATATTACCTAAAGCCATAAATTAAGAAATGAATAGCCATGTTTAATAATGGGATCTCTATCCCAAATATTAATTGCATGCCCCCTTCTTAACTCAACTAGGGTTAGTTTGAACTCAACTATAGATAAATCTAACCTAGCTACACTTGGGTTAGCATTAGTTTGGAAGGTTATAAATATAAGGCTTCACCCATTGATCCATAAGCTTCTTTTGTGTAATGTTATGATGCTAAAATGACTTCAAGGAGACCATTGGTATAGTGTTATCATGTCCATTTGCTAAGCCAAGCCAATCCAAAGCCAAGCCCAAAATTACCAAGGTGACAAAGAGAGGCAGTGTAAGGATCTCCACTACCAAAGAATTATTGATCACACAACTGAGTCCATCAATTCACTGCCAACATAAAAATATTACTCTCATGGAAGATAAATTGTTTGTTTTGTATTCATTTGGTAGTTACTTGTATAGTTCTCTTGTTCTTTGAGTGTATAGGCTAGAGGTGTAATTTTTTATAAGTGTGTTTTGTTTGATTTCTTTTATACTAACACCATAATAATCTCCCCTATTGGATTCTTATTGATCACATTTTTAATGATATCTCTATTTTGTGAACAATTTAAGTTTAAATGCTCTCATCATTTTGTGAGCAATTTATATTTGAACGCTCTCACTATTTTTCAAGTAATTTTACATTGAACACTCTCACCATTTTGTGATCACCTTAATCCATGCTCTCATCATTTTATGAGTGGTATATTTTCAATCTATAATTATTTAATAGACCTTGAAACATCTAAAAACATTCAAAACATTTCAAAACCCGTAAACTTTTGAAAAGACCTCAAAAAATCCTAAAAATTACTAAATCATGAAAATTGCCTTAGAATTTCCATGCAAGATATAAAGCCTCCAAAAATTTTATGGGATGGATTATCTTACCTATACATATTCATTTATATATCACTTTGTTATTTTCCTCCCATTTCTGGGAGAACTACATCAGCTTGAGGTCCACATGGACTATGTAGGTAACACTTGGATACATGGAGTATCTTGGGCTAGCTTGGCCCCCATATTTTCATAACTTATTTTACTTTTGGAACTTCCTTTCATCTCCTTTAACCTAATTATTATGGTTACTATGTCTATTTCACAATTAATCACTTTTTATTTAGTTTCCCCATCCTTATTTCTCTCTTACCAATCTTTGTTGTACTCTCTTGCCACTTTGCAATTGATTTTGTGAGCATTGTGCATTTCAACCTGATGCACTAGTGAAAACTTGGATTTTATTACACTCTCACCTTTTTGTGAGCAACCTTAGATAATTATCTCTCCATTTTTCAAGCTCATTCTCATTCCAAGATGTATATGTATTAAACACTATTAATTATCAATTCAGTTCATTTGTGGATACTCATATTTCATCTTTCAATGTTATTTTTAGCCAAAAACCCACACTTTCATAGCTTCATGAGTTTATTGTGCCTAAAAATTTCATGATTATGAGAGTTTCACCCCTCTTTACACTATGAATTATTCATTTTAAAATATCATTCCTATATTAATCTATAATAATCTTATTTTCATTATCATCAAGTTTTTTCTATCCCATATCTTGGGAAAACTACATTTGGATTGAAGTTCATATTATACCTCATGTCTATTGGACTATGTACGAAACATCCACTTACCTAGTGCATATATATTTATCTCAGATACCCCTTACTATTTATTTTATTTCCCCTATTTTTTTTGTTTAGTTGTTCACTATATCCTAGGGGAAACATTTATCGTTATGCTTGTGTCATTGTCTGCTATAGCCTAGAGGTAATATTTGTTGCCCTACCTGTGTCATTATTCCCTATAGCCTAAGGTAAACCTTGTGTCATTTATTCATGTATTTTTTTTACCTATATCATTTATACCTACATCTTAGGGTCAAAATTTTACCCAAGCATAAGATCTCTATTACACATGCGTGAATAATTTTATTGACTAGTTTAATTCACCGCTTTCTTATTTTTTGTTTATTTATAACATTGTCACTAACTTGATTATATATTGTTGTTTATTTTAATTTATTTTTTTTATTTACCTTTGTGTGTCTTAAAATATATTTTTTAAATTATTCTTTTCCTTAGTTTAGTTTGTTTATTCATTTTCCTCAACTTAGGTTACCTATCGCTCTTGATTGAACTTAATTATTTATTGCTTGTGCTTTAGTTTATTTGTTTTTACCTATATTGGATGTAAATTTTATGTGCCTTAGTTTATTTTTTAATGTTTTTATTTTCTTTTAGTTGGTTTATTAACTAACTTTGTTTCCTTTAGTTTTTTCATTTATTAAAATTGTTTGTTTAGTTGGTTTGTTTATTTGTTTATTTTTTGTTAGTTTCTTTATTTGTTTATTTTTAACTTCTTATTACCTTTTTATTTTATTGTGCATTTATTGGTTGTCATAGGTCTATTAAATCTTATTTACACTTGAGTCTTGATTAGCCATATCTTGTACTTAGGTTGTGAATTTTTGTATATAGTCCTACACTTGGTTTATTAGTCTTTGATTTACACTTTAGATTTCATATCTTATTCCTAGGTTATTTATATTTACATATAAACTAAGTTTTACATGCTTAGGATATATATTTTTATTATAATTGTTCATAACTATGATGCATAATATCACAAACTAAAACAAAAATCAGGCCAATATATCTATCAAAAAGTGTAGTGGTAGTACTTTTATTAGTTCACAACTAGTGAAATATCAAACATAGTCTAAACCCATGAATAATCAGATCAATATGATTATATTATGTGTTAATATAGAGTGCATATTTAAATAATCATGTTATAAAACCACATAACATAAGTGGATAAAATAGTAAAACATCTCATATACATGATACTGCATTAAATAAAAGAGCATATATGTTTACATGGCCAATAAACATCAATAGTACTAAAATCATCACATCTAAACATGAGATCAACATGATAATAAACTTGAATATAATATATATCAAATAATAATAATCCATGTACAAAGGCCTCTAAGTAACAAATATGAATTTCAATGTATCTCAAAAAATTATGTCATATACATTGCAAATATATACATATCATCGTGTCAAAATATAATGTGTCAATAAAGCTATATTGATCAGCTCTATTTATGTGTGTCCATGGGACCTATAGAAAGAGGTAGCCCAAGTAGTCTTGGTAGTGAAGGTGGTTTTGGGTACTACACTGATTAACCTAAGGATATTATCCTATGTGTCCTAATCCTAAACTGACTTGAGATAATATCAACCCTCTATGCATATGATACCTCAAATGTAGAAATCTACTAATCTATGGAGACTATGGTCTCATATGCATTATGATAATAGGGTACCTCACATTTATCTCTAAGTCTCTCAAGTATCATTTGTGAAAACATTGCTTGTGTGTTGGCTCTATGAGCCTCATCTTGCTCATGTTGGAGCCTCTATACATCTTCCAAGGCCTAATCCCTATCTAATATAGTCTAATATTTCTTAGCCTAAATATATTCATATACCTACACTATCTGTGCTACCTCTACCTTCAACCAAGTAATATCTGACAAAAAGGGAATCATGCCCTCATCCCTAATATCTATCCTTTCTTAAAGCTAATCTACCCTCCTCTCTAAGACATAGATATTTCCTACCCTGGCTATTATATCCTCCTCCAACATGACACTATCCCTATCTACCATAGATGTGACTAATAGCCCTACCTAGCCTAGATCAAAAAAAGAACATATTATACCTATAGTGATGGGATCCACCACCATCATAGCCTAGTTATCATCCCTTCCATCATCATCATCCCCCCACTACTATGTAAACTACTACCATTATCATTAGCCCCATTTTTAGCCTCTATCTCTACCTCATCCAAGTCCATCAACACCTAAACTTGTACTTGTGCCTACCCACCTACTTGTCCAAGAGATATAAGTCTTAATAGATAAACCTATACCCATTAGTACACATACTTTGGTGTGAGCCCTTCACCCATTATACTTCCTGCTTATGTCCATATCACCTATGGAACACTCCCATAGCTAACCAACACTATACTTCTCTGAATCACTAGGGTGGTAGGATTAATGTCTCTAGTAGCATGTGTAAACCACCTGGGATCTATAATAATATCATGTACCATGTCGAACTACCATAATACCTTAATGAAATGAGACTTCCTCCCTACAATGAATCATCTAGATGTCAAAGATATTATGTACCATGCATCTCAAGGCCAATGAAATTGATTTAGAAGATAATACCACCAGATGAATAATTGGGGCGTCAGATCATAAAACATATGTTGATAAAATTAAATCTCCCTATGATTCCCTCTACCTATTAAACTTGTTCCAACCATAAGTCACTAGCTATTGTGGGTAACTAACTCACCTCTGGCCCATTGGGTACTCTATATAGATGTGCTCCCATATCCAAACCATGAGTAATGTAGAATCCATAATTCTATGGCCTCCTTGATAGGACAACCTATTAAAATCATTGTATAACTAGGCTAATACCATTGGCCTCCATGAAAATCTCATAACATCATCCATCATGGTATAGATCACTCTTCCCAAGCCCATGTGGAAAAAATGATCACTCTTGTTAGGTATAAATATGCCACTAATAATAGCCATCAATACAATAACCTCCTAGTCAATCAATTTTGGTGGTAATGGAGCCTTCAGGGCTAGGTCATTAGGTCACAAATATGTATATGTATTTAATAAGTTAATATCAACATTTCCATGAGCCATGGTAATATCATGAAAGTTAGTCAAGTAATCCAACACCACTTGATACCATGATAGATATATCCATAATAGTTATAGCCTCTCATGGATAGCTTGAGGATACACTAGGTGTCTTCAAGTGTAAAGGTGACCTCCCTAGTCGATGGGTGAAGTGTCAAAGTCTCAGAGTGCCATCACTCTACTAGGGAACTCAGATATGCTTAGTCCACCTAGATCATAGGATTCCATGAAACTTCATATAAATCTAGGGCCTCCAGAAATTTAACCATCTCCATTATCTATATTTGTTGAATCCATAAATAGTGTGAACATTTTTCCCATGCTATAATTACCACAAGCTACTCCTACACCCACAATAATATTAGTGTTATCCTATGCTAATATCTAACCAAGTGCAAGTGTCTACCCATAAAAAAATTGAGTCACCCCATGCCAATTTGTCCTACCAATGCCTTAGTCTAGGGTTTTTGATGAAGTCTCCGTTTTCCCTTTAACCCTAATAATGACTTCACCTATTTTGGTGAAATCATTGATTAGGCATTTTTAAACATTTTTTTTATGAAGTTGCCAATTTAGAGAATTCCATTGATTTTATGTGAAATCACAATTTTGGGCAATCCATAAAAATAATTTTTTCACATGTTTTTGTGAAATCATTGAATAAGAAAAACTAATCACTTTTAGGTGAAATTATTGCTAATTTTCAATGAATTCACCATTTTCATTGGTCAAAGCTATCATTTTCCCTTCCATAAAAATGGTTACTTTACCATTTTCCTAACTAAGAAAAACATTAAATGAGTAATAAATACACCAAGTTCAAGGGTGAGCTTACTTAGTAGTGGCCCATCATGTGGAGGTCACCTATGCTCCCTCACTCGATCTCTAACATGTCTTCATCCTCATCCATAAATCATTTTTTATTGATGACTCTCATGAAAAACTAGAGCTCAAAGATTTGTAAAGGGATTAGGTGAAAAATAATCATTTTCACTCCATGCGGTGAATATATAACCTAAAAATTTGAATTTTACACCCCCTAATGTATAAGGTTACTTATACTAACTCTAAGAGGTTTATTTTTTGACTTCATGGTCTATTTTACATACTATTTAATCCCACATTCATTATTTCTTGGTCATTTTATCACCAAACCATCTTATTGGCCTCTTCTGAGACCCTTTTAACAAAATTATTTTTCTACCAATACCATGTGCTAGTTTTAATATGTATCTTTGTACTCACACTTAGACTAGAATCATGTTGTTATTATTTGTTAGCTCATTTTAGATCTATTTTATGGGTTTCTCACATAAGCTTCCTTTGCCATTTTTCCTAGATATGACAAACTCCTTTTATCCCAATCACCAATATATTTTTCCTTCCTAGGGTAAACTCATTTTAAATTACTTAAGCCAAATTTTCCCTACTAGAGAAAATCCATATGCAAATTATTATAATTACCTTTGGGAAAATCATTATTTTATGACCTATTTGCCCTGCTAGGGAAAATACTCATGCCACTAATTATAATTTCCTTTGGTAAATCAGTGTTTCATCCTACATTTCCACTAGATCATGTTATTTTCTTCATTTCAAGGGAATTTTCAACTCTATTTGCCATCCAACCCCTTAAGGGGGCATCCAAGGCTGATCGACCACCCTTTGGGGCATGAACCTTTCATCATAATGAATTTTCAATTATTTGAAAATATGTTACTATGAATGTGTCTTATAATGCCTTCTTAAATAGGTGAAAACTATAAACACTCATTTTTTTACCATATTCCATGTCTATGCTAGGTATCAGATCAATTTCTAGCAAATAATGTAATTTAAGCCTATAAATTGCTAAAATACCCAAATTCATCTACACATCTGATATAACTACCCAAAATTATGTCGAGGCTTCCTTATTTAGGGTATTACCCTATACACAATGATAACATATCTTTGACTCAACCTTAGTCAAATTACAACTTAACAAATTAACAAATTGTCCTTTCTATCTAATAATGTAAAACATTAAAATAATTCCTAAATAATAAAAATCTTAAGTAGGATTAATTAAAAGGTAAACTTTAATTAGTTGCCTAATTAAAAATTATAAGTTCAATTAGGGATTTACATTTTCTAAAAAATATATTTTTCAATAAAGATGAGGTTAAAGTCAAAGGAATTAATAATATCTTTTATAAATGCCTAAAATTCAAATAAAAGGTGAGCAATACCTCATAAACATATTTTATGATTTCTCATGCCTCATAAATAACTTCTATGAGTTTTCAATCCTTCATAATTGATTTGACCCAACCTAAGGTTAATCTAAACTTGACCAAGTTTAATCTAGACACAACCAAGGTTAAAACTAAACCTAACTACACTTGGGTTAGAGTTAGTTTTAAGACCTATAAATACAAGTTCCATTACCCCTATCTAAACAATCTCTCAAGATAATGCTATAATGTCATATTGATTAAGGAGAAGCTTCACCAAGTCAATATAATCCTCAAGTGGTCTTAGACAATGACAAAGGAGGTAACATAGTTTTATTTTTTATCTTCTATTTGTAATTTTATTCATTATGGTAAGATCACCCAAGTACTTAGGCAAGAGTGGTTTATTTTATATTATATTATTTTATTTGAATTCTATTTTAATTCACTAACAAGAAACTAATGAAATTTGGCTCTTTGGATTCCTAATGATATAATATGTGTCGATAAAATCATGTTGGCTCTTGATGCTTTGACTTGGTAAATATGTTTCCTTATGGAGCATTGGAGATAGAAAAGGTTTAGACCTAAACCTTAGATATATAAAGAGGGAGGTTGGAAGGTATTATGCCCCCATTCTAGTGCAAGGATGAGTTATGACATAGCCACTAAGGTCATTATATCTCAATCACACAACTCAAGTGTGAATATATATAATCTAGTGAGGATGAGTGATTTACTTAACTCGTCCTATAAGTCTAGTGAGATTGGATGATTTAATCACTCAAATTTATAAATATGGTAAGGTTGAATGATTTAATCACTTCAACCTATAAATTCAAATCACTAATATATCAAAAAAGGATCAAATACAATACATCCTAGTGTAACTGGTACATCCTAAAGAGTAATTTAATTAATAAAGTTTGTAAGTAAATTATTAAAATTGTTAGGACTTGTTCCAAAGTCTTAACCTAGCTTAGGATTTTGGTAAGTTTATTTTAAATAATAAATGTAAATGGGGTATGCTTATGTATATAAAGACACCCTCATAAATAATTTAACTTAGTTTTATTTGGTTACTTTTATATTTTGTGTTAAATAATTAGAACTACATGGAATTCTCATGGAGTTGGTTAATAGGTTAGTTCGTTTTCATTGGTATGTGGTGAAAACCTATAAATATATGTTTTTCAATGTAAAAGGGTTAATGGCATATTGACACCCTTTTTATATACTTATTTTATTTTGACTAATAAAATACTTGTGGACCTGCCTCAGTGGGCACAAGATTTACCTTAGGTGATTTTTTTTGGTTAAATCTATTAGAGTGTTATCAATGGTATCAGAGCATGGTAGCTTGGTAAATTATTGAAAAAAGAAAGGTAAAAGAGAAAATGGTGATCTCGAGAAGAAGAGATGAAAGAATTTATGTGATTGGATAAAGAAGGCTCACATGAAATTGATTTTGGCAAATATAAGGTATGCCCCTTATTAATATACTTTAGAGTTAATATTTGAAAAATTATTTAAATATCAATTTTTTCAAATATATATATATATATATATATATATATATATATATATATCCCTGTGATTGGAGGACTCTGAGAATTAAAATACAGTCAGAAATTAATTTTGTATGACTGGTCTGAGAAGCAACAAAATTAATTTTTTTATCCTCCATTTTTTGAAGCTTGATTCTCCTTGTTAAAGACTAAAAGTTGATTGTTTGTTTCTAAGCTTTAAAAATCTTCCCAATAATCAATTTGTATGGATTAATAAGCTTGGAAAACCTCTATAAAAATTGGTATGGATTCCATGAGTTTTTAAAAAAACTATAAAAAAATATGGATAAATCTCTATCAGTTTTAAGTTTTTTTATTCCAAAAAATCTGATCCAAAACTATCCTGAAAGCTTTTAAATCAATTTTTTGAGTTATATGGCTTAGTTTTAATTTTTTACAACTCCCATAGTATCCGAAAATTCCATCCATCTTTCATTTTTAAAAAATCCCTTTCTAGTAGTTTAAATTTTCTCAAAATTGCTTTAAAACTCTATTATTTAGCCCTATAAAGATTTGTAAGGCTTGGTACATCAAGAAATGAGTTCTGAGAATTAATTTTTCATGCATACTATCCTTGTTTGTAGCATGGTGTTGGAATATAGATGAAAAATAATATTTTTTATTTTCAAAAGTTTGATCAAATATTTTATGGTTTGAGAGGTCCATGAATCAAAGAGCTTTTTACTTTTTCCAAAAGTTTCACAGATGAATTGATTTTTACTTGGGAAAGTAATTTTTTTTATTTTATAAAGATAAAAAATTATATTTAAAAAATAAATTTCTCAATACATGTCTTGTAAAAGCTCATAGAGTAATTGGAAAGTATGATTTTGTAAAAACCTTTGGAAGTTGGAGGTCTAGGGTTCGAATCTTTTTTTTGATGAAATTTTATATTTGGGCATTTACTTTTTGGAAGAATATTCCATTCTTTTGGAATCTTTTACATATTTTGAATATTGTAAAGAACATCAATCATGTGAAATAATGAAATTTAATGAGAGAAAAGCAATAGTTATGTGTTTCATTAGTGAATTAAGGGTGTAATTAGTGAAATAAGGGTGTAATTGGTGAAATAAGGGTGTAATTGATGAAATAAAAGTGTAATTGGTTTAAATATTTTATTTTTGGTGAGGTTAAGTTTAAAACCCATAAAAAATATCTTTCTTTTGCTCTACATGTAGGTTAAGTGAAAAACCTTATAGAAGCATTATTTTGTGCAAAGTTTTATTATGAGTGTGTTTTTATTTCATTTTTTGCACTTAATTTCATTTTAAGATGAAAAAAATTCAAAATTTAATTTTAGACAGTGATATATTAATCATTTATAATTATTTTGATTGAGAATATTTGATGGAAGCTTCATTAGTTTTTAATGAGCTATGGGATATTTTAAAGAATGAAAATCTTACATTGCCTACAAAATAAGTTAAACTTGATATTTTTAATCTACATGATTGTAAGGCCCTAGATTTAATCAAGTGTTATTTTACTTTGGATGCTTACATACATATTTAAAATTCCCTCGATAGTTACACTACATGAAAAATCTTATCTGATTTGTATGATAAAAAACCTAAGCATAAGAAGATAGACATTCATATGCAGTTGCTTAGTTTGTCATTAGAGGAAGATGGGGATATGTGAGAATACATGTCTAAGTTGAATAATATTACTACTGAGTATACTAAGGCTGGGTTTGGAAAACTAGATGATGATCTCATAGTTACTACTGCATTAAAAGGACTACCTGGGTCCTATAGGAACTTTGTAAAAATATTGCATGTCTCGAACAAGATCATAGGCATTGATTTTGATTAATTGGTTGAGTTTCTTATTCAACATGACCTCTCTATACCTAATAAATCCAAGAAATCCTATGTTTTAGATTCTAATCCTAGTTCATCTTCTTCTGGTCAACAAAACAATAGAGGAAAAAGTTATAGAGGGGGTTGAGGTTATAGAGGAGGTAGATATCAAATTGAAAATAATCTATCAATTCTCATTAAAATTATATGAGTGATATAGGGCATTGACACAAATATTATAGAGATGGAGGTCAAGTTAGATCAGACATTTAGTGTCATAGATGTGGGAAATTTAGTCACATTGCCTCTCAGTGTAGGATTCCTTTTGACAAAATTTAGAGGCCAAAAAAAGTGACAAAGTCTAACTCTGCTCAATATGTTGATCATGACTATGATGATTATAGAAATGTTTCTCATGAATTTTCATTCTCTACTTTAGGGCACATTGATTATATAGAATATGAGGCTAGACATGAGCTCACAGATGTATGGGTTTTAGATACAAGAGCAACCAAACGCATGACATTTAGGTGAGACATATTTTGGACTTTCAAATAAGCTTCTCTCTCTCCAGTTGCGTTGGAAGATAAGTCTTTACATACTCCACAAGGTCTTGGGTCAATTCAAATTATCCTTCCTAATGGATCAATCAAATACTTGGAGAATGTTTGGTATGTTCCCACATTACAAAAACATCTTCTTTCCTTAGCAAATATTCAAAAGAAAGGTTATCAAATTGTGCTTGAAAATGGGCTCATTTATATCAATTTATTGAAGGATGGATATAAAACCATGTATATAGGATATGAGGATGGAAATTTGGTTAGATTGCATTTTTTGAAGTGCTTCCCCCCATAGTGGAACTTTTAGCAATTTTTGAAACAGGTAGAGGTACTATGTCTACATAGTGGTTATGGCATGTTTTCTATGGATATTTGAATGGTCACTCTTTAGTGGACTTGCAAAGATATGGTATGGTGAGTGGGTTTCCCTATTTTTTCATAGATAGTATTATTTTTGAATCATATTTTTTGGGCAAACAAAATCAAGAAAAATTTCCTAAGAATTCTTCATAGAGAGCTAATTGATGTTTGTAGCTAGTTCATAGTGATGTATGTGACATGAAGAAGTCATCCATTGGAGGGTTTATATATTTTTTATTATTTATGAATGATTTTTCTAGGATGACTTGGGTGATTTTCATGAAAAATAAATTATAAGGTTTCACTAAGTTTGTTTACTGGTTATACTTAGTTGAAAAATAAATAGGTTCATAATTAGCCACTATTCATTTAGACAATGGTGGTGAGTATACTTCGAATGATTTTTTAAATTATTTTCAAGAACATAGCATTCATTTATAGAATAGTAATGCTTACACTCCATAGAAAAACAGAGCATCTGAGTGAATGAATATAACTTTAGAGGGCACAACACGAGCTATGTTGCACTATAAATATCTCGATGATAAGTTTTGGGCTGAAGCCATTAGTATTGTAGTGTACTAGAGAAACAGGTCCCCCATAGTTGCACTTTTGGGGAAAACTCCATATGAGGCTTGGTATGGGTTTAAACCAAAAGTTAAACACTTGAAATTTTTTGGATGCCTTTGTTTTACATTAGTTCCCATTGATCATAGAACTAAGTTGGAACCATGAAGTCAAAAATGCATCTTTCTTGGATATTCAAAAAATAAAAAGGGGTATCATTTTCTTACACAAGATATAGGAAAATTCATAGTGAGTAAAGATGTGGTATTTGATGAATTTGGTACTATGAAAACTATAGAGATTGATTCTCAATTTGATAGGTTAGAGAGGAAAATTACAAAATGTGATAAGGGATTGAATAATGAGGGAAATTATCTAAAATTATGGTATGAAACTAATATCCCTTCAATTTCCTCTACTTCATCTACTAATTCACAAGTTTATGACTTTGAAAATTTTAAAAATTCTCTAATTCTTCCTTTGAATGGTGCACATGATGAGAATTTTGGTGTTCCTAATTTAAATAATTTGAATAAGTATCCAAAATGGGCTCAAATTAATTTTTCTAACTTGAAATCAAATGAAGTTGGTTTAACAAGTCCCAAGAGTTACAATAAATAGGTGAATTATGAAATGGTTGTTACTACTTCTTCCACTAATCCATCTACTTTTGAGGAGGCCTCTACTAAACATGTTTGGCAATAGGCAGTGCAAAGTGAGTATGATGCAATACTTAACAATAATACTTGGGTTTTATTTGATCCTCCTCCACATGTTAAACTCATAGGATGTAAATGGGTTTATAATACTAAGTATAAATTGGATGGCTCCATTGATAAAAATAAGGCAAGGCTTGTTGTGAAAAGATATGCACAATAAGAAAGTATTGACTATGAGGAAACATTTTCATCAACTACCAAATGGTGAACTATTCATATGGTACTTGCCTTAGTAGCATAGAATGGTTAGAAAGTACATTATATGGATGTTATAAGTGTTTTTTTGAATAGTGATTTATAGGAAAAAGTATACATGAAACAACCTCAAGGTTTTGAGAAAGTGGGTGCAGAACACAAAGTATTTAAATTGATAAAAGCTTTGTATGGGCTCAAACAGACACCCAAGGCTTGGTATGAGAAAATGGATTCATACTTGAAGACAATTGGATTTCAACGTAGTGAATCTTATGATACTATCTATTTTCAAGTGTAGGTTAAGAAATTGGTGACTCTTGTTTTCTATGCCGATGACTTGTTTTATAGGAAATGATGAAAACCATAACAAGTCTATGAAGAAGGAATTAAAATATGGGTTTGAGATGATATATCTTATACTTATTAACTACTATCTTGGCATATAAGTAACTTAGAAATATCATAGTATTTTCATTTCACAAACTAAGTATATTTTTGAGTTATTAAATAGGTTTGGCATGAGTGACTGCAAACCTGCCCTCACTCCCATGGAAAGTAACTTGAAATTGTCTAAGGATGATAGTATTTATTTCTTTGATGCCACAAAATATAGATAATTAGTGGGATTTTTGATGTATTTGATGACTACCAAGCCTAATATATCATTTTCAGTTGGAATTTTGTCTAGGTTTATGCATAAGCCTAGAGAAATTCATTGGCATGCAAAAAAAAGACTACTTCATTACCTTTAAAGAATGAAAACATATGGCCTTGAGTAACACTGTAATAAAAACTTCAATGTTGGGTATTGTGATCAAAATTTTGGTGGATGTGTGGATGAAGGTATCCACAACAAGATACACTATGCATATGGGTTCAACTACCATTGCTTGGTGTTGTAAAAATTAGGATACAGTGGTGAATTCATCAGTAGAATTAGAATACATTGTAGCATGGGATGCTTCTAGAGAAATTGTTTACTTATGGTGTATTCTTGAAGATCTTCAGGTTTCTCATATTGCTCCTACACAATTATGCATTGATAATCAGAGTACAATAAAGATTTCCAAATATCTAGTATTTCATGACAAAACAAAACATATGGATGTCAAATATCATTATCTATGAATGCTAGTGGAAAAGAAAGCACTTGATCCTATTTATTGCCCAACTAATGATCAAAAAACTCACATTTTCATAAAACCCCTTGACAGAATCAAATTTAAAAAATTTAGAAAAATGTTTGGCATGTGTCTAAAGAACTAACTTTAGATCATGGAGGGGGTTTGTTAGGACTTGTTCCAAAGTCTTAACTTAGCTTAGGATTTTGGTAAGTTTATTTTAAATAATAAATGTAAATGGGCATGCTTCTTTTTATAAATACACTCCCATAAATAATTTATCTTAGTTTTATTTGGTTAGTTTTATATTTTGTGTTAAATAATTAGAACTACCTTTCGAGTGAAATTCCCATGGGATTTGGTTAATAGGTTAGTTGGTTTTTATCGATATGTGGTGATAACCTATAAATATATGTTTTACAATGTAAAAAGGTTAACAACATATTGGCACCCTTTTTATGTACTTATTTTATTTTGATTAATAAAATACTTGTAGACTCACCTTAGTGGGCACAAGATTTACCTTGGGTGATTTTGTTTGTTTAAATCTATTGGAGTGTTATCAAAAATAACATGGAATATTCACCTATGTTATATTTAGGCTGGATTATATGTGTCATAAATATGAAAAATTGGTGTAATGTATAATATTTTGACCCGAGTGTATATATGAATCATGGAATTGAACTGGAGATTGTACAAGTGTGGAGGACATGTATTTTTGACATGCCCCCTTTGAAATATGAAGATAATTAGTAAGTGTATAATTATAGAGGTTATGTTTTTATGACATTCCCCCATTGAAATCTATAAACCATGAAAAATATGGAGGTCATGCTTCTATGACATGCCTCCACTAATATGCCTTGTCTTTTGAGGTGAGGGAACTATAATTTGTAAGGTACCTTACTTTAAAAGGATAAGGTAGCTACATAAAATATGTATGAATCATGTATCATATAGGGATAACATGCATAAGTAAATATATCAATTATGCTATTAGTATGTGATCACATTAATTACTAATATGCATGATATAGATCATGGCAATGTCTAGAGAGTAATAGTATAAAATTAATATAATATCAAGCACACACAAAATCAGTCAATTTAATGAAAAATAATGGTCCAAGGAGGACTCATACAAGGGGCATGTTCAAATTCTACACAATTGACATGAATGACATATTCAAATGTCCAATCAACAAACAATGACATATTCAAATGTCCAACCAATATATAGTGGCATAGGGGCCAACATAAAAGGAATATATTCAAATGTTCCACTAGAAAGACAATATAAAATAGTGTAATACACTAAATAAAGTGATAAAAAAAGAGAGTAGGCATAAGCATATTATACTAGTCTATGAATATATGTGTTATCAAAAAATAGTATGTAACATATCATATCAATTACATTCTCAAAGATATGAGCATGGATACAGACATGTGTAAGAATTAGCATATGAGCTCAAACATGATAAGATGGAAATGATCATAAAAGATATATAATTTTTATCAATCATGATCAAGGAAGTATATTCACCTAATGTACCATATGATGTGAGCTAAGGAAAGGTCCAACATTTAGAATTGCATATATCATATGTCTATGTATGCATATATCACACTCAAAGATGTGTGAAAAATATGTGTCTATAGGAATAAAATTATAAGCTATATAATAGCATAAAATAAACAACATAGATGAAAAAGAGCTAATAAAACATGGGAATGATGAATATTTTTGAATTTTTGAATTATTTGCATGTTTTTGTATTTTTGGAATTTTTTATTTTTTTTGGGTTTTTGGAATATTTAATTATGATTAGATTTGTGAATCTTATATCTCAGGGACTAAGGTGTTAGGATGTGGGTCCTTTAATTTGAAAAACCTCTTATGTTTGATTATTCATAATATTTCAATGATTTTAGGTAAATTATTATTTGCAATTGTTGTGATGGATTTATCATCAAATTCATCAGTTGTAAAGCAAACTTCTTTATTTTTAAACTGGTAAAGAAGGCACACATTTATTTTATTGATAATGTATTTCATGTATACCAACCATTATTTCTCAAATTAAAAAGTTAAATTTTATCTCTGGTTCATTACCCATATTGGTGTATCAACCACTTTTGGTCCGCATGCTATTGGTAGTGTAATGTATGCATGGGAGTCTTGAAAAAGTGACCAATGTTGTATCTCATGTATATCATGGCCCAACTACCATAAAAATTCAACAACGCAAAATGTTTCCTAATTGTTTGTATTCATCTTAATTTATGGATAATAAGTTCCACCAATATTTTCAATAGTAGTGAAATCTTCATGTCTAGGACATTTTTAAGTATGCTTGATTGTATCCTTGAATTTTGGAATATCTAAAATTGGAGGTCTTTTTTGTTGCTTGGGTATAATTTGTATATGACCAACATGTTTGTAATTTTGAATTTGGTTTTGTAATTCCCCACAATGATCTATATCATGGTTAGTGATCTTATGAAAAGTGAAATATAGTGATCTTTCTTTTGGGACAAGTTTGTTACTTGATATGTGTTTGTTAGGAGGTTAAGATATTATTTTATGATCAAGTAACATAGAATTTATTGTATTTGGAGTATCTTATTTTACTATGATCTATTAAATATGTTTTATATCTTTATGATAGGACACCATGTTTTCATATGATGTATCTACATTTTTCCCTTGTAAAGTTGACTCAATGTTTTTAACCAATAGGGATGGATTGCATAACAAGCATTTGCATGTTCATCTGATAATTTTACCTTTCCGGTATCTAAATGTGACTTTATATCCTCTAGTGATGAATTTAACTTATATGTACTAGGACCTTTAGGTTTGAATAATTTATGTGAAATATTCTAAAGTGGATCAAAACTTAGTTTTTATAATTATTCATCCATCATAGTATGAGGAAGTTCATCATCACTATCATATTAATCTAAAACTTTACCAACTTGTTGTTTGATATTTACCAATAAAGGAAGCTCAATTATTTGATGGTCTTCTTATTTTGGTATTGTTGTATCCTTTGGTGATTGTTCTTATTCTAATTGTACATCCATGTGTACCTCAACATCTAATTACTTATAATTATCTTGATGTAGATATGTTATTTTGGTTGATTCACCTATTTCATAGGTTGGTATGTTTTCAAGTGGGATGTATTGATTTGGTGGTATGAGTTTAAGAACCCTTTGTATGGTAGAATGTAATACTTGACAAAATTTGAAAGGTTTTTCATTGGTAGGCATTGTCAATAGGGTCACATCATGTATGAATTTAACACATCGATGTAATGTAGAGGAAATGACCTCTATTATGTGTATCCAAGGTATGCGCAAGAGTAAATTGCAAATCAATTATTAAGACATTAATTTAAATTTGGTTTGAATTTTTTTGGTCCCAATGTCACATCTAATGTGATTTAGACAATTAGAAGGCTATATGAATTATCAAATCCTTTGATATTCATGTATTATTTTTAAAAAAAAATTGTTCTAATAACTATGGTAATTAATAATTATGTGCCACAAATATTTAGACCATATCCATTATCAAATAGTACCCTTTTTATGCCCTTATTATACATATGTACTTATATGAATAAAATTAAATCTTGGTTAATAATATCTTTTGATGGTAAATATTTTAGATCAAAAGTAATTAGATTTACATTATTTTTGAGATCTTACATAATATATGCAAAATGGGTTGGTTCTATATCACTTGCTACTTGTGTTTCATGCAATGTTTCATATAAGATATCATTATAAATAGTAGATTACTTTAAGAGATCAAGGATTGAAATCTTAGTATGTGTATTTTTTAGTTAGTTAACAAGATCATATCATTTATTTTTAATCACCAGTTTAGGCTTGGGAGGAATATATTATATATTAGCCGGTGGTGGGATAGATTGGGCACCCTTACCTTTTTGTGTGGTGACAATATAGACCATGTAATATAATATAATTTTTGGGAAAATAATGGGATCATGATTGTAGTTGTCACCTAAATAGGATCTAGGAGGAACAAAAGGTTGGGATCATGCATGTAAGCATTGAGAAAAAACTCTAAATTATGACAAAAATAGTTTTAGAGAGAGATTAAATTTTGATCTTATTTTAAAACACTCTCTTTGCGTTGACTAATTTTTTATGCCTTTTGATTATATCTCTAATTGATTTAACATTAAAAACCATGAATATTGTTATATACTATATAATGAAGTAACTAATGGATGTATCCATAATAAACATGATTTTAGGGGAAAAAAATTGAATTTTGAATTTTTCAAAGTTTGAAATTAAAAATAAAAATTTAGTAAAATAAAAAATCAAGTAACCCTAGGTCAAACTAGGGTTTGGAGACCAAAGATCAGATTTACCAAATGTTTAACCCTAAATTTTAAATAGTAGGGATAGTGTTAAGAATATAAAAATAATTCAAGCATAAGGGTGATAAACTAATCTATAACATGCCAATTAATTAAAAACTTAGACAAACACTATTTTAAATTTATACACCTTATATTTCTAAAAATAGTAAAGTACAACTAGTAAAATATATTATAATAAATAATAAACAATGGTACTTATCTAGTTTATTATGTGCAAGTAGATATGAGATGGAAATAGGCATAAACTATGTATGATCAATATTCTAGACTAATCATATTTTTTAGAGTGTAATTTTGTATCCATAGACACCACTGTCAGATTTAGACACTACCATTGATGCTAGTGTCTAACTATGATGTAAGTGTTTAGTACAGAATACTGACTAGATCTAGATGTGACCAATTTTTTTTTTCACCTTGTTTTTTATTCATATAGATGTGGGACATAGTTTGTCACTCTTAGTTGATTTATAAAATTCTAGTTCTTCACCCTTATTCACCCTTGGAATGAGTTTTATTAAAAATGGGTTAGTAGGATCATGGGTTCAATCTACCCCTCTATAAATGGGTGCTACCTACATAGCCAATACTCCAAGTATGGCCTAAAATTATGTAGTTATCCTTTATGTGTTGGAAAGTGTGTGCACAAGGGTGAAATATGATATATGATGATGCATGCAGTGATATGGATTGTAATTTGAAAAATATCCCTCATGGGATAATATTTGAATGATTCAGACCTATAATATGATTTTTCATATGCTTGATATGAAAATAGGAATGGATAGGGAAAATAGATTAGTTTTGCAGTTGATTGATTTAGCTTTTGTAGGTTTTTACTTGGTATTTTCTAGATGAGGAATGAAAAGGCTTAGACTTTTATTTATACCGCACCTTTTTTTTAAATATCATGTTAGAGTTTAATAAGACAAATAATTTGACCCATAAGTTTAGAATCAATTTAAATTTGGATGGATTTAGGCTACTAGACACTATATAAGGATATAGACACTAGCATTGGTGGTAATGTCCCTATGTGGCTAGTAGTGTCTAGAAGGATAGCAAACATGTATGAATCTAAAAATTATAGTGAAGGATGTTTATCATGTTTTAATCTATATTTGTAATACAAAAGACCTAGGCCATCATAAATATATGGATAATACTAAGATATAATAATTTAGGCACAATGAAATGGTGAATGTGAGCCTTTCATCAACATGAGGTATAGAAATGAAGGGTAGAACCATGATTGATATTTTACAAATGTAAAAGACTGAGATGATATAAATATTTAGTTCTAGTATATACAACATTAGAAAAATAAATATAGTTTAAATCTCCATGTTGGGATATGTTATGCACTATGCACTATTTGGGTAAAGTGAGCTCATAGATGTTAATCTTAGGTAACTTGTTTAGTGAAGGATATATGTTGTTATTGGGTGGTTGAAGGGATTATTATACCTTTGATATGATAAATTTAGGTTATAATTTTCCCCAAAAATTATCCCAAATTTCCACTTAAGGCCTAAGAAATCATTGATGAGTTTTTGAACCATTCATTACATAACATCTAGTTCATTCTTGGCTAAGTATTGAGTTATGTTTTGGGCATTGCTGACAACTAGAACTGAGGCTTGAATATGTATTTATGTTTATAATTAAATGTTTTTAGCATCAATAAATCCTAAGTTTTTATTTAGTGGTTTTAGTCTCAATTATATTTTTTAATCATTATAGGATTTGGCATTAGAATGTTTTGGTTAGTATTTAAAATTGGGTCGAATGCTAGGAAGTTTGAGATGATATTCAGGATGGATGCAAGCACCTATCCTTGTAGGTTTAGTTTCTAGTCTAATTTTATGTATTAAATATATTCTAATTATAAATATATTATGAGAGCATATCTTTATATTAAAACCACTTTCCAAGGATCTAAAACATTCTCATACATTTTAGGTGTTAGCTAGGAATTAGGTTTGTACATGTTAAAAAATTATGCATGATTTTTAATATAGAATTAAAAATTATAATTATATCATTTTATGCCCTTATCTTATGATATATTTTTTTATATAGCACACTCAGGCCAAATAATTTCTTAAATTGAACCAAGAAAGTATTACTAAACTAGTCCCATATAATAATAGAGTCTTAGGGGAGATTAAAAACCAGTCATATACAACATCTTACAAGGTAAATGGGAAGAACCTAAAGGCAACATCTTCATATTCAAAGTTTAAAATCCTTAAGTATATCTTATAATCCATTATAAAATACTCATAAATGCATCCTCCATTAAATTTGAACCATGGAAAATACCTCCTAGGGTTTCTATGAAAACTATGAACAACCTAAACAATGTTGATGACTGATCCAATTTACCAAGACATCAATTTATATCAATTAGTACTACAATGTACAAGTGAGTTACGTTGGGTCCTATAGAGCCAATCATAGGTCTTATATGTATATATAGTGGTAGGAATAATAATAAACCCAAGTTTTACTTAGACCTAGTGATGCATAAAGGATAATCCAGGATGCCTCAAGATCAAATAATTATATATGATTTATGGTCTTGAAATACACCAAAGAACTTTGGTACATGCCCTCCTTATAGTGCCATATTTTCCTTCTCTTTTTATGTGTGTTTTATGCACACCCCTAGGGTAATTTTATGAGATAAATTCCCTCTCATTTTAAAATTATTAGAGACAATCTAGAGAAAAATTCATAGGTCTTGATTCTCTTACATAATCTTATTGGAATGAACTTGGTAATAAATTCAAGTTATAACACCAAAATAAATAAATATTGCATTCAAGTTTTCATAGTTTATTGGAAGATTTATGATTATCTAAGATGATTACTAACAATGACACTTAATTTTTAAATGAGTTTTTTATAAAAGAAACATAAAGGGGAGAGAAAGGTAAGGTATAAAATAAGAAAGATCTTAGACTTAGTGGAGATATGGATGTTTTCATGGACATTTATGAATATTACTAATGTTTACATAGTTAAGCTTCAGCTAAAACTAAGGTAGACATGATAATGAGTTTATGGGGATGTTTTAAATGGATATAGTCTTAATAGCACAAATATATAAGATAAATCACTACCAAAAAATTATTAGTACACATATTCATCTACAATACTCAATTTTATCATATTGAATACAAAAAAAATAGTAAGGTTATTAATTGAATCAACCTTACAAAATACACAAGAATTAGTCAAGGTTCATACCATTATCCAAAAAAAAATTATTATCCATCATTTTCATACCAAAAATTGAATAATTTTTAATAGAAGAGAAACATCAAAGAGCTTATGAGCATTCCTTTGAATTTCTAAATTTTCTTTGTTGCCTTTTACTATAATTTATTTCTCTCTTTACAAAATTTTACATAATATATTTTATAAGAGTCCCCTTATTAAAAATAATTAAATACAAACATGGCCATCCCATGCCTAATAAATATGTCTTTTTTTCATTCAATTCTCCTTAAATTCCATGATGATATCTTTAAAAATATCAAGTCTAGTATAGATTCTCCATGCTTCATAAATGCATCCACCTTTCAATGCAATAAATTTTAATAGTGGATGACTCTGAGATTTGTTTTGTCTATGGATTTGATGGTTTGGCAAGTGGTAATGGCCATTAAATTTGTGTCCTTGAAGTGACATGGATGTTGTTTTTGATAGGTGGGATCCTTCATGCCAAATGGTTCTATTTCATATAATTATGGCCTATCTTTGGGATTTGAAATTAACATCCCCTTTTGTTTTTAAAAATTATGTGGTGATGACAACTATCATTTACTAATTAAATCAAACCCTCCTATTTTTGTGACCATGTCTTTATGCTACATAGGCCTTTATGGTACTTCCAAATGTCATCCTATGCATGATTCAAAGCCATGTGGTCTATCTTTTATGATATTTTTTTATGACTAATTTCAAATTTGTGACTAAATGTAATGTCACCAATTGGTGATATATGATTTCTTTGCATCTCCATAAGTATTGGTCACCATAAACTTGTTTTGATAAGTTTCAAAGATATGAGTGCACAAAAACTTGATGTGTGACACTACTGAGAGACTCAAAACCATATAAAATTTGTGAAAAATTATGAATGCATGACAAGTTTAAGTCTCTAATTGAGTTTAATTCCCACAATCAAGTCTCTAAATAAAACTTCCTTTGAACTGTGAAGGATACGAGTTTGTAAAAACATGTTGCATGGCACCTATGAGCCCAGTCAACATTTTCATTTGAAATTTTTTGATGACTTGAGAATGCATGTGAATATGACATGTGTCCTATAACTAACTATGAAAAAAATCAAAAATTTGAGTAAGTATTTTATTATTATGACCAAATATTAATTCTATGAAGCTAAAAACAAGTGCCATGTAGACTAGAAGAGCCAAGTCACTACCTTCAAATCTAAGAATTGATGAAACTAAGTGTGAAAATATACAAATAATTATTTTAAAATTCATGAAAAATAACATAAAGGCAATGAAAAATAATTCACAAACTATATAAGTAGAATATGAACAAAGACAAAAGAAAGGATAAATTTAATTTAGATGCCATTTGAGTAAATATAATTTTCTGTGATTAAGTGTGAAAGCCTATGAATAATTATTTTAAGCCTGAACAATAAGATAAAATAATTTAGATAAAAAATTCAAATGGAAAATAATAAATGAATCAATTATAATAAATTCCCAAAGAGGCCCTCTTTGCCTTTTATTTCAAAAGCATAAAATGACTTAATACATTAATTCCTTCAATCACCACACTTTAATTCTACAACCAAAGCACTCAATTGAGATATTTTATAAGTCAAAATTAATACATAAATAAATAATCTTGAAAAATAAATTAACTCAAATATTAATGGAAAAATAAAAATAAATCATCTTTTGACTCAACATGCACTCGATAAGAGAAAATCATTAAAATTTAAATTGGTGTCCATTTTAAAAATAATGGGGCATGTTGGTGACAACAATATAAAACTATAAATTTTGATTTTACAATTAAATATGTTTAAATCTTGACTTGATTTGATATTATTCACACTTGGCTTATGACTACTCTTAGTGAATGATCTTGAATTTGGTATGAATAGGCCATGTTTTCTCAATGTGTAATAGTGTGAAAAATATATTCTAAATACAAATAAAGTCCCTTTGAAAATTTATTGTGATTTGACTATATAGTGAAATATTTTGATGATTTATTTATTATAACTTATGAAATGTGAGAAATGACCAAAATAAGTTTTTATAATTTTTGAAACTAGCTATTAAACGATGTAGGGATAAAGGCCACACTAGGTGGATAGGTCTGCTACTAGTAATCTTGTCCCCAAAAATTAGGGATAATTGTCTTGAGGTTGTAAATAATCATAGTGATATAAGATAGTCTTGATAATTTAATTAGAGATTATTATGTATTAGTTATAACAAACATATGTGTCAATCCTACATATATATAAATGAATAGACAAATGGTGAATAAGAGTTATGTATTTGGGCATAAGTTAAGTGGTTCAATATGTGTCAATAATTACCATTTTCAACTACCTATGACATTATTTAGGTATCTACATCCCCCTATTTTAGTAATTAAATTGCTATATTAAATGAGAAATAAAAACTTGAGTGTGAACAACATAATTTTTATTTGATATTAAGCTTAAATTATGTAGGACACTTAGTAGCAAACCCTGAAACAACATGTGATATAGTCATCAATTATATTTAAAATTTGAAAATTTTTAAACTTTGAGTTTTTTTAAAATTGAAAATATGATACAACCACATGTACATATGACCTATAAAATATGGATAAGTGTGGCCCCTTGTAAAATGACTTTAAGAGATGGTTCTTGGTGTTGAACCAATGGTGAATTGAGAATCATCAAGTACCAATTTATGATAACTAATCAAGAAATTGAGTTGGAAATATGTATTCTCAAACTCTAATTAATGGGGATAAGTACCTGATGTACTAATCCAAAATAATGTGGAACTTCAATGGGTTTTATAAAAGTAATGCCAAGGTTGTTAAGTGTCACTAGAATCAAACACACATCAACCATAACAGAAAGGTCAAACCACACAATGGGCTTGATATAATTAATTCCAAGGCCATTTATTATCATTATAATTGAACATATATTTCTTGTAACATAATAAATCACATCATTATAGATAGATCTATATTTTATTTTCATGATTGAAATAGAATGAAGACTATTCATGCCCCCATCATGACCTTAGTGCTAATATATATTTGAAGTGAAATAAAAACCATTTTCCATTTCATTTATAAATTATATTTTAATTTATATTCACATGAACCATTTGTATGCCTTTTGACTTTGAAAAATGTATATATTTGTGTATGAAATAGTATCATGCCCTTGAATCTATGGCAAATGATATAGATTTACATATGCCCATACATATTAATTCAAGTTTGTATGAATATATGATTGAGTATTTTTAAATTGAATAAATATTCATGTCATATGCCCCTATAATTTGTATCAATGTGATAAAATCTATCTTGTGTTTAGTTTCTAAATTAATTTGAATCATTGAAACCTATACTCTATCATAAAATTTACTTTTTGAATTAATTTGAATATTTTAATATTGTATTTTGTAATGGAATATTATTTTTTGGCTCATGTAATATTGAATATCTAAGATAATCCCATTGTAATTCCCCCTTTTGAGATGAGGGATGTAGCTTAAAAGTCACTTATCTCAAAATAAAATGTAATTGTATCACGTGATAATGTAGCATATGTAAACATGTGAAGAGGATGTCATCACAGTAATGTAATTTTCATTAAAAATGTATGACACATATGTAATATAAATAATATAAGTTTCACATCTAGATAGATATAGTGATTAGATTAACCATATTTAAATAAGATTACATAGAAAAAAAATTCATGATATGGATCACGATACCTTTAATCAAGCTCAACAAGCACATAAATCACAAGACACAATGTCACACAATTTTAAACATAAGGCCAAGAGCTACATATAAAATACTTAAACATGTCAAAAAAAAACAAGGCCAAGTGTTAGATACAAATAACATTAATAATTACAAACAATGAACATAGATATGCCACACACAATAAGTAAGAAATCTCTAGGCTATGATGCAATAAAGTGATAGCATCGAAGGAAAAAAGAACAACAAAAAAATAGTTTGCAACATCTATATATTAATGTCACATCATAAAAAATTAGCATATCCATGTAGCACAATGTTAGATATTTGTAACTACCAATATATTTTTAATATATGTATTTCAACATGGAATTCAATGTTTTAAATAGATATAACATATTGTAATGTAACATGTAGGATAAGATACCCCAACATAGGCATGGACACTAGGTAAAAGGGAATCCATGTATAATATGTGTTTCTTACATCACACTCATATTGTTAGGTTGTGGAGCTAAAAGCTTCACTGATGCAGACATGGAGGAGGTTGCAGGATGAGTTGCTGAGCGTCAGAAGTCTTTGGCATTGGTCTGGCCAACCAACGTCGGCAGGTAGGCGACAGGAAGCAACTGACGTCGGTCATGGATCGGCCGGTGTCGGTGACCCCCAGGTGGACAGGGACCGACATCGGTCACCTGTGTGGTTCGACTGCGAGCTTATTACGGGCAGTTAGCTAACGAACCAAGTGTTTGCATGTTTAGATCTATTTTTAGACTGAGAGCTGTGGATCTAATTATTGTAATTAGATGTCTAATTATTGTTTGGATGAGATCTATATAATAGACTCATGGTTGTATTGGAAAAGTGTTCTAGTTTGAGTTGAGCAAGGTTTGCTTCTTCTGTGTGTGAGGTGAGCAAGGGTGTTCCTCCTAGTTCCACAGTACCAGGTGTAGGTGCTAGTTTTGGAGAGTCAGCAGGATTCTTCAGGTGTGTAGGATCTTGGTCACAATTGTATGGCCTCTATAAGAGATCTACATGGTAAGTAAGATCGTTGATCTACAGGTGTATGTGTGTGCAAGGTCAAGGTTCACAGGTGAGCAGAACCGGGTTTGATTTGCAGGTGTGCAGGATCATATAGACAGCAACACAACAGGGAGCAGAATCAGGGTAGGATCTACTTGGAGTACAGGTGTGTACTCGGATAGAGCAAAGAGGAAGGCAAGGGAGTTCCTTCCATAAGTATGGTCTGTTGAATTGCAGGTTGTTGCAGGTTCATGGGAGATTTAATTGAAGTACCTTGAGTACTTGTGGAGCACGTGGAGTGCTTGTGGAGTGCGTGGAGCACTTGTGGTGTGTGTGGAGCACAGGAGGTGAACACCAACTTTGTATTTTGAGTTGGGTGTTGGGACCTGAGAGGGAGAGCTTTGGGGAGAAGAATTACTGTTCACTTGAGGTGTGGCGAGCCTCTGAAGAGGTGGTGGAGAAGAAGTGGCATCTTCTTTATTGTATTCTTTTCTGTATAAAGTGTTAATACAAGTTGTGTATTGTCTCTCATATCATGTGTTATTCTAAATTCTAGTTACTTGGTGAATCTGGTTAATTTACGCATATTAAGTTGCTTGGTTTGGTAATCAATTGTGTGCTTCTGATTTATTTCCCAACAAGTGGTATCAGAGCTAAGGTTGCAGGAAGCAGGTTTTGTGTTTGGTTACAGGGCACTCTCAGGGGTTTCTGATCGAGTGAGAGTAGAGCAACAACAAATCAAAGTAAGATAAGAATGGAGGAGTTGAAAAGCATAGATGGTTACTCACGGTCCTATGGAAAGAAAGAGTAGGTAAAAGATTATTGTTGGTTAGTAGCAGATCAGCATGAAGAAACTGAAGATGCAGATGTTGCAGGGGTTGTTGCACAGGATGCTCTGGGAGGTTTCTTGGATAAAGTTGAATCTTGGATAAAAGATTCGGTTGCCTCTTTCCATGCAGCCCCAGGTAGAGGAGCTGGTAAGCCTTGCCAAAGAATTGGCAAAGGGGAAGTGAAGCTAAAATTGTAGGTGGCCAACACACAGGTGTTGATGAAGGTCATGCAGGTCCTAGGTTTGGAGATATGGCTAATTTCTTTAGAAATATTGGGTGATGAGAGATGCACAAGAACTCTCACAGTGGATGCACTTGAATTAGCTGGTGGTAAGAAAATAGGTATCCTTTATCTACTTGTTTATATTACTTATTCTTCTTTTGTTGCGGAGACGTGGCTTTGTAGGCTCAGTCACATGAGCAGGAAGGAGATGCATGTTCTTAAGCGGAAGACAGATATATTTGACAGGCTTAAGAACTGGAAAGGCTTGGTGTTCTTGGAGGAGATGGCAGACAGAACCCAGTGGATGGTGTTGGATACTTTTGAGCAGGGCAGTTTGGACATGGGTATTGATTCAAAGGAGCTCGCGGGTAAAAATTCATCACTCACAGGCGAACACAGATACCAGTGTCGGTCAGGAGGAACCGGCGTCGAACAGACAGGTGTCGATGTCGGTCATGTGCAGACCGAAGCCGGCGATGTCGGGCAGGGTAAGACCGACGTCGGTCAGGGGGACCAACATCGGTAGTAGGTAAGACCGATGTCGGTCAGGAGGACCGACGTCGGCAGCAGGGACACCGATGCCGGTAGGGTCTGTAGTCAAGGACAAACGCATGGGAACCAACTTCGATCAGATGCAGACTGTGGAGTGATCAAGGTCGATCACTGTAACTAATTTTGGGTGGAAATCACGCTATCAAGGAGTCTCAAACACCCATACGGAGGACTGAAGACGTAAGTAGGCCCTCAAATTCATTGTTCCTCTTCTTTATACTTGTTGCTGATTGTAGAGCAGGAAGGATCCAGGAAATAGGTGTGACCTTGGCATGGATGAGGATGTGATTCCTTGGAGGAGAACCAAACAGGTGTTTTTGGTAGCATTGCCAATGGGAAGAAAGCACAGAGACGAATGGATACCTTAGTTGAAGAATAGAGAGAATGGACATGTGAGACGGAAGACCAGGTTATATGGTCTTGTGGAGCTGCAAGATAGTGGTACAGGTTTTGACAGGTGGAGGATGGAGCATGGCTTCAGTCAATGTTAGGGTAACTATTGTGGTTTGAATTACCAGGGGGATGGTGATTGCAACATCATTCTGTTGCTGTATGTGGATGGTACGCTAGCTAGCTGGTTTTGTACATACAGGGTTTTACTGAGCTAAGGGTAAGATTAGTTCAGTGGCATGTCATGAGGATTTTAGAGTAGCGAAATTATTTGACATGGGAGACATGGAGATCACAGGTTGATTTTGTCTCGAGTGGGAGCTGATGTGAATCAGGTGTTGGTGAGGTTTAGGATGCAGAGCTGGAGCACACTAAGGGCTGGATAGGTACAGTGTCTGAAATCACATGAGGTCTACTATAGACCTGAGTATTCCCATGCAGTGGGAGATGTCAGAGAGTTAGGAGCCAATTCATGGAAGTGGGTTCTCAGGTACTTGAGAGGGACCGGCAGCAGGGATTCATGCTATGTAGGGTCAGGACTTCACTACATGTGTTTGTAGGTTCGGATGTGGCAGGGTACTCGGATGACAAGTGGTACACCACGGGATGTGTGGTGGGTTGTCTTCAGGATTGAGCTTGAAGAGGGATACAAACCAGGAAATAGATTAGATGGGGTACAGGTACAGGTACAGTGCAACTATTTATCTCCAAGTGGGAGATTGTTAGGTTGTGGAGCTAAAAGCTTCACTGATGTAGACATGGAGGAGGTTGTAGGATGAGTTGCTGAGCATCAGAAGTCTTTGGCGTTGGTCTGGCCAACCGACGTCGGCAGGTAGGCAATAAGAAGCAACCGACGTTGGTCATGGATCGATCGGCGTCGGCGACCCCTAGGCGGACAGGGACCGACGTCGGTTGCCTATGTGGTTCGACTGCGAGCTTATTATAGGCAGTTAGCTAACGAACCAAGTGTTTGCATGTTTAGATCTATTTTTAGACTGAGAGCTGCGGATCTAATTATTGTAATTAGATGTCTAATTATTGTTTGGATGAGATCTATATAATAGACTCATGGTTGTATTGGAAAAGTGTTCTAGTTTGAGTTGAGCAAGGTTTGCTTCTTCTGTGTGTGAGGTGAGCAAGGGTGTTCCTCCTAGTTCCACAGTACCAGGTGTAGGTGCTAGTTTTGGAGAGTCAGCAGGATTCTTCAAGTGTGTAGGATCTTGGTCACAGTTGTATGGCCTCTATAGGAGATCTACATGGTAAGTAAGATCATTGATCTGCAGGTGTATGTGTGTGCAAGGTCAAGGTTCATAGGTGAGCAGAACTGGGTTTGATTTGCAGGTGTGCAGGATCATATAGACAGCAACACAACAGGGAGCAGAATCAGGGTAGGATCTACTTGGAGTACAGGTGTGTACTCGGATAGAGCAAAGAGGAAGGCAAGGGAGTTCCTTCCATAAGTATGGTCTATTAAATTGCATATTGTTTCAGGTTCATGGGAGATTTACTTGAAGTACCTTGAGTACTTGTGGAGCACGTGGAGTGCTTGTGGAGTGCGTGGAGCACTTTTGGTGTGCGTGGAGCACAGGAGGTGAACACCAACTCTGTATTTTGAGTTGGGTGTTGGGACCTGAGAGGGAGAGCTTTGGGGAGAAGAATTATTGTTCACTTGAGGTGTGGCGAGCCTCTGAAGAGGTGGTGGAGAAGAAGTGGCATCTTCTTTATTGTATTCTTTTCTGTATAAAGTGTTAATACAAGCTATGTATTGTCTCTCATATCATGTGTTATTCTAAATTCTAGTTACTTGGTGAATCTGGTTAATTTCCGCATATTAAGTTGCTTGGTTTGGTAATCAATTGTGTGCTTCTGGTTTATTTCCCAACACATATACCTCATCAAATTCATGTGTGTATATATAGGAATATGATATCTACCAAAATTTTGATAAATACCATATGTTTTTTGTTAGATATGGTTAAAATAATAGGAAAGAGGGTTTTATGCCCTTACAAAAACTAGTGAAATATATTCAACTAAAAGTGAGAATAACAAATATAATATAGTGGCAGCACATGCCACAAATAATTACAAGTGACCAGCCAAAATTCAACCAAAATATTAACAAAAAGAAACCAAAAAGACACAAAAGGGGAATCATTGAAGATACTAGTTAGACTCCTCAGAGTCAAAGTAGAAGACCATATTATTGTTCCCAGACTTAGTTTTTTTTTAATCCTTTCCTCTTATTCTTTTGCTCAGTCCTTTTTAAATTTCTTCAGCTAGGCTATTTATTTTGTGGAGTGGGGTCTACTCCTCCTCTTTGTCTAGGGATCTCTTAACCAACTCATTTTTCTTCTCCTTGCTCTACTCTTCCTATTTATTCTTATTGGGGGTAGTAGTGTCAATCTCCACAAAATATTTTGTTTTGACCATTAGTCCTTTGTATATTCCTATTCTAACCTCCTCTAAAGATAAATTCATTTTCAAAATATTAATTTATTTTACCATATATATACAAATCAAATGTTGCATGGCCACTTTGGTCTGAATATTTTCCAAGATCCTCTCCATATTGGCTAGCTTGCTTCTTGAATGGGTATGGGGATGAATCTTGGCCATAAGATTGACCCCTTAAATTTTTTCATCTGATATACTTTCCTTGGGAGTCTTTATAGTTTTTACATATGTAAAGAAGTAAACTATCACCTCATTTAAAGCTCAGGTTTTGATTTTTTATATTTGAGAATATTTTAAATGTTTTTGGATTTTAAATTTTTTTTATCTTTTTGACATTTGATTTTTTTTTAAATTTTTGACACACTTGAATTTTCGTATTAAAAAATAAATTATCCAATAATCCCATCGATGGGAGGACCAGAATTTTATGCTTGTATCATAGAGTTAGAGTATGACTTTCCACAAATGAAAAGTGTTGCATATAGATTAGTTTAAATCTAAAAATGAACTAGGTGTTCTAATGAAATTTCCTTTATCATTGCTCATATAATATTGTGTAGGATTTGTAACTATAGAATACATTAAACTTGGTAGATTCAATTTTATGCAAGGATAATATTTCATTACCTATACTTATGTTAGAACACATTGAATTATGTTTGGAACTATCTTTGGACACACTATATAATATGAAGATATATGTGACCTATGAATTACTCTTTAATATGAAGATTATTATCTATGAGGGTCTACTACTTGCTTCTAAATTGATTGTATATATAGATTCTACCTAGGTGAAATAACTATCTCATAACTATGCTTTTAAATAGGTACAGTAACTAGTTCTACACTAGGCTCTTAAATAGGCACCATAAAAATATTTTCATTGTGATCTTGAATAGGTGAAATAATTAACTATGGTGGTGGGGGGAGGAGGGTAATTATATATTATATATACATTACTCATATAGAATTCTTGAAACTTTGACTACTTGATTACAATGTATATATTTGAGACATCGATATAATTTAGATGGAACTTCATGGAGCTTATTTATCTAAGGGTGTCCTAAGACCATATAAATTACCCCTATGATTGGAAAGACTAAGACATGTGCATCCATTGTTTGGAAAACAAATTAAAGAGGTAGAACTATCTACCCAAGATTGTATTATGTATGTCTATTGATTGTTTTGATTATTTTTGATGTATCTTATAAATTCTACTCTATATACTTAAGAGTGCAAAGAAGTGTCATTGTACATGAGTTTTAAAAGGAGGTGTATGAATTAGGTTAATTTTTTAATATAACATGTTTATTATTCAAATGAGGTGTGTATGACACTTGTATAAATAAACATATTAGTTTATTAGATACCTTATGATGCCTCCATACCTAGGGTTGATATCACCTATGTAACAAGAGATTTTGATATAGGATTAGAATCCATAATATAAATTGAAACACATTAATTTGGAGTATTAAATTATTTAAAGGGGACATCTTTTTGTTGTTCTTGAGATGATACAACATTAACTTGTTGTTCAATCTTAGATTCTAGGAGTAATTTTACAACCCTATCCACCTGTTTGGAACATTTTTAAAATCCTTGATGGGAATTGGAATTTTTTTTGAATTTCTTATCTAACCCATTAAGATCATTAAGATATTATATTAAATATCATTATTATTTTAATTAATTTAATTATCATGTTCATCATTAACATAATATTAAATTGTCCCGAATCCTTATTCAGACAAAAATAAGGATTCACAGAGTAAGAAGAATGAAACAGTGAAGGGGAAAGAAAAAGTCAAACCCAAATCCTCCAACTTCAAAAAATAGATTGTTGATGAGAAAACTAAGTGGGAAAGCACTGAAAGTTCTGAGGAGGAGAGTATGGAGGAAGTGGAAGGAACGGATAGTGAGAAATCCAGCTCTAATGAGGAAGGTAAAGATAAAAGTGAGAATGAAAAAGAAGGGAACACTATAGAGGAAAAAATAGAACAGAAAAATGATGATCTTGAGGATATTCATCAAGTGTTGGGGGAAAGTGAAAAGGAAAAGGATGTTTTATTTGAGAAACCTGTTCAAGGACAGAGAAGGATCATATAGTTTAGGAAGCCTATCATGCAGTGGATACTAGAGAACAAGTTAAGGATGATCTTGTCCACAACGAATGCCCTGTTGAAACTAAAGAATAGAAAATAATGGAAAGGGAGGATCAAACTGAAAAGGATGAAGCCAATCCAAAAGAGAACATAAATATTTTAGTGACGTTTGGTATAATGATAGGAGGCATCCCTTCATGAATTCGGCCAAATGCAAAGCAGATGCTATCCTTCAAGTTGACTCGTGGATGTATAAGGAAATAATGGGCCTCAAGAAGAAAATAGAAATATTGGAACATAATCAAGAAGCTGATCAGAATAAAATCAATAATTTGGAAATGCAGATAAGAGATATTCCTATCAAACTTAAAGATTATGAGAACAATCTAAGAATACTCATTAAGGAAAGTAGATTTAAGATGGAGGAGGTTACTTCTAGCATATGTGCAGCTGCTGCAAACATTGGAAAATGAGCTAGTGAGGAAATAAAATCTTTGGATGGGCCTAGTAAGAGGACTAGACAGAGCTCGAGGAAGAAAGCAATGCAAGAGGCTGCCACGTCGGTTGCAATATCCATACAGGACACTATTGTGATCGAAAAGGAAGCGGTAAAGATGATCCTAGAATTAGAAGAGTAGGGTCTTTTTGCTCTTACTGTTCTGGTCCTTTTATTTGGATGTTATAACTGGTTCCATTTTCTAGTTCTTTGTTTTCTTTACATACTTGAGTTTCCGGTCTCTATAAAACTTGGGGTCTTTCTTTTGATGATCCTAACTTGGGGTTTTATGTCCCTGTAAAACCTATTTTTTTACTGCTTAGCAGTAGGTGTTAGGTTTATTTTTCCTATGGATGTTATTTTTATAACCTTCTTCCTTTGTTTAAGGGTTTTGGGGTCCCTTCAAAACCTGTTTTTACCTTAATCTAAAACATAATATTAAATTTGTACATAAATTTGAATAATTCTATAATCATATTGAGTAAAAACATTTGTATTATTAATTTTATAAGAGCTCAATGGAAATTAAATGTGATCTATATGAATTCCACTTAATATATCACTAAACATTTATAAACAAGGAAGTTAACATTATTGAGTGAAATATGAGGGAATCATAAAAATTGTAAAATTAAAAGGAGAATGGGTGTAACTAGATACGGTGTGTTTGATTTGTAGGATATCAAATATACTAATCCAAATAATAAATAGTGAACAAGGATAGAATGGATACTAACTATGAATGATTCCATAATACCATAGCCTCACTATCCCATTTCTAATTTACATTTACATTAAATTTGTAAGGATAACCACTTACTAGTATAATACAAAACCAAATGGACAATAGGCTTCCTATGGATATAAACTAAAAACCATGTGTTTCTGATATACCATGAGGTGCATAGAAACTAAATTTTATATATATTTATGTATAATATCTTAAGAATATAAATAGTACCCCTCACAGCACAACCCATGTAAAATTGATGACCACTTTTATAGAGACAACTCCTATTAGTTTTACAACTTTTTAAAAATAGTTATGAAAAAGTAAGAAGAGATAGAAAGAGGAATTTAAAGTGAAAAAAAAACAAAAGAGAAAAATAATGTGTGTTTCAATCATAAATTATTTTAAAACCATAGGAAAAAAATCTTAATATCAATGCTTGAACATATGTAGGTTCACTAATATGTTTTACCCAATTTTGGATTTAACAAAAAAAATGTTGTCTAATAGGTATAAAACTTGATAGGTCTATTCATATTGTAATATTTGACATTTAAGAATGAATATAAATGTAAATTAGAATTAACTAAAATTGAGAAGTGATATATGTAAAAAATAGTAACTACAACTAAATATAATATACTTATATGTTTTTTTATTTTTGGTTGACTATAAATCATTTTTAATAGTGGAAATCGATAATAGATAGGATTGTGATAGCTTAGGATTAGATACAATATCTATGGATATTTATAGATAGGTCAACAATCCCTATATATTAGTGCAAGTCAGTCATATCCATTTACTATAGACTTGTTCACTTTGACTATGATGAATCTGTGACTATTCTACCAATTACACATGTGTCTACTTAGAAGGATAAAATACTTCACTTGTATATATTTTGTAAATAAATAATTTTTTTACTTCTATTTTCTTTAGAAACCCTAGGGGTACTTACGAGAGCTAAGAAAATATAAAAAGATATGTTGAAGTGTAATGGGTTGAGATGACCGAAGTCACCCATGCTGATGATTGACTATTGCCTAAGTATACACATGTTCCCAGGAGTGAATCGATCCACACGTAGTTCTCCCACATAGAGTGATTTTGAAATTTTTATCCTTGACTATATGTATATAACTATAAATTTGTATTTGATACTTGAAAATGTTAACCCCTGACTTGATTTGAGATTATTTAGACTTGGCTTATGACTGGACCTAAGTAATTGATATTTAACTTAAGAAGAATAGGGAAGATTTTCTCAGTGTGTACTATTGTGAAAGATAAATTCAAAATAGAAACCATGTCCCTTTGAAATGATATTTTAATTTTCTTATATAGTGAAACCTTTTTGATAATTTATTTTAGCCTAATTATGAAATACATAAGATGGCCAAAATGAGTATTTTTTTTTTAACTATCCATGAAATGGCATTAGGATGAGGTCACACTAGGTGTATAGTTCCATGGTAGTAGACATATCTACCTAGAGTGGTCTTACCCTACAAAATTAGGGACAACTGTGCTTAGGTTAAAAGTAGTAAAAGATTGATAAAGATAGTTTGAGCATTGACATGGAGATTACTATGTAGTAGTGATTAAATAATTGAGGGTTTGAGCCAAAATATAGATAAGTGGATAGATAAATGGAAAAAAAGAGTTATGTATTGGATCATAATTCAAGTGGTTCAATATGTGTCAATAATTAACATTGTCAAGTACACATGACTAGATTCAGATATCTACACCTACCTCTTAGAGTCTCTACATCTACATTAGGTAGTGAGTTTAGTGTTATTCATGTTGTTATTGACACTTATTTTCCTACACCTAGTGTTACACCCCCTCCTTTGGTGGATCCTTTTATTTCTATATATCATAAGGATTTGTCATTTATTTTCATACTAATCTAATGACCAATGTGACTCCATGATTGCATACTTACGTTGCATTCAATAGTATTTTAAATTATCAAAATTATTATCATTCCATCATTGTAACTAATGTGAATCACAATAAGGAATTAATTTATACATACACACATACCCATGTTAATACTACATTTGATGGTATATCTACCAATAATATGGTACAATAAAAACTTGATGACATGTGATTGAAACTTCCATAATTATATAACCCATCTAAAAAACCTATCCATGTGGTTAAAAATTATGATATATAACACCACCCTTTGTGTATATAATTTATTAATCCCAATTGCCTTCTTCATTTTAGGTGCTTGAGTTTATATTGTATAGTGGAAATCAAGATCCATCACATTATTCAAGAGCTTATTTTGCATCTTTATTTTGTTTTCATCACAATAATTTACTTATGACCAAGTTATTTCGTATAAGTCCAAATGGATATTCCTTATTTTGGTTTTAAACCCTACTTATGTGTTCTATATGTAGATTCAATGATTTATCCAATATGTTCTTATCACACTTTTCTATAAACATTAGTCAAAATGCCACATTTTCTTAAATTTCTAAAATCAAACAAGGAAATAACAAATGTCTAGTTGACTATGTGCTTAAATGTAAAATAAGCTTATGAAAATTTCATATCATAATCCTATTAGTTAGATTTAAAGTATATTCTCTGCTATTTTTATTTTTCCACTTCATAACAATGTCATTTTTAACACGTATGAATCTTTATAACCTCAAAATAACATTATCATGTAGAAATTGTTTATATAATACACAATATTGAGATTAACATTATGGATTCTATTATGTTAATATACATATATTATTATTCTATTTCCATAACCTCAAAATAAAAATGAACTACAACATTAAAACCTAAGATTAGTGATGCACCTAATTTTCAAACCAGCCAAAACCACCAACACAGTTTCACAAATCAATGATAACATTATCTTTATTTCTTCCATGAACACTTATAAGTTTAAAACATTACTAAACCTCAACAGAATTTAAAATATTGATCAAATGTAATTCTATTACTTTACCCAAGTCATGTCAATTAGATACTACTCAAGCATTTCCTAAATATTATAATGTCAAATTATGTTTTTACCATCATTTATATTCCATATATTAAAAAAATGATTTAAATTGAGACATAAGATTCAATATCTCATCAATAAAAGAACTATTCAAATTAAAGGCCATGATTCTACATTAAAAACAAATTTTCATATCACATAATTTATGCTTTAAATTATTTACCAATATATTACCAAGTCATAATACTAAAAAAGCAAGACAATGTATACATGAAAACATATATATAGCATTTGAATATTTAACGTGAGCATGAGATTGATAACATCATTGGTAGTGTTTTTAGTTCTCCATGTCAAACACCTTTCATAAAATTCTATGGTCATGAGATTCCTAATTATGAATCAAATGATCATCCTGTATAAATTCAAGCATATGTTTCCCATTACACTTTAATACACTAGGCATTTTTATTAACAATGGTTTTATCAAAAATATTTTTACTATGTCATTTATTATCTATTCAAGTCCAAATTGAGAGATAGTTATTTTACATAATTATGATACTACATTATTATGATGGTATTACTTGCACACCACTTGGTGGTATAACACTACTAGTTACAATTAGTCCTTGGACTATTTTATTTGTTATGTCATTCATGATACAAGATTATATAATATATTCCCTAGGAATTGATCAAATTAGAGTGATAATTTCTATGTTACACCTTTATCTTAATTTCTACATGATAATGAACCATATAATTTTTGTGGCACACCTTTTGAGCTACTTATTCTACTTCCAAGATCACACATGTAATAATCTAGCACCAGTGCACTTCATGAGAATTGAGTCATTAAACCTCATATGATATTTTATCCTATTTTAAAACTTCTAGTTATAGTTCCTTGTAAAAAAAATTCTACAAAATCACCTCCATCATTTAGTATTTTTCTCGTGTATACATATACAACACCACTACTATCTCTTGTGCAAGCTCCTTGAGCTCTAATTGCTACATTTGAACCACTAAGTCATACACTTTTTATTCATGCACATGTTAATATTTATTTACAACTTATCACTATGGATCATATGAAATAATTTGATTTATCATAACATTACTTTCACACCAATTTGTGATATAACATTACTAGTTATTTTTGGTCTTTTGAAGATTTTATTTTTTTAATGTCATTCATGATACAAGATTGTATAATTTATTTCTTGGATTTTAATGGATTGATCAGATGATATTGAGACCTAATACATTACACTTTTGTATCAATTTTTTTCACAATAATGATTTATATAATTTTCATGGCACATCTATTAAACTACCTATCCTACCTCCAAAACCACACATGTGATCATCTAGTAGTATTGAACTTCATGATAAGTAAATAATTAAACCTCATGTGATACTTATTACTATTTCACCATCTTCAATCATCATTAATAATACATTTTAGTATACAAAATAATCTCCACAATTTAATGTTTTTATTGTGTATGCATATAAAAAACCACCATTATCTCTCATGTGATCTCCTTGAGATATGATTCCTATATTTAAAACTTTGAGTCCTACATTTTTACCTGTGTGCATCTCAATATTTATTTGTAACATCTTACTATGAATCATATCCAGGAAAATTATACATATTTTATGCATGTTTCTCTATATATTCTTGCAATGATTCTAACTCACTCTCCTCATATCTATATTTGTGATAATTATTGAACTTATATCACTTCTTATGACTTATCCCCATCGCTGGGCTTGACTAATGGTATCAATATTATAGACTTGGACTTTAGGATAGGAACTTGGATGACCCAACCCATTATCTATGTCTGGTATGCATTTATTCTCTACTCACCAATATTCCATATCTTCATGGTGACCCCCTACAATTTCAATAATTCAATTAACATAACTCACTCAAATATTACTTATAATTAAATTATAGATCAAATTATCATTTAGCTATGCTAGCTCACATTTTTTGCTTCATTAATACATATCTATTTTACTATAGTCTTATTACTATAATTATCTTATTTTCATATATATGTTATATCTTTCATGTGATTTATTCCCTCAAGTTTGATTTATTGCCTCCTATTGTTTTAGATTTGACATCTTTGGAATTTTCCTTCTATTTTATCTTGATATTATTCTAGAACATTAGTTTTTTGTTATTTCTCTAGTGTATTGGCCCTTGCCCTTTGATTTTTTTCACATTCCTAAATCTTGTGAATATTCCCTATTGATGAAAACATATATATTAATACCTCCCATCCTATCATGCAAGAAGGACTAAGGGAAATAGTATGTTATTTCTAAACTTCCACTTCTACCTCTTGATATTTAATGTTGTTCAACATGCCTATTTTATATCTTTTATTGATTGTCCAATTTTTAATTTTTATTTCTATATTTTATTTATTGAACTCTTTGTACTACTTTTTAGCTTCTTATATAAACCAAAAAACTAGAAAAAATAATATAAAATATAGAAAAAAAAAGATTTCAATTGATACATATTATACTTGTGTGTGTGTGTGTGTGTGTGTGTGTGTGTGTGTGTGTGTGTGTGTGTGTGTGTGGGTGGGTGGGTGGGTGTGTGTGTGCGCGCGCGTACGTGTGTGTGTGTGTGCACGTGCATGTGTGCATGCTAAATATTTTACACATCCATGTTTTACACATGTACTTCCCATGTTATCTCTTTGATTAGATGAGATTCAATATATGTAGGCTATATGTGATCATATACTTTCATATGTTATGTGACTACTCTCTTTCCGACATCTTGAGGGTGTGATAAAATTTGTGGTATGCCTTATCTAAGGGGCATATTTATACATTGAATTTTAAATTAATACCTTTCTCACTTTATTTTTAACATAATAAGTTATATTAAATTGATTATATAATATCTTGATAGCATCTACATATTTTATATTACATGGATATACACATTTTTTGCTTGCTTACATTGTGATTTTTACATTCTTGATTTTTGTGCATGTTTATGTTTGGTTAATTAATTGCATGTGTATTTTTATTCATGTTTGGTTCATGTACCTCAGTCCATCCTTGTCCAAAAATGATCATCTAATTGGTGTCTCATCATGTCTTGTCATTCATCTATTTTTTCATCAAGTTTTCCTATGTATCTACATAATTTTGTGTGACATATGCAATATTATATGATTATTTGCATGATATATATCATGCATTTAGGATATGGGTTACGATGATCTTACTTATGCACATTATTAATTGTATTATTACCATACTTGGTTCTTATGTTTACATGGTCCTTATCATACATCTATGGGTACTACTAATTGTGTGTGATTCATTATTTTATTTATCCCTATTAGGGGCACATTTATGACATTTTGGTAATATCTTGACATTTTAGTTTTCATGATGGATAAAATATTATTGGAAAACTATTCAACAAAAATTATAGATAATATAATAATGAGTGAAGTGAGATAACTATAAATAGTCCATTTTTATACTTCTTTGATCAAGAATAAAACATAATTGAGAAAAAATATTGATAAAAAAATATTGAGTGAAGTCATGTCACTATAAATAGTCCATTTTTTTTACTTCATCAAGAAGTGTATTGATTTGCAGTAACTCCCAAAAAAAATCTCATCATAATAATGTTTTGGTTTTTTTTCTTGATATTAATGATGACATTAGTACCACTAGGTGTATTCATTCCTATATTCTGATTTCAAATTACATTTTCACACTTAATTTTTTAACATTGAGTTGACATTGACTACTTGTTAAAATTGGCCATTATCTTTAGGTATGTCCAATTCCCATAAAAAATAAGTCAATCTGAATTTATCCTATCTCAAACATCATTTGAATCATTATTCCTATCCTAGTTTAGTTAAGGTATGTGATTAAATTAATTATTTATATACTTTGACACACATCCATTCACTCGTTTATGCACATCAAAGTAGGATCTCTATGTAGGCACCCAAATTTGGTACAAGTCCATTTTCCATAGTATTTTTTACCTAATTTTTCACACTTGGTCCACTTATCTATATTTGGATATTTTTAATATAGTTCCTAACCCATATTAGTCTATCACAATCCCCTTTCCTTATAGATGTCTTTGGCATTCATCCATTTTATAGTTTTAACTTTATTTTCATATCTTCTGAGTTCCTTTTACCCATTTCATATATCTATCTCCATTGGGATTATTTTTCTACCAAAATTATAATAATGAACCTACCCATATGGATTATATGGGTCATAGAATTTATCTCATTTATTTTGTGGGTCCTTCTTCCTTGGCCTAATTTCTTACATCTTTTATTTTGCATATCAATCTTTTCTATATTTGGCCATTGTGTGTGTCATGTCCTAAGGATTCCTATATATGCAAATCATTCTTATTAATTTATCAAGTAGATTCTTCCAAAATTTTAAGTCTTTTATTGATCAAAATCCATTGTTACACTTAGGAAGAAGCCTACACATTAAGCCGCCCTTTAACATTATTAGTTTAATCTATGTTAGTGTCATTTAATTATACCAAAAAAGGGATAGGTGTGTTCATGTAGATGTATCAACACTCATATAGAAGAGTAAGTTGAAACCCTTGCTCATAATTCCATTTACAATACACAAGAACTACATGGGGTCTAATTCTAACATGCAAGATATGAAGTTGAAACTCCTCTTGAGGTTTCCTAACCTAACTAATTATATCCTTTATATTTTATATGTGTTTCATTGAATTAGATCAAGAATAAAAACAATAAAAAATTATAAATTATGTCTACCAATTCATAGACATGAAAATACATGACTTTATAACATCAGTATAGGAGCATACCTAGAATAATCCAAAATCTAGAAAGGTGCATAATACACATTCATCACTTAGGAACATACTCATCAGTCATAGAGGTACAATGTCGAATCTACCTTAGGTATATTTTATCATCAAAAAATAAGGTGTCCAATTTATCCCTGCATGGTGAACAATCAAAATTTCATGCAAATATCATTTGTATATGAATTAATACTCACATGATGGTGAGTGATTATTTTTTGGGTGAGTAATAAAATATTAATATAAGATTAGTTAGTGCCTATTTAATTTTTATTAGGATATCAAGTTATATATATATATATATATATATATATATATATATATATATATATATATATATATATGTATATAAATTCCACCATATTGAATATAATAATATGATAGATTAAAATAATTTGAGCATTTGGTCTCATATTTGGATATTTTATCCAACATGTGGTATTCAGAGAAAGCTTCTTGAGAGACCTCTCTAAAAAATATTTTGATTTTGAAGTGGGTAAATAATGGTTATGTAAAGAAAACCACATACAAACCCCATTATTCACCAATCCTCCATTTTTTCATTGTTTATATTAATGTTGATGTGTGTAGACCATGTGCAAACCATGTTGTAATTTATTTGTCATAGTCATCAACTTGGATCTCACTAATTTAATGATTTTAATCATGTCTACTATAAAAAATTGAATTTTGATGGTATTAGTGGCCTTTACCATGGATTAAACATATCATGTGTAGGAAGATAAGGGAATGACAATCGAATCCTTTATTTAGTTATTGGATGGTTACCTCATTCTTTTCCCACAATAAATTTTATTAGGTCATAATGTTAGAGTAGCTTGAATTTATTTCTTTTGTCCAAAAGTTATATGGTAAGACATGCTTTTAATTCAAGATTTCAATCAAGTTAGAAAATCTACCAGAATACAAATTTATGATCTAATGGAACTCATGTGTGGATTTATGTTGGTTTAAAGAGGGAATTTTTTAGGCCTCAAGGTGGATAAAAATGGCCATGATAATTCTAGACTAGTCACTTTTCTTTGTTCCTACCCTTTAAACAAAAGTTGCAAAAGGTTTCATGATTGATTTTTTTATGAGAGGTGTATCTATTTTTTGTTTATAAAATTTAAGTTGATCTTATTAATAATGTCAAGTTATTGATTAAAAATGAAGATTAAATGTTTAAGTTGGTCAGATTTCTATTCTATACAAAGGTATTGGTGATTGTTTTGGCCAAACAATCAAGGATGAAGGTATTTTCATGCCTATGCATTTGATGGTTGGTCAAAAACTAGACCCAACCCCTATGTAATTGAGTTAGGGTATTTAATTGGAAAAGTAAAGTATGCATCCTATATCATGGTTTTTAGAGACATGGTGTACATTTTTTGAGTTAGTAAATGTTTTTTTAGATAGTATGCTAAGTATTTATTTTATGTGTTTAGGTTACCATGGTTGTTAATATTTGTTAGGTTATTTATCAATGTAATATTAATATTGTTTGGTTATGACTTATTTCATATAATATTATATTTTGGGTAGTTTATTTATTTAATTGTCTCATTAGATATATTTATAATCATATATATTAATGTTTATATTTAATTTGTATGTCTAGTAGTGTTATAATCATCTCATGTGACTTAATTATAATTTTATGTTTTAGTTAAAATTATTATTTAACGTGATGATTATTTATCATAAATATTTTTTTTTGCATAAACCTTGTGTCTATAGCTCATATATATTATAATAAGTGGTTAAAATCCACATTTGATCTGGACAACAATTCAAGTGACAATTCGGGTGACAGTTCTACCCCAATTGATGATGAAACTTCTGGGAGCCATAACTTTTACGCCGTAGCTTCAATTGACTCCCCATTTGAATCGTTGGAAAGCTAAGAATGAGGAGAACATGGTGAGATTGCATAAATATTTTATCAATGGTTTTTTACCCCTAAAAACCCAATGGAAGTGCCCCAAATTTCAATTTTAGTAGTGCAGTCTAAAAATAGTAAGTTTCTAAAAATAGTAATTCCTCAAATTCTATATTGTTTTAAATCATAGAAGTCAAACCAGTTAATATCCCTCAATATTTGTGATCTTCCACATCCTCCTCCTAATTTAAAAATGTGTCTAAATTAATATTTAACGTAAAATAGAAATCAGACATCTCTTCCCAAAGATAAGCATATAGTTGTATTGCAATCTTGAGTAATAAAACATCTCTTCTTAGAGAATTCATTGTTGCAGTGTTATTTTCATGTTCTTGAAATATCTGTCAATCAAAACTTTTGAGTTTAGGATTAACATTATATTTCATAATTGTTTCTATTATGTGTGTCTATTGTCTATTTTTGAAAGTATTAAATAAACCAATAGTGAAATAAAACATGTATAATGATCTTCAATGTATTTTTTTCATTTTTTAAATGGAAATATTATCGAGTAAACCTAATGTCCATTTTATGTGTGTATTTGTATTCACCCTTGTGCACACTAAGTGGGAGAATGTTAGGAATCAGTACTCATATATTGGTGACTGATTATTTTTTGTGTAAGTAATAAAACATTAATATGTTATTAGTGAGTCTCTATATATTTTTTATTAAGAGATCAAGAGGCGTGTGTGCTATGTGTGTGTGTGTGTGTGTGTGTGTGTGTGTGTGTGTGTGTGTGTGTGTGTGTGTGTGTGTGTGTGTGTGTGTGTGTGTGTGTGTGTGTGTGTGTGTGTGTGTGTGTGTGTGTGTGTGTGTGTGTGTGTGTGTGTGTGTGTGTGTGTGTGTGTGTGTGTAAGTGTGACTTACTATATTTAATATAATAGTATGATGGATCAAAACAATTCAATAATTTTATCTCACATTTTAATATTTGATTTAACACATTCATTCTTTCCAAACCAAGGTTTCACTTCAAGAATTCTAAAATTCCTTTAAAGTGTAATTGTTCCATCTCTTTTTATTTTCATATTTTATTTCTTGTCAAATTAATTTTAATTACACAATTTTACTATTTTTAACCACTAGAATAGATTTGATTAACTATTTTTTACTACTACATTATATGTTTACCTTGTGAGAATAATTTTATTATTATAATGGTGTCATTATACCTTGGTTTCACATTTTGTTATAACAACACCATTGTTTAATTAGTAAATTAATGGTACCACTTCATTTTGAGTATGAAGATAATCATCTGATTTGATCATGACCTAGTTTAGTTTTTGCATACATAGAACAAGTGGGATAATGTGTGCCACATGAAGTGGATGACTTTCCTAAAACAATTTATTATTTTTATCAAGCACAAAAAGGGAAAATGCAATAAGGTAGTATATATTCTAATCCATCCACTCATGAAAGTGTTCATCATGTTCCTAACACATGAAACCAAAATTTATTTAAATAGGTATCTATCTAATTAAAATACCACAAATTCTTATATATAACTAAATTTACCTTTAATAGTATAAACAAGTTTGTGAATTCCATATTTGAGAAGTTTATCTATGGTCTTATACATCTCTAGGTTTTTGAGGGCACACCATTTTAATGGCTCATCTGGGCTAAGATAATAAGAAAGTTTGTCATTATCAAAACAGTAACAATTCTTACAAAATAAATTTAATTTCTTCATGTGTGCATGAAAATTGAGTTCCCTTCACGTCTTGTATTACTTTTTGAATCACCAAGACCAAAAATAAGAAGTTAATGATTTACACACCTTTTTAAATTCCTTCTAAGAATTTGGCATATATAAATAAGGATTCATGACGAAAATACCTATGATGAAACATTAAGTGGACTATATTTTTATTGTATTAGTTATATTTTCCAATATTTCTATCATGGTTTATTTCAATAAGATAATAACCACATAATAAACTACCCAGTCTTTTTTACCATGTTTGGGTTCATTTTAAACTAACAATATCCATTGTGTTTGATCTTGACCCACAATTTTTTAATAATTTATATTAGGATTTATGGAAAATTATTGATACATAATTGGGCTAGTCTAAAACATTTATTCCTTAGAAAATGGGTAAATGTAGATTATCAAATTCACACTTGTTCATTTGATGTCCATATACAGTAGTGCACACTTGTGCACTTAAGATGATAATTTTCTCTATATCTATTATGAAAAAAACTATTTACATAGTTATATAGGGTATATTCATTCTAAACATGTATTTTATTTTAATCTACTACACCCATTGACATATCCTAGTTCACGTTATCTAACATTGATTTGTATGTAGAGGAGAAAGAATTGGATTAGGCACTGAATATTTTATAATATATCTAATGTGTTCATTATTGGGTTAAGAAGATAATATTTCACCAACAATTTAATTAATAATATATTCATGACACATATCATACACCTCATGAGTTCAATATAGGTGATAATATCTAGTTCCATCTTTATAAGTAATGCATCAAGGTCCTCATAAGAAGATCAAGCCTCTGCTCTATGGTCCCTACGCCATAGGATATATAGATGGAGAGATAATTTTTTAATTTATCTACCATCGTAAACAAATATATATTAAATAATTAATGTTTAAATCCTTCATCCATACTTTCCACCTTTAATTGAGATAGTAACAACTTAGCATCCTCCAAACCTAGATCATGGACTATTGTAGACACCTCCAAAGGATCCCATTGTTGATATCATAATGACACACACACATGAAAAGGTACACAATAGTTTTTAAAAGTTATTAAATTAGGATAATACATTAAAAAAATTAATATGTACAACCTTATACAACTTTAATTTCAATTCATGTAACTAACCAAACATGCAATAAGGACCATTATTCCTCAAGAATGGAAGAATGATCTGACCATATGCACACTTTTACACATGATCTTGTCAATGAATTTAATCTCAAAAACATAATGTAATTTTTCATCATCCATGAATCCTTGTGTTAACACTACACACTTACACCTTATATATACTTACATAGTGCATCATGATATACCAAGAGACCTTCAAATACTATGCAAGTCTATAAAAATTATAGAAACATGTGGTAACTTCCCACTACTTTATAACATGTGAGGTGTAACTTCCTAAGTTAAAACCTTATTTCTCACTATATCCATTTCATACATTCTTTTATTTCAAATCCCAACAAATGTTTTTGGTAATATCTATAAATTATTAAAAAAACATAAGATCTTATCCATGACATTAAAGTCACTAATTTATCATGCCATATTTTTTAAATCCTTTCTTATTCATAGAATATCATTGAAAGTCTCAAATCCACTCATTTCATTATAAATAGATCTAAATTATTTTTAAAACTACAACTTTCATATGTTTCTTCATAGAGGGAAACATATGTAACATGTAAACCTATATATATAGAGTTACATCTCAAAAAAATTATGAACTATTTCCATTCAAGGTTTAAGATTTTATATAAGTTCATAAATTTTTAAAAATGTATGATACTTTACTTCAAAATAAATTCACTAATTTATTATCCTATCACAATGTTAATATCCCTACCTTTTTAAAAAACAAAAGTGAATGTACTAAGACCTTGTTTTACTACATACCTTATGTGAAATGTTGAACTATTATGTAAAAAGTGTGGACCCTCAAATGGAATATAAGTAAAAAAATGAGTCAAGATATAAAATGGATTTGAATTGTTTGAAATATTAAAAATTTAATATGTAATTACATTGAGATATACATATATAAAATACATTGACATATCACCTTCCATAATGTTAACATCTAAGTGCCTAATTAAAAACACAAGTAAATTTCCTAATTCAATTATTAAAATCTATGTGTCTACATTTCCTTTATAAAAAAATTCAATAATTCACTTGGATTGTAATGATCTCCCAATTAGAGACTAGAAAAACATGTAAAAAATATTTTTTATATGCAACCTCTCTCAGTTTCTATAAAAAAAAGATAGAGATCAGTAACCCATTGATCCCTTAATCCCACATGAATGAAACATATAAAATAAAATTAACCAAAAAAAATCACAAATTGGTTTATTTCCCATATTGAATTTGAGGAGGTAAGCAAAGTATAAGCAAACCGGAATTCAATTTTTCTTGTCAACATTCATCTTTTAAGAGAATAAAATACATCATTTAATGAAATATAGTGAATATTAAGATTTATAATATTATAAAAAAACCCACTAAGTCTAATTTTTTTATTTAAAAGTGTAACCAAGCTATTTATAACATTTAATTTATTCATTAATAGTATAATATATAATTATAAACAATGTATATATAATACAATAGTAATAAAATTAAAACATTTATAATTTATCATCACTATAATAAACATCTCATGATGTAAAAATTATATACAATAATACAAAATTTACCATAGGAAAGTTAAAAAATAATATTTTGAGCTGTTTCACATATGTCTAGTCACCAATTCCATAACTAGAATATCCATAATACAAATTCCATATTGATAAGGAGATGGATAGTATCATCAAGGTGATTTTCCTATAACTACATAGAGTTATGATTCCCTCACACACAGAAAAAAATTAGGAATATCCCTACCCTTCAATGAATGTAGAAGATAAGATGAGGCATCGAGAGAGAATCATGTGATGAAAAGTGATATCATAACCATGCTACACTATATACTATAAATCAAGCATCATCACCATTTATAGGAAAAATAATGACAATCATACTAGAACAAATGACGAAACATGAACAAAATGAGAAAATAAACTCATGATTTGGCCAAATATTAATAGGAAATTGAAGCCACATAATGCCCCAAAACTTTACTCAAATGTTTTGAGTTTTATTTTATAACATAGGTATACACATACTATTTTTAAATTTTAAAAATATTCATAAATACACATTTATCTCAAAATGTAGGATATAATTTCATCCATCCATGTTAAGTTTAATCATAAAAGATTACACACATGTACACTATATAAGAAAATGTTTATAATATATTTCCATTTTATACCTTAGTTTTATAAGCATACAAGATTACACACATGTCCACTATATAAGAAAGTGTTCATAATAGACTTCCATTTTATACCTTAGTTTTAAAAACAAATATAAAGAGCTTTGGAAAAAAAAAGATTGTTTATCACACTTTCTTATTTTAAAATGTTTAATAAATATTGGAAAGTTATTTTTGAATCATAATGTATAGAGGAACCCATAATTATTTTTCCTAACCCCATGTTAAGGAGGGTTCCCTCATTGCATTATAAATTAAAAGCAATAATAATTGGAACCTTTATAGTTTACTTCTTATAAATTAATCATAACAAATATGCACTATTTTAATCATGGTTTAAAATTACATCAATTAATATCAAATATAATACCTTTGTGTCCATATAAAAAGTATTATAATTATGTCAAATCAATAGATAATCAAGTCTCATGATGACTAAGCCAATGAAAAGCCCATAATTTAAAAGCTTCATGCATATAAATTTTAATAATAATTAAAGATTTAAGAATATCATTTACTACTTAAAACTATGTGGGAATGTGTGTACTAATGAAATTAGATCATAACTCGCATTGGATTACTTAAAACAACTTATCTAAGATATTAAACAAATCCAAAATAAATATAATTTCATAATTAGTATAATTTCATAACTAATAATCATTCATTAATGTATTTACTATTAAATTTCATTTAAGGAATCCATCATGTATGGGGCATACTTCATCATCCAACCACAACATGATCATATATTGTATAAGTCCATAACATATCAATAAAATTTGTAAGTTCACCAAAGTTGTAATCACTAAGGAAAAAAACTCAATAAAAATAATTTTTATTCAAAAACATCATGGAAAGCCATTAGGGTTGTGGAAATGTGTTCAATGAGAACTAGGTTCTCAATGAATCAATGTTCACAATCCCATGAGCCTAAACAAATATCAAACCACAACCTTAAGACTTCTCAAGCTAATGAGGATAAAACACAAGTATCTTAATAATCCACTTTATTGAACAACTATCCAATTCACTATGAATTTCACAAAACCTTATCTACAATGTAAGAATTCATAGAAAGATTTAACAACACTTCACATGACATCCCATTGATAAAAAATGAATCCAACTACTTGGTTTATATAGATATATAGTGTACAAGTTACCCATAGGTAATTGAGAATGTCAAGCTCAAATATTGTAGCAATCAAACCAAACATGGATAGAATATTTGATTTCAGCCAAAATGTCTAATTTATAAACTCAATTAAGTATTAAATTCTAATTAAATAACATGTGAGCCTCATACAAGGGTTTAATAAATATTTATTTTAATATACTATATAATAGCTAGTAATTAAATTAATATTATGTAAGAGTGAGACAAATAATAATTTAATGAACTTGAATCCTTATAAGCATAAAGAGAATAAAAATCACAAACCTTGTACAATAGTTAAGAATTTTCAATACTCAAAATAACATAAAAACTATGGTACACATAAGTCACAAGCCTACCATATAAGGTTCAAATCTTAAAATATAAAAAAACATTAATGGTGATTATAACATGTATATAGTTTTAGGTCTATTTTTCAAGATTGAGGACTCAATTATTTTTCAAAACACAAGTGAATAATTATCATATGCTAAAATATTTAAGCTTATTATTAAATTCCTATAATTCAAAGTTAAAATTTTTAAGGCTAAAAAAATTAATGGTGATTACAACATGTATAGAGTTGTGGCTATGTTTTTTAAAATTTAAGACTAAAAAATTTTACAAAACATGAGTAAAAAATATAACACATACCAAAATATTTAATCATATTATTAAAGGTCAAGATCTCCACATGATAAAAATTACTAATTACAACATAAATTAAGTATTGTAGGCCCTTTTTTTTTTCCTGAAACTATAATAAGATATTTAAGAGAAGCCTTATTATTTTAAATCTATCCATTTTAAATATCAAGGAACTAATTAGGGTTTGAATACATTTTAATTGTTAACTAGTAACACAATCCTTTAAACCATTCATGTAAGGATAATCAAACATAAATTAAAATTTAAGAAGAGAGATCATATTTTATAGACATAATCCAACCACTAATCCAAGGAAAGATAACTTGTAACCAAGATAAATAAAAAATACTAAGGGATAGTTTTAAATAGCATATTAACATAATTAGAACCATATTCATTTACAAATAAGGACTGAAAGATAAGTGAGATAGGAGTAAAACATGCCTATGAGTTAAGGTTGAATGACCATCTCTAGTCGATAAATTTATCATGGATGAACCATTCCAAGAGAAAAAATAAGAGGTCTATCATGATAATAAATCATTATTCCAAAACAAAAATTAACCGCAAGAAATAAATGTTATGATATTTGTGACTCAAAACTCCCAAACATGAAACATGTAGAAAACTAAGAATGAAGAATGAATGTGATTAACACATAAATTTCTCAAACAATGATGTATTAATATTAATGACAAAAATATAATAGATAAACAACTAAGCAAATTGAGTAAACTAAAATGTGAAAAATGTGGTGTGTGCAGGTTTCTAATTTGTTTATTCCTTGCTCCCATTTATAGTCCTCTCCCTAAAAATTATCTATATTGATTGAGGGGAACTATCCAATACATGCTATTAAAATGATGTAATAGTTAATCCATTGAAAAATATCATAACATCAATATACATACATGTTAATAATAAGATTATAGTAATTAATAATTAATAATAATTTTAATTATCCAAATATTTTCATTAATACATTATAATAATGAATAATAAAAATTTATTGTGATCACCATAAGTAAAAAAATACCATTAATTGACTCAACCAAATCAAAACATCAAGATTATTTAAATAATAATTGTTTTAAGGTTCATTCTTAAAATAATATGTGGCATACTTTCCCTCTTGGAAGAGTCATCATCATCATGTTCTAAGGAAATATAGATTTTTTAAAAAAGGAATTTTTTTATAAATAATCCTCCAACATAATTACCAAATTGACAAAAATTGTGATCTCAAAACAATAACTTTGGATGTAAAAATAAATATATTTATATCAAAAACATCCAAATCAATCCATGAATCAAAAATTGGTGCTACTAGTAGCACCCTATTTTGGGTTAAATTTTTAATCTTTTGTAACTATGGCTTTTGAAACCCATAATGTTTCTAAAAAAAATTAAAATCAACCCCCAAATCAAAACATGGTTATATTAGTAGCATATTTATTTTAAAAGTTAAAATTATAACATTTTTCACACCATGCCCTTAAAAACCATTATTGTTTCATTATTATTTCAACTAAAACTTTAAAATCAACTATTGAATTCAAAAGTGGTGCTACCAATAACATATTTTTTTCAAAATTAAAATTGAAACATTTTTATAATAATGGCCTTAACAACTGTTCCTACCAAAATCCTAAAAGTAACCCCCAAATCTAGAAGTGATGCTCCTAGAAGCACCTTTTTCAAGTTTAAAATTACAACATTTTTGAAGCCATGACTTAAAAAATGAGTACTATTAAAAACAAAACCATAAAATAAACCTTACAAATTCCACTTATTTAAGGTTAATTTTTCCCTTCAAACACTAAATAAAAAATAATGGCATGATGATAACACCTTATAATTTAAAAACTCAACATTATTTTTAGATATCTTATTTAATTATTAATTAAAATACTCAACACAAATTGCATTTAATTAAACATAAACTATTTCATAAAATTAAAAGGAAAAATTAAAAATAGAAGAAAACACTTTAAAAGTAGGGAAACCTATGTTTTTTTTTTTTTATAAAAACCCATTGTATTTTAAAAATTTGTTATATATATATATATATATATATATATAACTTCATAAAATTAAAAGGAAAAATTAAAAATAGAAGAAAACACTTTAAAACTAGGGAAACCCATGTTTTTATATATATATTTTTTTAAAAAGCCATTGTATTTTAAAAAGTTGTTATATATTTATTTATTTATTTATAATATAAAAAATAATTTTAAAAATGATCTTGAGGGGAGGTTGATTCTCAGAATCATCTCTACACACCCTGATCCTCCTTCCACCTCTCTTTTAAATACAAAGATTTCAAAAATATATAAAATCATAAAAAATTAATTTAAAAAAAACACTAACATTACAATAGAACAAAAAACCAAAAACATAATATATATATATATATATATATATATATATATATATATATATATATATATATATATATATATATGACAGAGTGAGGGGAATCACCCCTTCCATCACCAAAAATAAAATAATGGGAAGAAACAGTGACTCCAATAATTACCTACCCCCATATCCCACATATATAGTAAGGGTTGAGGGGACAATTCTTAGAATTGCCCTTCCTTCCCTTCTTTTATTTTTGGCGATGGATGGGGATAATTTTTAGAATCACCACTCTTCCTCATTCTTCTATTTTTGTGGATATATGATGGCCATTCCTAGAATTAGCTTTCCCATCATCATCATCATTATTATTATTATTATTATTATTATTAAAAAATTAAAAATGTTGGACAGGGAACATTTCCCAAAAATGTTTGTTTTTTTTTTTTTTTTTTTCAAATTATTTTTTCTAAAAATTTCATTTGTTTAAGTTTGTTTTGTTTTTGTTTGTTTGTTTGTTTTTTTTTTTTTTTTTTTTTTTTTTTTTTTTTTTTCTGTTTTTTGTTTTTTTTTTTGCATTCTTTTAATGAATTTGTTTTGAAGAAAGGATATATTAGTGCATCACATATGGTAAATATGTCAAAGGAAGCTCAACCACCATTTAAATAATTATTTGGAAATGATCACTTTGGATAATTTTTAGACATATAAGACCCCATGAAAGAGTAGAATGATGTCTAAGAAAAAAATTGAACTCCTAAAAATGAAGATGCATATGTTGAAAATGATGAATTTAACATATTATATATTGTTTATTAGTTTTAATATATCATTAAAGAACATGTTCAATTTTATATATTATGTCTGAATTATATTTGTAATTTTTTAGACTTTAAGATTTTACATTAAGAATAATTATGTATATATTGTTGTTTTATGATGAATATTTTTAATATATTCTTTACCTTATTATTTGGTTTAATTTTTTATTTTCATTTTCATTTGAATCATTACTTCAAGAATAATAACTTTAATCATTGTCATTTATTTATATGATTTTTATAAAAATATGTAAAAAATTGTTATTGTTTTTCTCTCTTTTTTTCCAATTTTAACCATACAAATTATCTATTTGACATGACAATTTAAATAAAAAATCCATAAAATGTATACATTTTTCATTATAACTAGATTTTAAATGTATATTACTTTTATAAATGTTTAAAAGTGATGTTATTAAACTAGAACTATTAGTTATGCCTTGAAGTAAAGTGTTACAAAAAATATTTTAATTTTGTATTTAAAATGTATGGAATCCTAAATTAGTTAATAGTATATAAATAAATAAAATTGAAAACTATAAAAAATAAAATAATATAGTGTTTTAAATAATGTTAAAAACATCAAATTTTAAGTTTTAAAAAATTTTAAAAAAAGAGAAAAATTTTGAGAGAAATTTATTGATACTTTATAATTAAAAATGTCAAAAATTTCAAAAAAACTATATAAAAAATGGTGTTATCGATAGCACTAATTTTTGAAAAGGGGGTAAAAATAGCCACTAAATGTGACCTATAAAAAAGAAAACTCTAGAGGGTTATCATCAAATAGGTAGATATGTTCTTTCATATAAATCTCTCCATGATGTATTATTCCCATTGGACCTTAATCTATGAAGATTATTTATTTAAAAATTGAATCTTGAAAGTTTTAATAAGCCTCAGGGATTTACTAAAATCACTCTTGAATCATCAAAATATAAATATTTCTAATCAAAAAATTGGGTAAAATCAACATTATAATGCTTCACAAAAGTAACATCAAACACATTATGCAACCAAGTGTTAGCATGGAGTGGTATAAGTCAATATGGAAGTGCTTTGATGACTTCAAACATATCAAGGGACCCAAATATCTAGTGATACTTTCGTATACTTAAAAAACATAGTTGAACTTCGGTTCAAGTTTAATATCAAAAAGACCTTATCTCCTATTAAGAATTATCTTGAAGTCCTTTTCCTTTTTGCAGAGTAATTTTACCTATCAACATATTGTATCATACACTACATAATGATATGACCAATGACTATGCAATCTTCATTATTATCTCAAGTGATATGGGTACACATAATTCTATTGTAAAGAGTTTAAAATGAGACAACTAAATTCTAGTGATGTGTATTGTTATATGTAAACTTTAATCAGGGTAAGTAATCTTCCCATTAAGATTATTAATCTATATATTAGATCTAAATAAAATCTTATAAATCTTGGTTTACCCTCTCTTTTTTACCATTAATTTTTGGTTGATATGTAGAAATTAAGTTCAAAGATGCATATTATTTTATGCTAAATGTATTTAATACATAAACTCACTACATACATAAATTGTTTGATTACAGAATAATGATGTTGAGGTTTTAATTAATTTATTGGAAATCAACCCATTCAAGCATGTGTAATAAATAGAATAAACATTAAATAATCAAGGGATTAAGAGAGCATATCTTGTTTTTTACTCTATTTTAGACTGTGATAGTGATCTAGATCTATCTAAAGCTTGTGAGGAACTTTTGTTCTATTTTTTTGTGTTATGACTATCCTTACCACCTAAAAACTACCATCAATTCTAGTTTCCAACTATGACATAGGTTCATAGCCCTAAATATGTGCCAGAACTACTCCAAACTTTTTTTAAAGGTGAGATGTCACATGTAACCCTATTTTTCCCTTATGAATTGATAGATATATAATTATGTGTGCAATATAGTTTATGAGAAAAACCCTATCTCATTTTGTCTTTGACCTCTTGTGACTTGGTAAAAGGGGTTAGCATGTGATTTTAACTAACACTAGTAACCCAACTATTGAAAAGTGTTGCATACACAAACATATACTCTAAAGAGGGCCTCAGACTCACATGTAGCTCTCACTCCTAGGTATGTGTGTAATGGTGATTGGATAAATATATTTTATTTATCCTTTTTCAACCATTGATACAAGCAATGCAAGTGGAAAATTTATCTTTTGAATACTTTAGATTTATAATTCTATCAATTTGGTATATGATTCAATTTAATAACTTTTAAATAATACAAAATATATGTTAATTTAGAAACTTGTTTGGTGTTATGAACTATACCATACTGTTGTATATATAGGGAATATCTTGATTTTTAATTATAACCTAGTAGAACATAGAAAGTCAAAAATAGAATAAACTAATGGGTCTAAACAAAATGGTCACAAATCAAAAAGTACATAAATTTATCAAAAGATGAGGCTGGACACTATTGCTAACTTTGGACACTATCGTCAACATTAATATCCTAAACCACTAATAGTGTAGAGGGGGTAAAAATATAGAAATGATAAGAAAATCACATCAGATATAGGGATATTGGGTAATGTAAAAGATAAGAAATATCAAGAAAAAATCAATAAATTTACATGAACTGAAAGGGTCCACATAAGAACGTGCCATTAGATGTCTAACTCTCTATCAAACTATTTATATGTGTAAAACTATAAAAAAATTACTATGAAACTATGGTTGTACCAAATATGGGTAGCTACATTTTCCCCATGTATATTATGATTAAAAGAGGGGTTATTTCATTATTAGTGATTCAAAATCAAACAAATTAACAAACACAACACCCCAAGCATAATCCCTCATATTGGGAAAGGTATATGAGGACATAAAAAATAGAAAAATATATTTTTATAATGGATTAATTCTCTAAGTTGGATTCAAATTTGTTTGTTCTTAGATTATAGATCTATGATTCTTTTTCAATGTTATTTTTTCATTTAGATGGCATCTCCCCTTTTCTAGGAGTGGTTTAGTTGAAGAGTGGAATAAATGTTGAAGTTCTTCAATGGATTTATTCAAAGTTTCTTTGAATAAAATTTTTTTGTTTAAGGCATGAAGTGAGCCTTGTATTTATAGATTGGCTAGATTGATTGTATATGTTGGATCAATAATGAGTTGTGTAGGTAAAATTTAATTCAATTTGAGTAATTAATGCCATTAATTTTTGGAAAGAGATTTCATTAATGAGGCATTGTTTCTAAAATTTTGATTTTTCTTGCATTTATGTCAATGCTTGACAACTTTCTAAGTGATGGCATGATAATGTCACAATTTAGATATTTGTTGAATATTTGAATATTTCATAATTATAAATTAGTCAATTTATATGTATTTTATACTTAGCCATTTGATTTTATTTGATAGACTAATTAATCTATGTTAGCTTCCATGTGATTTATGTAATGTCATAATTTAACTATTTGTTCTAGTTAATTACCCCAAAAAATTACTCACAAAATAAAAAACTTGGCTCAAAATGAATTAAACTAAGCTAACAGTTGGTTATGGTGTATTTCCCTAATCAGGGATCCCCCAATACATTATAGAATATGCACATCAAGTGTGTAGGCAAATTTGCTTGATTCATTGATTTGTGCATTATTACAAGAAATCGATTATGATTGTAATTTTGACATAAAAGTGTTGAAAATTGAGTGTATACATTTTTCCCCTATTTGAGAATACATTAAAAAACACAAGTGAATAACTTAATGTTAAAATAATGAAAGAGCCATTAATATAATTAGATATTATTAAATAATGATGTGTTCACATTTTTATTGGGGTATGTGCACATATTTGGGGGATGATTCTATGGACATTTTACGTAACATGATCGCATTATTAAATAACACAATAGTATTTTTTTATTAATGTGATCATGTTATTTAAATTATGGCTCAATAATTATCGAGCCATAACGTGATCATGTTATTGAGAAAATAATAATGTGTATGCATTCATGTAAATTAAAATAATGCGTATGTATTTTATAATTCATACACATTTCTTTGTTATAAGATGAAAACCATCTCCACAAGCATGTGGGAGTTGCACATGAAGCCAAATTTGGCCAACTTTGTCCATATTATTAAATTATATTTCTTATAATTTAAATTTATTTTAGTAAATATAAGAAATTAAGGTCACTCAATGTTTGATAGATTTGGTCTCACCAATGCATGCCTTACGATGTGGAGAATAGTTTTTCAAAATTTAATCAAGTCAATACTTAGGCATTTTCAGGGTCTAAGTATTAAACCTAGGGATTTCAAGATAACTTTTGCAACTGATATGCATTTTTGGTAAAAATATAGTCATTCTTAGGTTTTTGTGCCTTCTAGATTAATTCTTGGCATTTCTAAGACTATTAGGCTTGTCAAAATTGAAGTTTGAAAACCACTCACTTTAAAATTGATGAAAAGTGGTGTGATTGGGGTAGCATAGGTCACATTAATGACTTGCACACATCAAACAACCACTTTGTGTTAATTTCACTTGTTCATCATCCCTACCTCATCCTTGATCACTTCCTACTCATGCCTCATCACCCCTAATCACTCTCTCATCATTCTTCATTGTCCCTAATCACTCTTTCATTGACCCTCACTTTCCTTAGTCATCTCTAATCACTCCCTCATGATCCTTGATTACTCCCTAATTGACCCTCATTATACCTCATCATCCCTAATAACTCACTTCATGTCCCTCTTCATCCCTCATCACTCCCTCATTGACCCTCACCATCTCTAATTACTCCCTCATCATCCCTAATCACTCCCTCATTATATCTCACCATGCCTCATCATTCCTAATAACTCCCTCATTAGCCTTTACCATCCCTAATCACTACTTCATCATCTCTAATTATTCCCTCCTATTCCTTCATCATCTTTAATCACTCCCTTATTTACCCTCACCATTCTTCATCATTTATAATCTATCCCTCATTTCCCCTTAACATCCCTCATGATTCAAAGCTTTATTGCATACTCTACTTATCTAAGCTCTCTACCAATATCCACTTAGCTTTCACTTTATCTTTTCTTGCTTGATATCTATCTTTGGACCCTACATACATTTCAAATTCACATTTTAATTTTATTCATTTCATGTATTCTCCACCATTCTTTAGATGGTCTCACTAAACTCTTCATTCTATTCTCCTTACTCAATGCATTCAATCTATCTTACTCTGAGACTATCCCCATAACTAGAATTTATGATTTATAAAAACTTAGATCAAATATTGTCTCTAATTCCTTAGGATTTAAAATGGATATGAAGAACTTCCTTCCAATCCTTTAAGTTCTCTCTAACTTATTCTCAACCCTACTTAACTTCTCAACACAATCCTCATATCATACACTACCCCTTACTATGTCATAAACTCTTCTTGTATAGACTCAAATCATCAAATTAACCTCATTTATAGATACCTTGTAACATATCCCATATATTCAAAAATTTCCAAGCTTTGGTTCAACTATTTGATAACTTCTTTTGGCTCTTTCTACTCTTAGATTAGGTCTTTAGTTTTCTTTCTACCCTGTCTACCACACAGTCCTCCCCCATTCACACTTATCCATACTTACACAACTTAAAAACACTATATTATCTTTTTTAATGTTCAACTCAAAATTTTCACCAAATTTCATTAATTATTGATGGTTACAACTCCTTAAAACTTGCATTGAAATTAGAAACCCTAATATAGGGTTTGAATTGGTTTTGTAGACCCAAGAAGGGTCAAAATGAGATTTTAATCTTCCAAATGTGTTTCCAATGACTTTAAATATTTTATTAAGTCTGATTTGACCCTATTAATATTTTAAAATTGTTATATTACCCTTTTTAAGCTACAGTAGATTGACTTAACCAAATTTAAATAGACTATGTACTTAGTCATAGGTATGTAGTAATCCGAAAAGAGGTTATTTATTCTAATTCATTCCAAAAATGGTTATAAATCCAAATGATGGTTGAAACTGCTATACACAATTTTTACACATTTAAAATATCAATTCCTTCTATCTATAACACTAAATTTACCAATTTCCATGAGATACCACTTTGGCTGTGTTAAGTTTCTTGATGATTGCAAGATTGTGTTAGTTTTCTTTTTGCTCATCCAAATATATGAAAGCCACTTGAAAGACTATAATACTTAATTATAATATGAGAATCAACTCACCAACATCTACATTTTTATTTTCACTCTAAACATTCATATACCTTCTCATGTAGATGTATACTCAAAATGTTTGCTCATAGAAGATATGGTTGTGATGTTCAACATAGAATGTCCTTAGCAAAATAACAACATACAATGTTTAAATACTATTAATGAATTTTTATGAGTTAATAATTAATCACACATTCCAAAATACCACAAAATATAATCTCCTCTTCCAAAAGACTCTGACCTTCACTTAGATTTCAAGGCATAGTTTGTAAGAGTACAAGGTATACAGTTTGTAATTTGAACATTCAAACGATTTAAAACTCAAATGATAAAGGATATAATCACCATAAAATAAAAGTTATTTTCAACTTACCACTCACACCAATATCACAAATAACTTGTTACTAATCATGTTTCACTATCTTTGCACATATTCAAGAAGATGTAGGGTCTATTTGCTTTCTTGGCTGCAAATAATCAAAACTTGTATTTATTCACTTGTTTAAGGTTCTTTACATTCATACTTTATAATCCTACCCCCTCCAACTCTCTTTAATATGAAACTAAATATAAAATAATACATGAACAAGACTCTTATTACCAAATAACCATCAACTAAATTCTAACTTCTTTTGTATGTTGAGAGTGTCCTCAACTCACTCAACTACTAACATATTTATCAAATATGAGTTTAGGTATATGTGTTGTAACATCCTAAAATCCTTGATAAATTATAACCATACCAAATTAAACATTGGACTTATTTAAACAATATTGAAGTCTCTAGAAAGTTCAAAAACTCAAATGAAAGATTTAGCAAGAAAGTCCAATACAACTCTAATTCAAAATTGACACAAAACTATAAACTTAGAAAGACTCCTATAAACTTATTATTACCTTTACCACCTTCTAAATACTCAAAACATGTAGATTATATCACTATTTATATTTAATAGTGATACTCTTACATCACCTAATCACCATTTCATCATACATCATCATCTCTAATCACTCATCCCTCATCTCCCCTAATCACTCCCTCATTAATCCTCACCATCACTCATCATCTCTAATCACTCCCTCATCCTCCCTAATCACTCCCTAATTGACCCTCAACATCCCTCATCATCTGTACTCAATTCCTCCTCATCCTTCATCATCTTTATATACTCCATCCAATACCTTGATGGTGGTATTTTGTTGGATTTTAACAATGTTAGAAGCTAAAAGTGGAGAGTCAAGTGCTAGTATAAAATATAAGACATAGTGATAAAAATATGTGCAGGTAAATTTGAAACATAAATATTTAACACCTATGAAAAAATATGGGCCTATTATAAATGATGTAATTCATAATTTAAATTTTTTCAGGAAAAGAGAAGCAAGTAAAACCACCATATCACCAAAAATGGGTAGTAAATACATGAGGATCACCAATTTATGTGATTTCCAAAAACCAATCAATTGGTTTCCATATGAGGACATTTTATGATCCAAATAATTATATTTAAGGCCTTATATTTGTATGTATATTGACTTATTAATCATACCAAAGAGTGGAAAATAATTTTCAAATGATTAGAATAAGTAATCCAATATTGGAAAATGGTGCTTAATTCATAAATTTAATATTCAATCCAATAAAGAGTGTCACACTATGATATCTCTACTTCACATCTCAATAAGTGGGTATAAGTTATCTATCACTATAAAAAATTAAGTAGATAATATATTATGAACCCAATGGTATGGTTGATATTAAAAATATCTCTACTTCCCCCAACAAGAAATTATGAATTAAAAATATTATTTCATTAACAAATGTAGATCATGGTGAGAGAATATACTTCATCATTTTTAATGGAATTTAGAATAATTTAATTTCTCATAAATCATATTTTCAAAAATTTAAACTTGAAATGTATACATCATCCATAACCATATGCTAGTGTATAGTCTAGTGTAGGCATTGAGAAATCGATCACCTAGTAGTGTCACTTGGTGTACAAAATCAAACTTTGTAAAGATGCAATCCTTATGGACATCTCACCATTATAGGTGTGTGATTTTTTACATGTGTTAAACCATATATTTACCATTTACATGTATTATATGAAGTAAATCCTTGAAATATTGTGATAGATTGTCATGATTTGAAATACCATATATCATAGTTAGTTCATAAGCTTTTAGTCATTAGTGCTAGGAAGTACAAGAATATTATTAGTTCTAGTAATAACTATACTATTAATGTTAATAATTAATTTTTTTAATTAAATCATTATGCCACCATATCATAGTGTGGTTTATCTAACAATAATAAAGATAAAATAGCTGAACCATAAACTAGATAAATACAAGGATATCTTTCAATCACCTAAATAAGTTCCTACATACTATAAACTAAATAATACTATTTATTTTATCCCTTAACTACCTCTACCTCAAACCTCTTTATACAACATATCATTTTTATAGAATGAATAGATAAAGTGGTAGATCCATGAAATCATGGTTAATGAACACATCATGCCTAAATCATTACCTTTTAGAAACCTAACTGTGTTTATGCCAAAGTTGTGAATCAATTAAAAAAAATTAACAAGATTAAATTTATTAAATATTATCCTCATTTAAATATTAAGGCATTTTTATAACATATCCATGGTGTATAAGTCTTTTCCAAAATTGATCTTAAGTCTGGGTATCATCATATTCATGTTAAACCTCTAGATATTTAGAATATAGTCTTGAAAACAAAGGAAGGATTGATTGACTATTTGGTTATGCATTTTAGGTTAACTCATGTAAATAATTAATTCATATTATGATGTTGAATGACATCCTTAGTCCCTTTACCTATGTCATTTTTTTAATCTACCTTAATGACATCTTAATCTTTAGAAAACATGGGATGAACATCTGCACCATGTTGAACTAGTATTTCACATTTTGTAGAAACATATTTTTGTCATAACATGAATAAATGTTCATTTTTCATGCAAGAGATAAAATATTTAGGACACATTACACACATAAGGAGTGAATGTGTGAACCTAACCAAGATTCAAGTCATATAGGAATGGGAAACAATAAATAAGTTTGCATTTGATTCAAATATTCTCAAAATTAGAAAATTCTACAAGAGATTTGTGTTTAATTTTTATCTTTTGAACCAAACTATCAAAGGTGTATCTAAATAAATTCTACTATAGTTATATTTACAAAAAATATAATTCAATGAACTAAAATTTAGACTCTATTTTGTGTTAATACTTATGTTACTTGACTATAAATTTGGAAGATCATCTAATTCAATCGGTAATAAAATTGACTATCATAAATGGGTATTGACAACACAAGTCATAAAAAAGAGTTAATTTATATTATAATGGATTAAAAAACATATGATTGGAATCAGAGATATCTTTAGAGTATATACTTATGTCAGATGATGAAGGAGTGATTAGGAATGGTGAGGTTCAATGATGGAGTGATGAAAGATGGTGAGGGATGATGAGGGTCAATGAAGGAATGATTAGTGATGATGAGGGATGAAGAAAGATTGATTAGGTATTATTATGGATGAGAAGTGAGTGATTAGGGATATGAGGGATGGTGATAATCAATGAAGGAATGATTAGGGATGATAAGCTTGAGTGATTAGAGATGATGAGAGATAACTAAGTTAAATGAAGAAATGATTATGGATGAGAAGGGAGTAAATAGGGATTACAAAAGAGTGATTAGAAATAATGAAGGATGTGGAGGGTGTGATTAGGGATGATGAGGGATAGTGAGGGTTAATATAGGACTGATTATGGATGATAAGGGAGTGATTAGAGATGACTAGGGATAGTGAGGGTTAATGAGGGAGTTATTTAAGACAATGAGGAATGATGAAAGAGTGATTAGGGGTAACGAGGGATGAGTAGGAATTGATCAAAGATGAGGGAGGGATGATGATCAAGTGAAATTAACATGTAAAGTGGTTGTTTGATGTGTGCAGGTCATTAATGTGACCTATGCTACCCCAATAACACCACTTTGCATCAATTTCAAAGTGAGTGGTTTGAAAACATCAATTTTGACAAACTTAAGACTCCTAGAAACTCTAGGAGTTAATTATAAAAGCATAACAACCTAAAATATGACCATATGCTTACCAAAAATGGATATCAATTGTAAAATTTATGTCTTAAAATCCCTAGGTTTAATACTTAAATCCTAAAAATGACTAAGTACTGACTTGATTAAATTTTTAAAAACTATTTTCCACATCGTAAAGCATGCAACTGTGAGACCAACTCTATCAAATTTTGAGTAACAATATAAATGTAAACTTATACTTAACATTTAGATTATTAAATATAATATTATGGCCAAAGTTGGCTTCATGTGTAACTCCCACATGCTTTTAGAGATGATTTTCATCTTATAACAACATAATGTGTATGTGTTATATAATGCATACGCATTATATAATATATTATATAATACATATGCATTGTATAATACGTTATATAATGTGTACACATTATAAAACACATACGCATTATATAACATGTATGCATTATTTGAATTTGAATTTAAAACCAATCCATTAGGCTCAAAAATGGCTTGGATTTCCTAGCCAAAGGTTTGTGACTATGCATCTATAGCCGAGACCGAGAGTTTTGATAAAAACCAATAAATTTCAAATTCAATAACCAAATACACAATGGATTTTAACATCAAAATTCAAAAAATTAATACCATCATGATAGGCATGATGTCATGTTTATAAATATGTGATTTTTATAATTTTTGGGCTATTTTAAGGGTCTAAATTATATTTATTTCTAACAACACCTTTTTTAATATACTACATGTCACACCTATACATGCCTATTCATGTTTATCTAAAAAAAATCATTGATCCAAGTGCAAAACAAATTATATGCTAACAAATTAGTCCTAATTCTACACACATTCAAAAAAAATCATTTTTTGTTTTTTTTTGAGGTAGTTAGATGGGTCACATGATTGGTTATCCATTATTTTATCATTTTTTATGATCTACTTAATTTAAAAATTAATAAAAAAAAATTCATCAAAAAAATATTTAAAAAAGTTCATAATACACTAGAATATCTTATCTAAATATTCACCAAAGGGTTTTAAACAATATTTAACGATGCTCAAAAAATGGTGGGCTACACGACCAACTATCTACTAAGTTTTCTTAAAAAAATAGGAGGTAATATTCAAATATTAGATGTTAGACCTAATTATACTTAACCATTTTTTTTTTTTAAATAGTTTTTTATAAACTAGACTCAAAATTCTACAATTCATATTTTTATACCATCTTCAAATTTTGAGTGTAGCCATCTCAAATTATCTACAAAAGTTCATATTTATAATTTATTTTTAAAATCCTTTCCATGAGTAGGCCCTTTTTTGTTCCCAAAATGAGTTCACTTACCCATTTATTCTTGTTTAATTTCATGAAAATGAGTTCACATTGATTCCCTAAAATTTGTTTGAGATACCCATGATCCCCCTTTGAGGGATGGGTTGAAAAATAATTTGATGAATAGACCCTAAAAATAATAAAATGGGTGATTATGTGTCCAAAGAGGCCAAGAAATGAAGTAATTATAATAAAATGAGAGGAAAAATAGATCATAGATCCATCTACAGGTCTCTATGGAAGAAAAAGAATGAAATGGTAGGTTGGGGGTAAAAATTCAAATTTTGGAGCTATATATTTACCTTTGGTGGGTAAAATGGTTCATTTTAACCCTCCCCTATTGATAATTTTCTCTCAATTTGGATGTGAGATTGTAGAGAAAAATGGCACACATTAAACAATAGAGACATCTTATTGAGTGCGAGAGTAGTAGTGACTAAATGGGAGTGGGGAATTAGTAAGTACTTTCTTTTGTTGACAATTTTAGCATTTAATGCATTTAATTCCCACTAAAAGTAGGAAATTTATGGATATTTTTGTTTTAAAAATGGTAATATCATACACATAAATGACAATATCACCAATAAAAAATGATATCATTGTTAGGAATGGTGATGTCATGATAAAATTGATAGTATCATTAAAAAGACCAGAAACACCAAAATGGATAGAATGCCTAATTAGTAGGAAACACTAAAATGGAGGGAACATGATAAAAAAATATGAGATCACCCTATCAAGTGGTGATATCACCTTGAAAAACAATGATATCACTAAGATGGTCATAGAGACTTGAAATGATGATAAAACCTTATGAAATAGTGGAATAGTACTAGGAAATGATGGTATTTTCTTGTTAAAAGGTGATATTCTGAAAATAAATAGAAGACTGGAAACAATGATAATACTCTACTAAATAGTGGGATCACCAAAATGGTTGAAAATACCTAGGTGGAAAAATAAACTAAATTAGAAGAAGTATTTGGTCTAAAGTGAAGGGTGAATGTTTAGTTTAGGTAGTTAGAATGATTTTTTGTGATAGGATATGGTTATCAACTTGTCTAGATAGATCTTGTTTGACATATCATTTTGACATATTTGTGATTATAAAGAGTGAGTGTCAATGTTGATCATTCATGAGCATAATTTGTGCATCCTATGACAACCTAGACTATGGATGGAGGAGACATTAGCATTCCTTGATGTAGTTAGTTTGAGATATATTACATTGATGCCCATGATTAACACAAATAGATCCCATCTATTAGCATTATTTGAGATTTAGAACTTGGAGACTATCACTTTTCACCTACCTAATAGAGAGGTGACAATAACATTGGAGGACGTGTGGTAGATAATAAAAATTACAATTTGGTAGTATATGATCCATTAGATGTAGTAGGGATGGTTGACCATGTTGGAGGACTTAATTAGAATCAATGATGTCATCATTATGGATGGAGTAATTTATATTTATGGCTTGAAGGACTTGGCCTTCACAACATATGGATCACAACCTTTGATTGACTAGGATGTGGTGATTTTAATGGCAATTTTCAACAACATAGTGTTACATGATAAGAGCAGCTAGTAATTTCACATTGGCCTAATAGGAGTGATTTGATATATGATGAACTTAACCACATTATTAACATGGGGATTATTAGTATTGGCCCAACTTTATAGATATCTACACATGACGGCATATCAATAGGGTTGGAACATTGGACTTAGTATATTGATCTAGATTTGGGCCTAAGAGTGTAGACACCTAAAACTGGCCACCAATGGCCTTTGACTAGACTTTAGAACAATTCTTACCAACCATTGAAAATTAAACCTAAGAATCACTGAACATCCCAAATTCTTTTTTACATCATTCGTCAAATTTCAAAATCTCATTTAGAAATCCATAATTGGGGTATCCTATCGTAAACAATAAAAACCTCTCACAAATTCATGTCTAGTCATCTTGAAAATGCTAAAAAGACTAAACATAATTAATTAAAATTCTAAACCTAATTAAATGCCTAGTTGAATTATCCATGTGCAATTAATGAAATTCAAAAATCAAGAATATCCTCGGTTTTCATAATTACCTTTTGTGAGTTGTCAAGCCTTTTACAAATATCTAAAAATATCTCACCCATGCCTATTAATTGAAAATAATTAAATTATGACACATTTTAACTCTATAGAGTTAATTATCTCATTTAGGTTAGGTTTGAACCCATTCCATGTTTAAACTACACCTTAACTCACCTTGAGTTGGGGTTAGTTTCTAAACTTTAAATACAAGCATTTGCCTCTTCATTTAGAGATCTTGGATATAGTAAAGTTATAATGTTGGTTTTATAGAAATATTGAAATAAATAATGTTATAATTCTAAAATCAAAAGCCAAATCCAACATCAAGCCCTAATACATGGTGTCAAGGAGAGAAGGAGATAGCCAAGCTCCATTTCCAAAGACTCTTTAAGCACAAACCAAGCAAGCCACACAAAAAATCTTTTAGAAAATTTAAGGTAGGTAATAAATTTGGTATTATTTGAATTTTAATTATGTTTTCCATTGTTTTTTTCATTAAGCTCCCCATATGATCTAGGGCATGTTAGTGTGTTTTTATTCAAGTTTTGTTACTTATTTTAACACTTGGTCTAATCTCCCTTATTGGATTCCTATGATCACAATGGCATCACTAGTGAGACCTAAAGCACCCCATGTACCAAGGAGACCAAGGTGAAACTCATAAATCTTTGGATGAATGTTTGAATAGCTTTAAAATTGGATTTTTAGCTTTGTTTTTTCCATATTTTTAATTTTTATACTAACACAGATCTACACAGAGACTGGCATTGGTTAGGCATAGCCGGCATCAGTTATACCTAACCATAATTGGTTTTACCTAGCCAATCTTAATTATAAGTGACCATATCAGTTAGGGTACAGGGGAAAACATGGTTTAAAAGCTTGAATTTTGAATCTTTTTAGCATTCCTACTAGTTATTTCTTGGTTTCATTGATCTTTGTACTCTTTGTTTAATCACTATGTTACTATTTTTGAAGAGTTTTTATCTAACCTTGGCTAATTAACATTTTTTATCTCATTTTAGTTTTGCCTTTGGGTTCATAGGCAACTGATCTCAATTTTTATCAATCAGTATCATTTATTACCAATCAACATTAGTTCCCTAGTAATTAGCATCAATCACGAGTGATTGATATTGGTCTCTATGTTTTAAAAATAGGAAACCTAAGAGCTATGTTTTAAAAAATTGTTTACTCATCATTGAAAGTGTTTCAAATTAGGAGGAAACTCTCTAACCCTTATAGGTCAAAGGTGGGAATAGAGCATGAATTTGCAAGTTTAGACTCATGAAAATTTCATTTTGGGTACTTTAAATGAATTTATCTAAGTCTAAAACATTTCATTTTGGATTGTTAAAATGAATCTATATAACTCTTGAAAAATTAATTTTGGTGTTAAAAATAATGGTTAAATCTTGAACATTTGAATTTAATGCTTAAAAAGAACCTAGAATGGTTGAGTCTTGACACTTCATATTAGTGCCTAAAATGAATTTTCTAAGTCTTGAACATTTCATTTTTTAGTGATTAAAATTAACATAGGTGTTTTAACTTAAGTTTTATTGTGAAATTTATTTCAATATTTTTTTGTAAATTTAAGCCAAGGGGCCAAAGAATATAATCAAACATCTCAGTTTGGTGTAATAAATTAACACTTCACTTAGATTGCAATTTTTTTAAAGTGTTTGTTACTTGTGTGTTTTTTGTACAAAATTAAGAGTGTGTATATACTCTCCCCTCATCCCCTATAGGTGATTTGGGTGACCAAAAGTGTCTTTTCACTTGAAATTTATGCCTAGTCCAAGGCATGGAAATAATGTTGTCTAGGATCTCCCCAAAACCTATATGGTTTGGATGATCTAAAAACAACCTCTAAAGTCTTTTCACTTATTTTTATTTTCATGCAACTTAGCTTATAAATGGGATTTCGTAGCTTCTTCATGATTTATTTAGGGATCTTTTGACCCAGTAATTCATCTCGCAGCATCGTATCAACCCTGCTTCATGATGAGGTATACAAATCAGCGTACACATATTATGAGAGCTAGGGGGTTGAGTGGCTAACCTCTCCTTTCATAATAAAGACCTGAGTTAGGTCTGGTTAACCAAGGGATTCCATTAAGTAGTCCATGGATGTAATCTCTATACAAATGAATGGACCCTTGTATAATAAGTTAATCAATATGAACTTAATTGATGTGATGTTTCTCTAGTGTTAATCACACTTGGGATCAATCTAAACATTTAAAAACTATAGTTTTAGTCAACCCCATTTGACCAACCATGTCAATTTAGGGATTAAAATGATTTAATTAGTTGTATTTGGTATTTCTCATTTATTTTTTGGTCTTTGAGTCTAAAACTTTATTTGTTATGCCATGTCAAAATAAGTTTTTTTCCACACTACTCCATTATTTGATGAGGCATTATGTTGTTTATTTGACACCTTGATTTACCTTAGAATTTTGTGTCAAAAACATTATGTGTGTCACTTAATTGAAATGGCTAATGTTACGCTACCCAAATCATTTCATGTTTGTGCCTTGGAGTCTTTGATTCCAACCATTTTTTACACCTTTAGAGAGCAATAACATCATTATACTGCTCAAATCATTTCTTAGACTCATCTTGTCTTGTGTCCAAGTTTCACATTTGAACTAAACCATGTATGCCTTTATGGTCTTTATTTATTATCGATATGTCATTAAATTTTATCTAGCTTATTTGTTCTAAAATCCTAAGTTTTCCTTAGTTGAGTTTTTAATTTGCCTTGACAAGTTAAAATTCAAACATTGATTGATTTTTGTTTAGGCCTTGTCTAATTTGGTTTTAGATATTGATCTTTCTCTTTTGGGTTGTATAAACTAGGTTAATTATTTATCCAAATATAAAAACTATTTTTTTGTACCATCATTTGAGAGAAAATAGTCTATCTTCAAATGCCTTTTATTTTATTTCTCATACTAATTTAACCATGTTTATGTCTAAAATCAAGTGCCTAGTCTATGCCAAATTATTTCAAATTTGTTAGATTAAATCATCCTTTTAGTTAAAGTATAGATTTTGATGTTGCATTTTTCCAAGAGTCCTCAGACATGCCTTATTTGGACCTATATTTTGATGCCACATTTGGCCAAAAGACCTATCAACCTTTATTTTCCTAGATTAGACCCATTCGGAACACTTTAGACCTAGAGTTTGGTATTTTATTTTTAGTTCATCCAATTGACCTTGTTTGTTTAAGACATTTAGCATTAGACATTTTAATTTATATTATTTTATACCAAATTTTTTCATAAACCATTTTGGAGATGCAGCTCCATCCCTTTTACCAAGTTAGACCTAGTTTGAACCATTTGTCTTTTTTTTTTTTAGATATTGTTTTTTAAAGTTTGTATAACTCTAACCTTTTGTCATGAAGCATTCACCATAGATTTGAAAATGTCTCACTATACATGTAGTGGAGTCATGTACAATCTAAGATATGAAAATGTTGTCTTATAAGAAGACTTTGTTTAAGACCCCTATAGAGATGATGTAGTTTATGAGATGGATCCTTATCCACCTGACAATGCTCAATTGAAGGAACAAATTCAAGACCCTTTGGCCCATTATATGGTCAAAACACCTCTATAATAAGATCAAGACCAAGAAAAAATGGCCCAATACCTTGCTAATGTACATATGGTTACAAAACAAGTTCAACATCAACCTTACTACACTATAATGCCATCAACTTATGACCCATATTTATTTTATCGTCACTTTCTTATGAACAAGGAAAATGTCTTAATTAGCACCATATATGTAGGGGCTAAGTTTTTAGTAGACTTTCCCCATGAAAACTTGTCAAGTCTAGTAAGAGGGCCTTACAACATTCCTTACAATTAAACCAATGAACAAGCCTCTTCTATCAATCCTCGTACCATAGTATTGATTTATCATATCAATACCCTCGTATGCTTATCATATGAAAGGGCCTCATAGAAGATCATTTCAAACAAATGTAGATAGCATACTAGACATACCTAAACCTAGCACGTAATTTTAATAATATGACCATGTCAAATACTCCTCTTATTGAGCTAGCTCCTTTAACACAAGTCTTAATTAAATTGATAGGCTAATAAAATTAGGGTATAAACCCATTTACACAAATCACTTTGGTATAAAACATGCTCAATACCCCAACTATCAAAGAAGTGTCTTCTACTTCTATGCATAATGGTGAGCCAAACATAGTGGACAATGTGCAAACAATGTCTAATTTATACCAAAGTGGTATTAATGCATAAATAACTAATTAAAAATAAAATGTGACTTTATTTAACACCATGATTGATTTTAAAATGTAGGGTTTATAACTTATACCTCCTAATCACAAACAACTACCTCTAATCCTTAACCAGATGATTCTTCAAGCACCTAACACTAAGGATTAAGTAGTCAAGCAATGATCAGTGTCATGCCTCAAAAAAATGTGATGAATTTTATTCTAACATAATAGGTGATGAGTAACATTCGACAACAATAGGCACCATCCAACATACCCACTTAACAAAGGAAAAATATCTTTCCACCTTAACAGGGGGAAATAAATGTTCTACCTCACTAGGTAATGATGAAAATACCTCTTTCGTCATAGACCAACATGCCAATACAAAACCAAATGATGTCTAATAGCATACGAGTATTGGTTAGTGACAAATGTTTAATCTAAAACATGCATCTAATTCCCAACAAGGTTTTGTGTAACCAAGATGTTCTAATGTTCCACAAGTCCCAATTAGGTAACAATTTCCTTTTGTGTCAAATGTGCCACAAGTTCAATGATAGGGCCTTGGCTCATAAGTTCCCCTTAATTAAAAATGTATGACTAGTTGGTAATAAGTCCTTATTCAACCTTAGTATGCATAGTACAACCATATCTCTCCATCTTAGTCATAATTTCCCCAAAGCTAGGCCCATATACCAAATCCTAACTAGAATATGACACAACATCATGTGCAATTCCAACAATAACACCCTAATCTATGTATGAATAATCCTAGTTAATTCTTAAACTAAGTCAATGTTCCCCAAAAAATGCCTCCACTCTACCCTGGTCAAAGCTATCCACTTTTGACCACCCAGCCTTTGCCTTAAGCCAAATTTCCCACTAGTTTCCTCACACAAGAACTAAAATAAATGAAGGATGCAATTGTGCTCATCCAAGTAGGGAAATAGACCAAAAATTTTAAGTTGTAAAACCTATGTCCTTAACATTTTAACATGGATTACTTATATAAACTATTTCCTCTAGGGTACAAACTACTAAAATTCAACAAAGATAAGGGGAAAGGTAACCCCAAGGCCCATCTTACAGAATTCTTTGTTGCATGACAACTAGTGGCCTATAGTGACATATACATTTTACTATTGTTTCCAAGGATCCTAGTAGGACAAGCACTGGAATGGTTCCCAAAATTGCCAAAGAATTTAGTTTCTAATATCAATGATCTTTCAGGCAAGTTTTTGCAACACTTTTCCTATAATATTCAACATTAAATTTCATTAGTAGATTTCATGTAATCCAAATATAAGGTCAGAGAAAAATTTATAAGTTATTTAAAGTGATGGAGATAACTTTCAAGCCACTTCACCCATAGTCTACCAGACAAGTAGCTAGTTGTTATGTTTACCAAAAATCTATATAAGAGATATCTTACCATCTAGAGTTGTAATGTGCACATTCCTTCAAAAATATCATTGATAAAGGTTTATTGATAAAAATATCACTTATTAACAAAGGGATTGTTAAATTTGCCTCATTAAATTAGAGATAGAATTTGAACTAGAATAATGGCCAAAATTAGAACCAAATCTAAGTGCAAGCACATAACCAGCCTAGGCCAGCAGTTATGACAAACCCAAGAATTTCAATTGTAACAAGAATGATACTAGTAATGGAGTAACTAATTCATGACATGTCCAAATGGTGAAAACACCATCTTCTTATCCTATACCACATATGTAAATTACTCCTAACTAATAACCCACTCAACAAACACAACAAGATTAATAACCTTGACCAACACAACAACTATAGCAACATATGCCTTTACAAAACCCTCCTCCAAGGAGAAATTTGCATACTCCTTGTGTCTTTAGTGACCTTGGTGAACCCATTAAATATATGTTTCACAAGCTCACCATAGCTAATCTAATTAATTATCCTATTCTAAAGCACTATCCTAAGGGCATTGACTATCTAGACTGGGACAAGAAAAATGAATTCTATGAGTATCATCGGGTTAATGGTCATAATTTGTGTCATTGTGTGCAAATTAAATTTTTTGTAAATATGTTGAAAATGAAGATATCACATTAGATTTTGGAGATTCCACATCTAATTAGAACCTTGGTATTTATCAGAATCCTTTTGCTCAACATAACAACTAACAATAGTAACAACAAAAAATAGGATAGCAATAATAAAAGTATCAACAACCAAGGTCGACAAAATTAGCAACAAAAATAACACTATCAAATGAATAGATGGAGATAAGGCTAAAATGATATCAATGACTAATAGACCTACCATGTAGTTACACATGAATACAACAAGGTTTTAGGTCATATTATAGGAGGTCGTGTTAATAGCATCTCCATTAATCCAAGACCAAGTACCAATCAGACATGATCATTGATAATCATTCCTAATCAACCAACCCATATCAATAATCCTTCCTTGACCTGGGACCACATATAAGCATACCATAAATTAGGGATCCCACTTTTAGACCTTATATTGATAACTCATCATTAGCCTATGACCACGTACAAGTGTATCGATAATTAAGACTTATCTTATCTAGTCCCCTCCACCATCATTTATTATTAACAATGGTATTGTATCTAATCTTAGTTATATAATCATAACTTGATGGTCTAAGATTATTATACTAGGCCCATAGCCATCTTCCACTTCACCCATCCAACCAACCATTTTAGCTAGGAACAAGCCACTTCCTGTTATGTAAGAAAAGACATTTGATATTGTGGAATAATTGTAGAATATGCTTGTACAAATATACATTTTAGATTTTTTGCATACATCTACAATCTAAATGAACATCTTAACAGTCTTATTTATCTCATATCAAGTTCATGATGACATATCTCTAGATAAATTCCAAGCTTTGGTTGGACACCTAGCTCCAAGCCAATAATTAAACTTTAACCAAAGTGATATGTCATTCCTTGGCCCTTTGCACAATAATCCATTGTAAATCAAAGTTGTCATAATGTAGCACAAAGTGAATCACATCCTCATAAACAATGGATCAGATCTAAATATTGTGTCTCTAAATCTTATCAAGCTTATTGAGTACATGATAGCTAATTTTCAGCCAAAAATAATCACAATCAAGGCCTATGATAATGAAGAATGGTAATCAAAGGGCACCATTAGCTTGCCAGTTATCATTGGGCCTTTGACCCATGATATACTATGTCATGTATTAGACCTTGATTTGTCATATAATATAATTTTGGGTGGACCTTAGATACATGAGATTCATGTAATCCCTTTGACATTATACTATTGTATCAAGTTCCACCATTCTGATATGGAGGTTATTATCTATGTAGATTTTTAGCCATATAAATATTACAAAAATTTAGAGGCAAAGTACAAAATCTAAAATTATCATTTTGGCCTATATATGGTTGCTAAGAAGGACAAGGAAAAATAATTACTTATTGATTCACTAAAGGCCAACTATATTGACCCTGATACCCTTGATTCACTATCCCACATGTGGCCTCTTAAAATATCTAATCATTATACTATCTTGGCTAATGGCCCAGGAGAATATTTGACCCATGATACATTCCATATAGCCAAGCTTTCATAGAACCCCAACTCCTTTGGAAAACCTAAATCCAAACCACCTTGTATAGAATGGAAAAAAAGGCAAGGCCAAACTATATAGTCTAGCGCCTATTAATTTCATACTGACCATTAGCCAAGAAAAGGACCCAATTGAAGGTGACTAATCTTGGATATATAATGATAAATTGGATGATTGTTACATCAATTCCAAGTATCCTATTTCAAATATAATCATGTAAAATCACACCTATGAAGGAGGAAGCCTTGGGTTAAATCAACAAGGTCTACTTGAGATAATTTTTGCCACTCAGTACAAAGTAACCTATGGACTTGGATTTAAACTACCTGATGGTGAACCCACATGTCTTATTTGAGTTCTATTGCCAATAACTAGTGATGATGATACTGATAGTGAATCAGAGTCCAATCATAGCCCTTTAGATGACCTAGCCCACACTAATTTATTTGACACTAACTCCATTTGTACCCTTTAACTAGTTATTCACCATAATCCAATTCCATTATATTATCCTCAAATGATAAATTGGGGCCAACAAGAATCAATAGTGTTGGTTAACAAGCTCCAAAATGATGAGGCCTTATATTATTTTCTAGGCCTTAGGGATAATTTATTGTTGGGAGACCACAAACAAGGGTTCTCAATCAAGTTAGATCCTAAAGCCTATTTTGGAGAATAGGTGAACACCCTTAGCCAAATATAAATAAATAAAACATTGAGGTCCCAAAGTGAAAACCTCTTCGAGGAAATTTTAGACCAGGGAAATAGTAAATAGAAAGGCCAATCTAGTAGTGAAAACCTATTTCAATAATCATTAGAAGTGGGTGTTCAACCTTCCTCAAACATAACTTAGGAGACCACCAATGATGAACTTTCCTATGGGTTCGAGTTTAGTCTTGAATAACAACAAGATTTTGATCGAATCATCCATGATTTTACAATTATATTTATCACATGGCCATCCCTACCATTGGGATACTCTAATTCATCATGCCTAGGAGAGCTTGAAGAACTAGTCCTAATAGAGGACTCTACCATTACAGGCTAGTTTAAATCTTTTCCAACTATTCTAGAAGATGGTTTCACCCTTATGATGGAGGAAACTATATAGGTTAACATCGAGATGCTAAATGACCTAAAATGGATCAAATTAGGTGGTCCCTCATTGATTAGTAACATGAAGTATTTATATCCCTTTTGTGGGAATTTATTTATATATTTACATGGGTCTACTCTAGCATGCCTAGTTTAGACCCCACCTTGTTTGTACACCACCTTATGGTACACCTTGATGCCAAACCTTTGAAATAAAAATTGTGCAAGATGCATCCTCACATTATTGTATTAGTGAAGAAAGATTTGTAAAATCTCTTAGAAGTGAGATGCATTTAATCAATCGACTACTTAGAGTGGATCTCTAATGTTATGTTAGTTAGTAAGAAACCAAAAGGAATTAGGATTTGCACTTATTTCTGAGACATAAAAAAAGCCTTCTCCAAGGATGACTTTCCTTTTCCAAACATTGACATGATTATCAACTCCATATTAGGTTATGAAATGCTTTCATAGATGGATGGATTCTCATGGTACTACCAGATCCAGATTGTACCAAAAGACCAACATAAAATAGTGTTCACCACTTCAAGGGGGAACATTATAGTATCAAGTTATGCCATTTGGTCTAAAAAATTATAAGGCCACCTACCAAAGGGCCATGAGTGTCATAGGTCATGATATTATTAAATACTACATCAACAACATACTAGGTAAATCAAAGACTAGGGTTGACCATCCAACATCATTAAGGAGTATATTTGAGTGACTACATGAATACAAAGTTAGGATTAATCCTAATACATGTGTTTTTGGATTTAATTCAATAAAATTTCTTAGCTTCATTCTATTTCATCAAGGCATTAAATTTGATCTAACCAAAGTATAATCCATAACTCAAATGCTATCACCGACCAATCTAAAGCAACTTTATAGTTTTTAGCATAAAATACAATCTATTAGACACTTCATTTCTTAGTTGGTAGATAAACGCCACCCATTTACACACTTGTTAAATAAATGTGTCACTTTTAGTTTGGATGATGGATTCTATAAATATTTCCAATAGCTAAAGGATTATCTAGCAAATATGCCTATTTTATTGCCTCCAATGTTAGGAAATCCATTATTACTAAACCTTTCAGCTATGGATAAAGCCTTGGGGGTAATTCTAGCTCAACATGATGATAATGGAAAGGATCATGCCATGTACTATATAATATGTACACTAGTCACATATGAGCACAATTATACACCCATTGAAAGGCCCTATTTAGTTATGGTCTTCGTATCTCAAAAACTGTGGCATTACATGTTAAACAATAAGACCATGGTCATGTCCAAAGTATATCCACTTAAGTTTATACTATCTAGAACATATTTAAAAGGCTATATGGATAAATGGATCATACTTCTCAACAAGTTTGAGATATATTATATACACCAAAAAGTCATCAAGAGATAAGTTCTTGCAGATTAGCTTGCTAAAGCACCCCTTGTAGATATAGAGTCACTAACATTCCACTTCCTATATGAATCCATTATGATCATCATGGAAAAAAATCTTAAGTAGCACTAGAAGCTGTATTTTTATGGATCATTCACAACACATGGATCATGGGTAGGCTTTTTCTTCATAACTCCATAAGGGGATCTAATCCCTAAGTCATTTTGAATCAACTTTCCTTATACCAACAACATGGCCAAATATGAATCAATCATTTTAATGATATGATATGTATTAAAATATAACATATAACATCTCAAGATTTATGGTGATTCTCAATTAATCATCAATCAATTTATAAACCATTTTCATACCAAAGATGACAAGCTGGTACCATACAAGGCCATTTTCAACACTCTTAAATAATAGATTGTCAATGTATAATTTAAACATATACAAGGGTAAGTAATATAACAACAAATGCCATGGCCACCATTAGATCTTTAATTCATCATATAGATATGGCCAAGGAATACTAGTTTCTCATTAAAAATCTATTAACACTAGTTCATGAACCTTCAACCATCACAATGATCTATGATATTGTTGGTCCCATCTCTACTTGGTATTTATACCTATATTCCTATCTTCATAACCATATAATGCCACTAGACCTATCCTATAAATAATCCAAATCCTTCATCCACTGTGCCCAACATTATACCTTACTCAGACCAACCCTATACCACCATAGTTTTGATGGAACCTTTGATTTATTTTTTAACTTCAGTAAAATATACATTAGCATTATGATAAGTTCATGGAGTATTTGGAGCTCACACCATCGAGGTATTTCTATCAAAAAATATCTTACGTATTGGGTACTATTGTCTAATGATGGATGTAGATATAGCTACATATGTTAAATGGTGTGATAAATGTCAATGGTATGCCAATCTAATTCATGCCCTAGCCAAGACTTTGAAACTAATGCTGACACCATGTCCATTTTCTATATGGTGCCTCAATCTCATTTGGAAGATAAACCCCACCTCATTCGATCACCATAAATATGTTCTTATCACCATTAAATACTTCACTAAGTGAGTTGAAGTTATACCCCTCACTTACATGACTAGAAATCAAATTTATGAATTCATATTTAACCATCTCATTTTCCACTATGGTATCCCCTCTAAAATTATATTTTATAATATTGGATCATTCAAGAACAAGGATGTCAAATCGCTGTGTTGAGTATAAAATTAAACAACATTTTTCCATAGTATATTACCCTCAAACTAATGTCCAAGTAGAACCATTTAACAAAATAATTATCAACATCCTAAAAAATATTATCAATGATGTCATCCATGATTGGTACCTTCAAATATTTTGTGCCCTCTGGGCATACCATACCAATCCCCATAGTCCAATAGGAGCCACTCCATACTCACTTTTTTATAACACTGAGACCATTTTTCGCATTTAGGTTGATTTACCTTCTTTATGCATCTCTTTGAAGCTTGTCTTACATGATGAATACTATCGAGTAGTGTGCCTACAAGATTTAGAGTTACTCGATGAGAAACATTTTACTATAGTAAACAACCTGTAAGCATATCAAAACTGACTCCATGGCCACTACAATCTATGTATGAAACATATATAATTTGAGCTTGGTGATCTTGTTCTTAAATAAAACCAAAAGAATACCATGGTCAAGAAGAAATATAAAAGTAATTTCAAACCCACCTAGGTAGGTCCCTTCATCATTGTTCAAAACTATGGCACTAGAGCATACATGCTCTCTATACTAGATAGGGATGAACTTAATGAGCTAATGAACATAATACACCTCAAGCATTATTTTTTTTGAGTGAAATGGTGTATTATCTATGAGGATCATTTAAAATTTTACCATATTATCAACATTATTCCTTATACCATACCATTATATCACTTTTACATTCCACCATTCCATTCTATTATACCCTTTCTAATGACTGAGTTTTTATCACGCCACCCTACCCAACCCACTTAACCTCGATTCTATTCTATTGGTTACAAAGTCACTTTCAACATAAAGATTCAGATCAAGTTTCAGTAGTTTTTTAAATTATTTTAAATATATTTCATAATTTGGAGTAGTATGACAGAGGTTTTGGCAGTTGTATCCTTTATTTCTTGTTCCATTCTACATCAAGGGTGCTTGTTATAACCACCTTTGGGAAAATTAGTGGCCCACCATCTTGATACTAATTATAACCACCTATGGAAAAATTAGTATCATTGACTTATGTCATTATTTCTTAGTTATAACTACCTATGGGAAAATTAGGGGCAATAATTGTTTATCATGCCTTGAAGTACCACCTTGCCATGCCTATCTTGTACTGTGCCATTTGGAAACTTTGCTTGTTTTGTTTGAATTGGTTGTTATACTAGTCAAATTCCTCCACTATAAGGTGGAACTATAGTGACTTGAGGCCCCATCCTAGGACTATATAGGTAGTTCTCGATATCATGTTGATGTCAACTTAGTCATCCCTTAGCCATGCTCTCACCGTTTTGTGAGCAATTTTAGTTTGAATGTTCTTATAATTTTGTGAACTTGAACTATTTAATATCTCATTATACTCCATCAAGTCGAGATGCTCTAAAAATTCCAAAAATATTTGAAAATCAATTTAGCAAAAACAAAAACATTAACCACTTCTTTGACTTAAGGATTTTGGGAAGCCTCACTAAGTCACAAAAAAACACTTGTCATTTCATTTACCCATCCTTTTTGCCCTTACGTACCAAGGTCTCTCTATTTTGTGAAATAATTCCCCTATTCTTCTATTCATCCATCATGTTTTTATTTCTCATCATTTTCTTCTATCCCATTTCCTAGGAGAACTACATTTAGCCTAAATTTTTGTTGGATATTATGTCCATGGATCTATGTAGGCACTGTCCACTTACCTAGTGCATCTAGAGACAACTCGACCACCCCTTACTTTTCTTCTATTCCCCCATTTTGTTTGTTTGTTAATTTGTCTCCTATTTTCTAAGGGAAATGTTCATCATCTTGTTTGTATCGTGTTGTTTGTACTAAAAATTTTATTAACCATTATTTGTTTGATATTTTTACTTGTCTTTGTTTTGTTTTCTTTATATTTTGGGTGTTTTGATTTTTTGTTTTTTTTCCTTTTTTTTTTGTTGTTTCTTGGCATGCCTTGATTCAATGTATGTGCATTCATTGGGTGATTCCTTACACATTATTCTTGAATCCATAAATATTCATACGTCAACATTGTCATCATGGTCTTTATCATTGGTGCATTGTTTATAATTATGTTTTAGATTAGGAGTCAGACCTTATGCATATTTTGTCCAAGTCCTCATGGTGTTATATCATGATGCCTACCATCATGTGTTATATCAAAAATTAGCTTAGAGAGTCTACTCGATAATGAAGTAATGATACTCCTTGGCACCAACAAAATTCTGGATCTAATTCAAATCATATCTTATATAGAGTAATTAAACAATGAAATAATTTCCTCCCTTGTTAATTTGAATGAGAATATCCCTACTTGTAGGTTGTCTAATTCAAATTTCTCCTATATACTAATTTTCCATCATCTTTCATATCATGTTTACCACTATCAAGGTATAATGATTATAACTCCCTCTAGGAAAATCATTGTATACCATCCCACTTGTATTTCCAATGATTCTAACTACCTTTGGGAAAATCATTGTGTTTCCATCCATTTGAAGGTTGATGATTATAACCACCTCTAGGTAAATCATTCTCTTTCTTCTGCACAATTGGGGTATGTTTTCATTAGATAATGCTTATAACTACCTTTGTGTAAACCATTATCTATATCCACCCAATTGGGTCATGTTTTTATCCAAGCAATGATTATAACTACCTATGGGTGAATCATTACTTCCCCTTTCATGATTATAATCACCTTTGGGAAAATTATAATCTTGTTACCCTAAACATTTTTTAATGATTGTAACTACCTTTGGTAAAATCATTACCTTTGTGTATCCCACCTATGCCAAAGATTATAACCACTTATGGAAAAATAATCTTATTTGTCTGTTGTAACTGGGGTAGCTCCATATGCCATAGATTATAAATACCTATGGTTAAATCAATCCCTTCTACCCCATTTCATTTTTTTTGTCCAATTATTTCTTCCTTTTGAGGGAGCAATTGCCAACTGCTCCCTCAAGGGATAATCTATAGTTCATCCATTATCATTGAAGTCGTAAACATACAAGAATTTTTCATTATTTGATAATATACTACTGTACTTACATCTTGTAATGCCTTCCCAAATAGGGGAAAACTATAGACACCTAAAACCAGCCACCAATGGCCTTTGATTGAACTTCAGACAAATTCCTACCAACCATTACAAATTAAGCCTAAGAATCACTTAACATTTACTTGTGCATCATTCTTCAAAGCTTAGAATCTCATTGAGACACCCCTAATTGGGGTATCCTACTATAATAAACAAAAACCTCTCATGGATTCATCTCTAATTATCATATGTCATCATAACAGGCAATTTGGCTTATAGACCTATTAAATAGGCCAAATACACACATGAAATTAAATAAAATCTTGAAAATGCTAAAAATTATAAACATAATTAATTAAAATTATAATCCTAATTAAAAGCCTAATTGAATTATCCATGAGAAATTAATGAAATTCTAAAAAAGAAAATTCAAAAATCAAGAATATCCTAGGTTTTCATAATTACCTTTTGTGAGCTATTTAAGCCTTTTGCAATTATCTAAAATATCTCACCCATGCCTATTCATTGAAAATCATGAGATTTTGACACCTTTTAACTCTACTATGGTTGATTAACTCACTTAGGTTAGGTTTTAACCCATTCCATGTTTGAACTAGACCTTAACTCACCTTGAGTTGGGGTTAGTTTCTAAACCTATAAATAGAAGCATTTACATCTTCATTCAGAGAGATTGGATAGAGTAAAGTTATAATGTTGGTTTTATATAAAGATTGAAAACAAGTGTTATAATGCCAAAATCACAAGCCAAATCCAACATCAAGCCACAATCCATGGTGCCAAGGAGAGAAGGAGATAGCCAAGCTCCATTTCCAAAGACTCTTTGAGCACAAACCAAACAAGCCACACAACAAATCTTTTGGAGCATTCAAGAAAGGTAAGTAATTTGGTATTATTTACATTTTAGTTATATTCTCCATTGGCTTTTTTCATTAATCTCCCCCTATGATCTAGTCAAGTAAGTGTTAGCATGTTAGTGTGTTTTTATTCAAGTTTTCTTACTTGTTCTAACACTTGATCTAACCTCCCTTCTTGGATTCCTATGATCACAAGGAGTACATAACTATAGAGTGACTATTGGGTGACCAATGAAAATACTATCAAAAGGATTGATTGGCATATGGTTAGTATGTGATATAAGGAGGCCAATGAGGCCACTAAAGAGTCATATACTACTATAGATGATCCATCAATGAGATGGTTAATGAGGACTTTATCTATAAAATGTACATGAAATTTCAACTTCATTGGCACAAGGATGTCATTATGACCTAGTATATGACCACATCATGTTACATTATTAGTCTCCATGATTTAATAGTTGAGTGGTATAGTCCTAACCACATACAAAGCTAGTTTGGGCGATATTAGGGCGTGCCTGATGGGCCTCACCATTTTTCCCATGTGACATAAGATATTGGTGAGTGATAGTCACAATTATGAGAGTAGAGGTAGTGGATATATTTATAATATTTTATCTAGTAGTTTAATTATATGAGAGAGGGTTGAAAATGTGAGAATCATGGGATCTAGGTTGTATGGTGGTCACAATTCAAACTTGTACTAATTACTAGACCGAGGTTTCCAAGAGGTGAGAAACCAAGTCTATGCTAGAGATAATAGATATAGGTGACGCCATTTCATAGATAATAAAAGGGTAGGGGTGAGTCTAGTCTAGATGGCCATTAACATACAAGTACCATTGTATGAGGTACTATTATAATAGGTGGTACCCATGGTTATATATTCTAGATTAGAGAGTACTACGAGTAGCAATGAGAATAATAGTGGAAGAAACAAAAATGTTGGGTCCTCATAGTAGGAAATTGATATGGGAAAGGGCCCTAATATAGACATAAAGGAGGTTCAAATATATTTTTTTGTAAGGAGATACTTATAGTGTCTTCTTAGACTTAGTGTGTTCAAAAAATACAATTTAGTTATAGTTTTATTCTAGGCCTGATATGATCTTTTATGGGATTGTAATACACAATTAAGATTTTATTAATCATAAAATAAACCTCATTCATTAATTCACATGTTATTAAAGACAAAATACATGGTATATACTCTTTTCCAACTTGGTTTATCAAAAGAAATGGAAAAAATATCTTTTTAACCTTGTTTTAGGCATATCTACAGGTTTGTAGAACCTAGAACACTAATATATATTCTTAGAGTTATCTTCAAGATCTAAAACCACTGGAATCATTTAAAAAACATCCTCATTAGATTATCTAAAAAAATTTAAAGTTTTTTTAGGCTTCATTTTATAGATATTGAGGTTTTTATAAATGAAACCCTAATTTAGGGTTTGTTTGATTAAAAGTGACCTGAGATCTAAAATTTGATGAATTATCAGGGTTTAATGACTATATATGGCTCTTATTACCTTGGTTAAAATCTACACATGTTTTTACAACTCTAACAAGTGCTCAATTCAGACTTAACACTCTCAAAAGTACATAGAAAACATTCTTTTATTTAGACTGTATCACTCAATATAATGTTTTCTAAACCCTACAAACTAAGAGATATCATATAAACATAAAATAATATAAAAAATGACCAATAAAATGTATTCACACATTTATAATCTTGATAATTCATCCAAAATCTTATCAAGATTCCCTTTATTAAAATATCTTCAATACTAATACACAGACTTCTGTAGACTATCTCCACATACACCAACAATAACCTAAGCTTTAATATTTGTTTTCATACATTATTATCTTCCTTTTTCATGGTTCAAAGTTTATCATATTTTATTTTTAAGTCTGAACTTGGTCCTTCCTATTTAACATAGCTAGGATATCTAAACAAACTTGAAACTCATCCAATCATGCTAAGTTTGGTCATCTTCCTATGTTGTATAAACCTTAATTGGTTTTGTAGACACCTAAAACTGGCCACCGATAACCTTCAACCAGGCTTTTGACCAATTTCCATAAAAATGCACAATTTGGCCTAACAACACTAAAACACATTAAATGAGTTGAAATTGATATATTCAATTGTTGATTTTGACTAGAGTATTATTAAATAGAACAATGCAATCTATGAAGTAGTTAACTTCAATCAAATCATTTCGAGTCAAAATGCCAATTTTGTACTTGGGTTCTTTGGATTGCTCTTTTCTATCAAATTTATTGTATAAGATATGTGCCTTTGTTATTTTTTGTTGACAACATCCTAAATGAGATGATGGTTCCAATGCATCTAACATCACATCCTAATTCCAATCCAGTCAAATTTTGGGCCAATAACAAGACATTATAACCAATTTAAGTAATTTGTGCACAAAGACACAAGATTTGCATCAAAGTTGACTAATCATGCTCAAGATATAATTAAATCAAATTATGAGCCTAATTAATAATTATATGGAACTTTTTGAATAAATCTTTATTGGAAATTGATTGTCATTAACTGCATCATCAAATGACATCATCCTATGGGGTGGCATCCATAAGCCATAAATGACATAAATATCAGGATTATGGGTCTCTCATGCCTCATTAAGACCCTTCATGCATATTCAATGCCCTTATACACCAAATATTAATGAGGATATTTGTAAAATAAATTTTATATTTAGATTTATTCATGGCCACACACCTCAATCTTGAGATGGATGATCATGGTTGATCCTCATACCATTCTAAAAATCTATAAATAAGAGGCCTTACTTATTGAATTTTAAGATCTCACATGCCAAATTTATTCCAAAGCTTCATGTAATTAGTGTTATTATGCCCAAATATTGAGCCAAATCAAAATCACAAGCCAAAGGTGCCAAGAGGAGATGAAGGTAGCCACACTCTATTGAAGAAGATATCTTGAAGCACAAGCTCAGTAAGCCACTTCAAAAATACATTTGTATCATCTAAGGAAGGTAATATATCATTTATATTTTGCATTCTATTTGTGTTTTCCATTTAGTTTTGTTAACTAAGCTCCCCCTAGTGTCTAGGCCTAAAGATGTATGCTTGTTAGTGTGCTTCTTTCAATTTGATTTCATTTTATAAATAACACAATACTAACCGAATCTATTGATTCAAATTCATAGTTCACACAATGGCACATCTAGTGGGACTATCTTCATGAGTATGCGACCCACGAATTTCTTTGTATTCATAGTTTTAAATTTTTTTGTTGTTTTTGCTTTGCAAGAGTAAAAATGACCCATAAAGAATTAATAACTTTTTATTTACTTATTTTTTTTTAAATTTTTTTATAGGTATATCTAAATATTTTATTGATATTCTTTAAAAAATTCAAAAAAACTCTCTTTATATTTTAGAAGTTATGACTATTTTAGTGACTATCACTTTCCATTTTTTATTTTTATGGTAAAAATGGCTAGAGCAGAGTTAATAATTTTTTTATTGACTTTTTGGATCTTAAATTTTTTATAGAAGTGTTCCTTGGAGTTATTGACAACCTCTCAAAATCTTGTGGAAAATAAAGCTATATTTTAAAATTTATATAAAAAATACTAACTACATGTTTTTATGTTTTATGTGCAGGCTTTTATGTGTTATGTGTTATGTTTTATTTTTAGCCTTCTAATTTGTTGTTTGAAGGTGTTCGTATGTTTAATATTATTTTTTTAAATATTTTTCTTGAGATTTTTTCTAACAAAGTCTAATATAACATGTTTACTTTCTTGATATTTTGCCTTCGGGTTGACAGGTTTTGCCCTTTATGGTTACCTCATTTCATAAATGTGATCCAATGCTAAACAAAGTGATAACATTTTTATTATAGGATCTACCCAAAAAAGTGCCAAAAAAAATTAAATTAGTCTTTTCACACTTCATTTGGATGTCTAAAATGAATTAGAATCTTTCATTTTAGTGTTTAAAGAAAATATTTATGGTGCTTTATTAGTTAAGTTTTGTGATAGGCTTTCAAAGTTACAACTTAAGAGCAAGGGGTCAAAAGAACACCACCTAATCTTTCCTTTGGGGCTTAAAATTGAACACACTTGTCAATTTTTATTTTCAATAGTTATTTAGTTATAAATTTATTTGGAAAAAAGGTCATTGTGTGTATGTTCTTTTATCTATCCCCTTTAGGGAACTTTTGGAATCAACAGCATCGTCCTTAGTGCAAACATGCCTAGTTCAAGGCATAGAAAGAATGTCATCTAAAGCACTCCCCAAAAACATGAAATAGTTTGGGTGATCTTGAAAATGACCCTAAAGTCTTTCTATTAGTCATTTATTTTTATGCAAACTTGATTTATGAGGGGGACTTAATTACCTCTCTCAAGTTCTTTAGGGAAGCTTTGACCTATGGTTTGATCTCTCAACACTGACTTCACCCAATCCCACTAAGATCAGAGATTTGAGTTGTTAAACCACCTTCTAGTGTTAGAGTTACAAACATGACGTATTTTTACTTTAGATATTGTACTACACTAAGCAAGTGATGGATGTAGTGGTTGCAAAAAAGACAAGACCTTTTTGCAATATGCCAAGTACCGTGGATAGCCAATTTAAGTGTGTTTATTTTGCATCATTTAGAATGAAATTAATTGTTTAATTGATCCATCTAGACATTCAAAAACCAATTAGTTTTAGTCAACCCCACTTTTCCATACCCTTGTTAAGATTTGGATGATTATACTTAGTATATTTTGGTCATTTTTGCTTGGTATGTTTCGAGACTAAAACATATTTGTTTGTTTATAAACCATATCAAAACCATGTATTTGAGTTGGGAAAGGTAGTGTTATTCTACCCAAATCATGTCAAACCATTTTTTCCTTTGAGTCTTTTGAAACATAACATGGATCACATCATTCGAGCATGCTTATGCCATTAATCTACTTAATTTATTTCAAGACTTGTTTACCATTACACCAAAAACTATTTGTTTCAAACCATGTCACATCAGTTATTTCAACCTCATTTATGTGTCATCATGTTGTCCAATTTTGTCTATCTTGTTTGGTAAAATCCTAGTTTTCAACATTGAGTTTTCAATTAACCTTGTCAAGTTTGGATTTAGACATTGATCGATTTCTATCTAGGCTTCAATTAATGGGGCTAATATATAGATCTTTCTCTTTTGGGTTGCATAACTTTAGTTAATCGATTACCCAAATTTGAAAATTATTGATAGTTTGTTTGTTCAATGCTTATCCTCATCATTGTTTGTGCCTTTGTTTAAGAGAACATAGTCTTTGTCCAAGAGCCTTTTACCTTATGCCTTATGCCAATTGATCATGTTTATGTTTGATTTTATGTGTCGGGTCTATGTTAAATTTGTTTCCAAACTTGTTAGATTAAATCAAATCACATCATGCCTTTGTTTCAAGTCTAGATTTTGATGTCATTTGGTCAAAAGTCATAGCACATCCTATTTGAGCCTAGATTTTGACTCCACATTTGGACAAAAGACCTAGCAACTCTTTTCCATTTCTTGGTTTAGACCTTGTTTAGAACACTTTGACCTAGACCTTTGACATCAATTTTTATTCAGATGCTTGACCTTTTATGTGTATGAAACTTGACATTAGACATTAGACATTAGATTATTTTATGCCAAATCTTAGCACAAACCATTTTGGACATACAGCTCCATTTTTAGACCACATTGGAGATACAACTCCATTTTTGACCAAATTAGACCTAGTTTGAACCATTTATCCTTTGGACATAGTTTTTTAGAGTTTATGTAACTCTGAGCCTTTTGTTTCAGAGCTTTCATCATTTCTATGGATATGTATAGATACACTTATGGTGGATTCACTTAAAATCCAACCTATGATAGAATGGTTACACAAAATCCCACTAGGAACCCCTACAGAGAGATTTTCTAAGGAGTTTTATTAATCTCCCTACAAAAATCCATATGAGGAACATAGTTAAAATCCAAAAATTCCAAATCAAGTTACCAAATAGGATGATATGGTTTATGAGGACTTTGAATACCCAACTATAGATAATATTGTTTGGGAAACAGATCCATACACTCTTTACAATAATCAGTACATGGAACATATTCAAGAATAAGCTTATGATCCAACTCATGATTGGGATGATATGGTTTATGAGGAGGACTTAGATGCCTTGGCTTGTTTAAGAAATAAAGCTCCATAATGCCCCATTACCATTATAAGACCTCATCCTTTAGCTTGTGTATGAAATCAAGCTCCATAATGCCCCATCATCATTTCAAGAACTAGTCCTTTGGCTTGTGTGAACAAACAAGCCTCATATTGCCCTATCATTACCATTTCAGAACTTTGTCCTTTGGGTCATGTGATAAATCAAGCTCTATGATTACCTACCATTATCCAACTATAGGCCATTCCTCATCTAGTACCAATCCCATCAAAACCTAAACCAAACCAATCATTCAAAGACCACCCTGTGTTCCAAATTGGTATTTTCCAACTCATTGGAAACCAAGGCCAAGAAAACCAACCAATCCAAGATGTTTTTGTTTAGCCAACCATTTGTGATAAGTAAACCTATGATGAATCACCCATTGATTCTATACCATTTATTGAAAAGTCTCACTCTGATGAGCTAGCCTTTGTTGAGTCACTTTTTAATGATTATAACCACCTTTGGGCATATCATTACCTCGACCATATGCCTATTTTTTAAGAGCCTCCTATTGACAAGCTAGTCTTTGAGGAGTTGTCTCTTAACCTTTGGTTAAACCTAGAGGAGTCCCCAATTTTTGGGGAGCCCATTATGCCATCATAGGCTATTGCTTTTCCAATACCAAACATTCAACAAAACATCATTATAATAGAGTACCCTTTAAATGAAGAATCAAAATTAGTGTCAGGTTTTATTCTTGAACTAACATCAAATTTAGCATCAGAATTAGAATCAACATTAGTCTCAACATCAAATTTAGAGTGCCTTGAGTCAAAATTAGATTCAGAAGAAGAATACATTCATAGTTATTACAATATTGGTTATGCATGCCTCACAAATCAGTTTGAATACATTTGTGATCCCTATATGGTTTTTTAGTATGAGTACTTTAGCTTCAACATAATTTATCCTAGTATCTTCTATGAGGATTGTGCAACCTCTCTACATTCCATTACCATTCCATAGACCATTATCATCAGCCACAATGGCCATATTATTAACATTCCATCTCCCATAAGTGTTGATTGGGATCAACAAAATCATACTTTGTTGAACTGCATCCATGGTGACATAGCAGTTGAAGAAGAGCAAGGAGGCCAAGACCACATTCATGTTGAATAAGAATAATCTCCCAATGAAACCTTTTTAGAGGCTCTAGGGGACAATCAAATTTAAAATTTAGCATCTTTTAGTGAAACATTTTTGGAAATGTTAAAAGAAAATCAAAGTTAAAATCCAGCTTTCATTAGTGAAACCTTCTTGGAAGCACTATGGGATAATCAAGACAACTTCATTGGTAGAAACCTCATCAAGGCATCAATAGATGAGCACAACAGTTCTTCACTACTTTATGAAGACAAAATAAAAGATTAAATTAAAATAGCTTCCTATATATAGCATAATCAGATGGTAACTACTCTTAGACCTAAAAAAATAGAAAAATATGGTGGTCCTATCAAGAGAACAAGTCTTCATCCCCACCACAACTAAAATTATGTCAAATTTGGTATCAACAACATTACATGTGAGCAAAATTACTAATATTTATTTGTTTCCCCACCATTATACATTCCATTATCATCTACCATTCTATTTCACAAAAAAACCTATCATCCAACTTTTATCCTTATTTACCATCCATGGCCATACTTTTCTTTGCAGAGGCTACAAAAATAGCTTGTCCTAATGCTTGAAGGAATTAGAATCAATGACCAATGAAGATCATAAAATCATCCTTGACAACCAAACCTATAGGTCATTCTTCATAGGTCAACTATTCAGATGAGGTACGGGCTAGTAATTAGTGTGATTGATTATTATATTTGTATCATTTGTTGATCAAGATGTGCATCTCCCCATTAGTAAGACTAATAGAATACAAAATAATACCCAAGCCAAAAACATGTACCATGCCATTTTTATATACCATATCATTTTTCCATTATCACATATTCCTACTATTCACCTTACCATTTGGGGGCAACCCTCTCAACATTATTATTTATTCTACCATCTTACCAGTCTATCATTATCCTTAGTAAGACCATTCTATTTTGCCATATCATTCCTATTTAGATTAAATCCTATTTTTAGCCATCCTACCCAATCCAATTTTGATTTTGGTTATTTTGGTTCTTCTCGTACATTTTGTGAGAGGATTCTAATTGAGTTTTAATAATAGATCCAATCTATGTTTATAATGATATTCTATAAAAGCAGTGTGATAGTTGATTTGGTAATATATCTTTCATTTTTCCATCCTATCAAGTTTGTTTATGTGAGCCTGATTATAACCACCTATGGGAAAATAAGTGCTTCACTAGGCTTACTACTAATTATAACTACCTATGGGCAAATTAGTATCATTGACCTATGCCATTTTATCATAGTTATAACCACCTATGGGTAAACTATGGGAAACATTTATTTATCATGCATTATTGCATCACCTTACCATCACTATTTTCATTTAATTAGCCATTTGCCAGATTTAAGAACTTATTAGGACCTAGTTGGTTTTTTCCTACCTTTTATGTGGATGGAATTACTATGACTTGAGGTCATTTTAGGACTATGTATATCATGTTCAATTCATGTTGAGGTCACCTTAGTCTGCCTTTCAATATACTATCACCATTTTGTGAGCAACCTAAGACATGCTCTCATCATTTTATGAGATTAAACCATTTAGAGTCTTATCATTCTCTAACGAGTTGAGAAACCTCAAAATGCCAAAAACATTCAAAATATTTTAAAAACCAAAAAACATTTGTCATGTCTAAGCCTAGTTAATTATCCTCAATTTGCCTTATTAGGGCATGGACATTATTAGGATGTTTTCTTTTGATTTTATTTTCAGGCTTTTTGTTTGTTTATTTATTTCAAGTTGTTTGTTAATTTTTTGTTTTTTTCTATTTGTTCACTTGCCTATTTGTTTGCTTTTAACACTATTTCCTTGACTCAATCTATATGTGTTCATTGGGTGATTTCTTGTGCATATTATTCTTAAGTCTATCCATATTCATATGCCAACATTATCATCATGGTTTTTATCATTGGTACATTATTTTAAAGTGTTTATTGGATTGAGAGTTAGTCCTTATGCACATTTTGGTCAAGTCTTCATGATATTCTAGCATGATGCCTACTATCATATACTACAACAAAAATCAACTTCAAGAATGTCTACAAGCAATGGAGCCATATAAGTTTCTCCTTGGTACCTAGGAAAATCCTTCCACCCCACCCTTGATCAAATCAACCCAATTTCCATTCCAATTGTATCATTGCTAATAAGTACTACCATCTCCTCATTAGCAGGTATAACTAAATAATTTATATTGATCAATCTTATTTTTCTATTCATCTCTTTCATCACTTTGCACCCACTCATCTTTAATCTATATTCAAAGTTATATCCTTTAGTTATTCTTTTTAATTAGTCTTAACTAGAGCACAATCATCTTTATAAAATAATCTAGGTCCCCTTAATGATTATAACCACCTATGGGCAAATCATTATTTCAACTTTTATTCCTAATTATAACCATCTTTGGGAAAATCAATATCCTTATTAAATTAATGAATGTAATAATTTTCTTATTTGGATTACTCTCAACCATAGGTTAATCCCACCTTTCTTCTTGATTCTTTTCAAAGGACCATCCATTAATAAATGTGATGGCCACTCCCTCAAAGGGGCATCATCATAGGCTTCCCAAATACCATTTGGAGCTTTATATTTTAATAAACATCTTCTTTTTGGCATACATGCCATTTATTATAATTTTAGAAGACATTTTTATGCCTATGGTTTCCAACATCTTCTTAAATAGAGGAAAATTTTAAACACCTAAAACTTGTCACTGATAACCTTCAACCAGGCTTTTGATCAGTTTCTACCAAAGTGCACAATTTGGCCTAAAAACATTAAAACACATTAAATAATTTGAAATTGATATACTTAAGTGATTATTTTGGCTAGAGTATCATTAAATGGGGAAATGCAATTTATTAAGAATCTAACTTTGATCAAATCATATCAAGTTAAAGTGCCAATTTTGCACCTGGGTGCTTTGGATTGCTCTTTTCTATCAAATTTCTTATACAAGACATGTGTCTTTGTTATTTTGTGTTGACAACATCCTAGATGGGATAATGGTTCTAATACATCTAACATCACATCCTAATTCTAATACAGTCAAATTTTGCGCCAATAATAAGACATTCTGACCAATTTGAGGAATTTGTGCACAAAGAGCCAAGGCTTGCATCAAAGTTGACTAATCATGCTTAAAAGCTAATTAAACAAAATCATGAGCCTAATTAATAATTCCATGGAACTTGTTAAATAAATATTTATTTTAAATTGATTGTCATTAACTACATCATCCAATGACATCATCTTATGGGGTGGCATCCACAAGTCATAAATGCCACAAATATCAAGATTATAGGTCTCCCATGCCTCATTCAGACCCTCCATGCCTATTCAATGCCCTTATATCCAAAATATTAATGGAGATATCTATATAATTAATTTAATATTTAGATTTATTCATGGCCACACATCTTAATCTTGAGTTGGACAGTCATGGGTTATCCTCAAACCATCCCAAAAATCTATAAATAGGAGGCCTTGCTTATTGAATTTTAATCTCTCACATGCCAAAGTTATAACGATGAATTGATTCCAAAGATTCATTTAATTAGTTTTATTATTCAAAAATATTGATCCAAATCAAAATGACAAGCCAAAGGTGCCAACAGGATATGAAGGTAGCCACACTCCATTGAAGAAGATCTCTTGAAGCACAAGCTGAGTAAGCCACTTCAACAATCCATTTGGAGCATTCAAGGAAGGTAATAGATCATTTGTCTTTTGCATTCTGTTTGTGTTTTCCATTTTTTTTTGTTAAATAATCTCCCCCTGGTGTCTAGTCTTAGAGATATATTTTTTTTAGTGTTCTTCTTTCAATTTGATTTCATTTTGGAACTAACATAATACTAATCACCTCTTTTGATTCAAATTCCTAGTTCATAGGTTTTAGGCAAGTTGAGACTAATTTTTTGATTTAAAAAAAATTAAAACATATATTTTTACCCTTATTACCCATTACAAAAGGATCTATCCCTTTTTGAAATGCCAAAAGGGTGACAATCACATTAAAACTTTATAGACAAATTCAAAATTTTGAATAGCATGCTCTTGGTGGGAAAAATAAAAACACCTCTACATGACCTAGAACTAACCAATTAATCCAATATAATGCTTAGTATTTATAAATCATGAACTCTCAGACCTCTTAAGATAGAAAATAAACACAATTTAACTATTTATAAGCATGCATTTGCATCAAACTACTAGGAAATAAAATAATTGTTCATGAACTCTTGCTTATGAGTTCTTAAACATTATTGCCATGTTTGACTATCTCTAAAGCTATCATCCAAGTTACAATATCAAGTGGATGGTTCTTCCCCTTGATAAATTATTGAAATTACTCCTTGTCTCTAGTATTTTTCACCACCTTGTCTATAATGGCTTTAATCTAATCTGGTTGAACCTTTGGTAATTATTGCTTCCAATTGATGGTCTGATATTTTTTGTCTTTAGGTGAATTCTATAAGTTGTCATCTCCTATGAAAGGATAAATTCCTTCTATATTAACTCTGAGTGATATTCCAATGTCAAATGGAATTTCCAATTCATAAGCATTAGCCAAAAAGTTTCTTAAGACCTTACAAGGTCTAGTTTTCTTAATTTTTAACTTGTTATATCCCCCCTTTAAAAATCTTTCTTTCCTTATATGTGAAAGTACTATATCACCTACCTTAAAATAACTTATTTTCTTCTTGTTGTCCCCCAAAAATATCACTCATTTTTGGGACAACATTTGAACTACTTTGGTCCTATAGACCAAAATTGTCTCTTCCCTTTGCAAAATTTGTCTTGGGCATTCAAATTCCTCATTTTTCAAGCTTCGTAATCTATGGACTCTGCAGGCTTAAATCTATAGACTCTACAGGATTAAATCTATGGACTCTACAAGCTTGAATCTATGAACTCAGTAGGAAGAGAAAATCTACGGACTCTGCAAGCCAAGTTCAATGGGCTTTACAGGTTGATTTCTATAGACTTGATTTCTATGGATTCTGTAGGCAGGTTCATTTCTACAGGTTCAAAGGCTTCTGTAGGCGGGTTCAACCAAAAGAATTAGTTTCTAACACTTGGTCATTTTTAGTATTGGTTCAATGCCTTGGTTCAATCAAAAATCTCCATTAGCAAGCATTTAAGCAAACAAGGCTTGAACCATCAAACCACCTTAGTTCAAAAGGTTTAACGCTTTTGGTTCAACGGTGGGTTCAATCAAAGGAATGGTTCAATGGCTTGGTTCAACCAAGTGGTTCAATGCTTTGTTTCACTCAAGTGGTTCATATGCTTTGTTTCAACACTTTGGTTCAATCAAATGGTTCGTCGGTCATTTTAAGGCTTCATTTGAACCGTTGAACCAAAACTTGGTTCAACGGTTGGTTCAAACAAATGGTTCAAAGGCTTGGTTCATTAGCTTGAATCATCAGCATGAACCATCAGCTTGAACAATTTTGGTTTAAAGCTTGGTTCATCAGCTTGGTACAACATTTGGTTTAACCAAACGGTTCAACAAAGTGGTTCAATGGAGCAGTTCAACATTTGGTTCAATCAAATGGTTCAACGGCTTGGGTTCAACCAAGCAGTTCACTCAGAAAGTTCAAAGAAGCCTCCTGAAGGACAAGTACCCTTGTAGAGGACACTTGGTTGACAAAAACACCCTTTGAAAGGGTCATTTTTTAAGAAGGATGTAAAGGTAAATTCTTTCAAAAAAATTGTTTAAGGCAAATAGTCATAATTCTTTCAGACTTTTGTCTGAAGGAATTCCTTCGAATAAAAAGTCTAAAAGAATTCAGAGAAGTCATAGGAAGAAATCCCAAAGGAATTCATATATATTTAAAATAGAACAATTCCACTAACTTTTTGTCTACGAGAAATTTCTACAGACTTTTTGTTCGCGAGAAAATACCTGTGGAGAAAGCCCGGGAGATAGTCTGCTAAAGAAAAGGTCATGAGAGACTTCTAAGGTGAAGGCCACTGAAGGACCCTAAAGGGCAGGTGCCCTTATGAGGGACTCTCAGCTACCAAATTATAGGACACATCCCTGAAGCCAAAAGGTCATCTTCCCTTTAGGAAGACGTGAAACAATAAATCCGAAGGAAGAACTTAGCTATCCACCAGAATAAAGAAGCCTGAAGGCCATCTGAAGACCACCTGAAGGGTAGATACCTTGCGGGGGGTTCTTCCTGACCTAAAATAGATCATTTCTAAAGGCCAAAAAGGGCAAGTTCTTTCTAGGAAAGTGTAGAATAGGAAAGCTGAAGAAGGACCAAGGGGTGATGTGCCTAAAGATGTCAAATTTAAGATAGCGAACTAGTCGTTGAAAACATAGTGACAGGCATGCAAACGTCAATTTTAAAGCTCATAAAATATCCATTGATCCTTTAAATATATATACCTAATGTATTCATAGGATTTAAGGCCAAGAATAGTAGAAATTGAGGAAGGAACAAAATAGCATATTGAATCCAGGGCCTGATTCAATTAACCAGAAAAGGAGGAATGATGAAGGTAGGATCAGATCACCAGGTGGACATTGAAAGTTGCAAACTTTCAATAGCGTGACTTATTTCTCTACATTGATAAAATCAAATGGGTAAATGCCCCTAAGTTCCAGCCAATCTTTTCAACATATTTCATTGCAACATGATGTGTTATTGTTCTCGAGTCCTTCTTGAAAAGGCTATATAAGGGACTCTCTTTTATTGTAAATATATCTCTTTTTGACAATCAAAATGAAACTTTTCCCAAATTGAAAGGCACTTCTGAGACTTTAAGCTCAGTTTGTTGATCATATTTTGTTATTGGAATAAGAAAACAAGTGATTTTTAGACTTTGTGTTGTGATATCTTTGTTGTTGAAGAAATTATTCTTATGTCTTTTTTCTTAATATATCTTATGTTCCTTTAATTCAACAAGTAGAATTAGTGACAACAGTCAGGAAGGTGTCCTAAAGAGTCAACTATGGAGAGACTTTGTGCCCCCATAATTGCCTTTAGTGTGTTTTCTTTTCATTTCTATGTAAAGGACCTTGGGGAGACTTTATGCCCTCATCGTCCTTCGTATCTTACTCTTGATCAATTCAGGTGGAGACTTTATGTTGCATCTCAATTTGCTATTTATTACATCCTTTGCTACATTTTGTTGTTACTACCAGGATTATTCTTGTGGTTTGATGAATAGTAATTTTGAAAGAAGAGGAATGATGTCTGTCATTTCCCTTGAGTTTCTCCTTTGATTTGCACACATCATCTCTGAAGAAAGAGAGATGGATGGTTTATCCTACCCTTGAGTATTATTTTTTGTTTATATATATATATATATATATATATATATATATATATAGCTTATGTATAGGGAACCTCCCCTTGATGAGAGGAGAGATCAGTCCCCTTTTGATGTGGTGAACCTACACATTTGGATGACTAATCTTCCTACTTTGGCTGATCGGACCTATTTTGTTTATCAGTATGTAGATCAAAAAAATATTCAACCAATAGTTTTTGGTGACTCCAATAAGGATATAATATCCATTATCCATTTATAATCTATCCATTCACATCCACACTAACCAGGAAAGAATGCATAGTTTAAAGCCTCAAGCTTTAACTGAAGCAAGGTCAATTCTTTTCCATTTTTGTTTCACAATCTGGCAGATTCAAGGTATAAATGAAGCCAAAGGGATAAAGGTATTGTTGACCCTGTATTCGAGTTGGTACAACAAAGTGATTTTGATCTATTTTCTTCACCATCTCATCTCCAATGAACCAAGAGCTTTCCTCCTACTAAAGTCAGATCTCCATTGCCAGACAAAGTATCTACTTCTACTGTTGATAAAGCTTTGCCAATAATTTTACCCCTCTAAGATTTGTTATTCCTCCTTTTCATAATCCTATAATGGTAGTTCAAGGCCCCTAGGGTAATGCTTTTGGTCCTCTCAATCTTACTCCACCTCTACATGAGCTTCCATGTAGTTCAAGAAATAATTTTCCAAAATTCTATGGTGATGGGAAAGTTCATCTTGATGAACAGATTGCAGCCTTCAACATAGCTTATGGAGTAATCAGAGTAGAATTTGAAGATGTAGCAGTTAGGCTTTTTATGGAGACACTACAAGGTGCTATTGCTGATTGGTTTTATCATCTACAGGCTTGGTCAATAATTTATTGGAACACTCTCAAAGATAAGTTTGAAGCTAGATTCAAACCTGTAGAAGATGCACATGCACTTCTGGCTCAACTTACATAGATGAAGAAAGAGCCTTATGAGCCTATGAGAGACTTTATAGCCAAATTTGACAAACTAAGAAATAGAATCCCTATAATAGCTCGACCTATAGCTGAGAATCTCAAATGTTTTTTCATTAATTCTTAGTTACCTGAAATAATTTTTCTTTTAAGATGTGCTAGTCAAATAGATCTTGTTGCAACTCAACATTTGGCCACTAAGGTAGAAGATGATCCCATCTTAGTAGGGAAGATAAGAAGAGATCCAAATAGAAATAGAGCTTCATCATCTTCTGAATACTCACCTACAGGCACCACTGATCCAATGGTGCAAAAGTTGGCAAATGAAGTGTTAGCCTTGAAAAAACAAATGGCACAAGGAATGCCTTTTGCTCCTTCATATAGAGATATGCCAAGGACATTTCCAAATCAATCATATCAAGGCAATGCTACCAGGAATCAAGGGCAGCCAGATTGTCTTCCTCCCCCAAAAGGGAAACTTGCCCTGGAAGCTCCTCCAACCAATTCAGTAATGGGATATCTTGAAGCAGAATCAGAGTTCTCTTTCTAGCCTGAATTGAATCAAGAAAATGATGTTGGTATCCTTATAGAATATCAAGAAGAATCAACTGGTGACTCCCACATTGGTTTCCTGAACTACTAGGATGAACCCAGAAGCAAAGGAGAAGCTATTGATGGATCATATGCAGTGTTTACCAAGTCCAAGAACCAATTAGTCCAATAAACTGATAAAGGGAAGATAGAGGAGCAACCTCAACTAGCAGTTACAATTGCTAAGTGTGGAACCCCTCTGCCTTTTTAGTCAAAGGATTCGGTGATCACCCAAAATGTAAGTACATTAATTTCACCTTCACCTTCTACTTCAATTTTGCAAACCATCCCTCCTCCCATCCCTCCTAAAACCCAAAAAGTTGAAGTACCTTTCTCTGTACCTAGCTCAATTCAGCCATTTGACATAATCGATCATGTCAAAAAGACAAAAATACAAATGTCTGAATTGGAATATTTGTAAGCTAATCTTGATCAATTGGATAGGTTCGTCCAATGTGTCAAGAACCAAACCATCCCTGCAAGACAAAAGGTTAAGAAAATAATTCTTGATTTCCTAAAGAACATGCCCATTCTAAATAATCTTGTCTTTACTCCTCCAGTTGTTCTTGGAAAAATAGAACCTTTTTATGTTTCCCTGTTAATTAATGGCCACAAGCTAAGTAATTGTATTATAAACTCAGCCACATCCGATAATGTCATGTCTACTAAAGTAGCTAAGTCTCTAGGTCTCACATTGACCAAAACCTTTGGGAGATGTTTCTCCATGGAAAACAAGCAAGTACCATTACTGGGGCAAATCAAAGATGCCCAATTTGCATTGGCAGACTTTCCAAACAAGAGAATCAGGATGACTGTCTTGGTGGCTGACGTCCCAGCATCCTATGGCATTTTGCTAGGATGAAATTTCTACAAGGATGTGGGAGGATAACTAAGCATGGACCTATCTAAAGCAATGATCCCTGTCCAAGGCGTAATGAAGAGATTGCTCCCTGAAAAGGAGGCAAAATACGTGGTCACCCAAACATCAGCCCCTGTAGCACAAATTTTGTTTGAGTCTTCAGGCAGGGGTAATTATTTCTTTACCATAGAGAATGTTCATGTTTCTATAGACAAAAGTCCTATAGTTGACAATCCAAGAATTGATCCAAATAAGACTTTAGGAGAATTGGTAGAGCATAGTATAAGTAAGGAAGGATCTTCCATCTCTAATGAAGAAAAATCTGATAGGAAATCAGCTTCTGATGATGCTTTGATCCTAAAATCCAATGGAAATAATTTTTCCACCAATGATGGAGTTGGGATTGTGTTGATATCTCCTTAAGGAGATATTCTTGCTTCATGCAAATTGCAAGTCAGCAACATCAACAACACTGTTGGATGTGAATCTTTGTTGCTTGGATTGAAGAGTGTTCAAGATGAAGAAATCAAACTTCTTCACATTAAAGGATATGCTAAGCTAATAGTTTGTCAGGAGTTTGATGTAGACAATCCAATCATATGCTGGATTGAACCAGAAGAACAATCAATTACTGTAATGGACCATGCTACTGCAAATCAAAATCAAGCAAAGGAATCCTTCACCAAGAAGGAAAGGATTTATGGTTTCCAGTTTGAAGACCACATCTTGCCATGGGACAAGAAGAAGAAAAAGCTAAGGGGAAGATGTAAAAAATTGGTTTCATGGTGGAGAACTCCATTCGCCCGTCATTATTTTTGGGGTCAAAATGTCTTCTTGTTGGTTTATTAGAATAGAGCACTATTTTCACTGTCTCTTAAGAAGCAGCATCTGAAATACTTCAATTCTTGAAGTATCAGATCATTCCATCTGTACATATGTATATTTGTATAGTTTTTAATTCTATTTTGTTTTGTTTGTTTTCATTTTTGATGCCTTTCATTAATGGGTAGCATGACTCCGTAACCCAATGGTACACATGAAGACACTGGAGATTTTATATTCTACTCCTTTCAATTCTTTTTGCAATTGATAGAAGTTATCCAACTAGAGCTAGCTATTATCCCCCAAAAATATCACTCATTTTTGGGACAACATTTAAACTATTTATAGACCAAAATTGTCTCTTCCCTTTTCAAAATTTATCTTGGGCATTCAAATTCCTCATTTTTCAAGCTTTTTAGAAATCTACGGACTCTATAGGCTTAAATTTACAGACTCTATAGGTTTAAATCTACGGAATCTACATGATTGAATCTATGAACTCAGTAGGAAGAGAAAATTTACATACTCTACAGGCCAAGTTTAATGGGATTTATAGGTTGATTTCTTTGGACTCTGTATGCAAGTTCATTTCTACAAGTTCAAAGGCTTCTATAGGCAGGTTCAACCAAAAGAATTAGTTTCTAACACTTGGTCATTTTTAGGATTGGTTCAGTGCCTTGGTTTAATCAAAAATCTCCATCAGCAAGCATCTAAGCAAAGAAGGCTTGAACCGTTGAACCATTGAACCACCTTAGTTTAAAAGGTTCAACGCTTTTAGTTCAATTTCAGGTTCAATCAAAGGAATGGTTCAATGGCTTGGTTCAACCAAGTGGTTCAATGCTTTATTTCACTCAGGTGGTTCATCCACTTTGTTTCAATGCTTTGGTTCATCCTTTAGTTCAATCAAATGGTTCATCAATTGGTTCAAGGCTCCGTTTGAACCATTAAACCAAAAATTGGTTCAATGGTTGGTTCAAAGGCTTGTTTCATTCAATTGGTTCATCGGCTTGAACCATCATCTTGAACCATTTTGGTTCAAAGCTTGGTTCATCGGCTTGGTTCAATGTTTGGTTCAACCAAGCGGTTCAACGAAGTGGTTCAATGGAGCAGCTCAATGTTTGGTTCAATCAAATGATTTAATGGCTTGGTTCAACCAAGAGGTTCACTCAAAAATTTCAAAGAATCCTCTCGAAGGATGAGTGCCCTTACGAAGGGCACTTGGTCGACAAAAACACCCTTTAAAAGGGTAATTTTTGAAGAAGGCCGCAAAGGTAAATTCTTTTGGAAATTTTGTTTAA